>UESW01004465.1:203483-382991 GCA_900491605.1 Calamus simplicifolius | reverse complement strand
GCTCGCCTCGAGGATCACCCCGGCGCGTGGCGCGGCACGCCCCCGGCCAACGATGGGACCTTGCTGACGTCGCCGTAATGAGAGGAAATGATGATACGCCTTTTCGCGCAGACTCCGAAGAGCCCGTCTTCATTTTCGAGGGCGATCATGGCTGGCGCGGTGTACGGGGGCCGTCTCCTTACATTCCCGCACCGTCCGCATAGAGCTCAAGGGCAGGGATCAGCCACATGGAGAACGCCCCTTGAGCCTCAGCGGTGGGACCCGCTTCGCCCCAGGGGCGAGGGGGCATCTGATATGACTGATCCCAACGTCGTCAGAAAAGGTAACGGCAGTCATCGTCATCCCCTCACCCCCGGCACCCCCTCGGGGTCGGGGGTGGGGTCATCATTCTTAACCCCGGGGCCCCCACCGGTCCCGGGGTGCATCGTCATTTCCTCACCCCGGCACCCCCTCGGGGTCGGGGGTAGGGTCATCATTTCTTAACCCCGGGGCCCCCACCGGTCCCGGGGTGCATCGTCATTTCCTCACCCCCGGCACCCCCTCGGGGTCGGGGGTGGGGTCATCATTTCTTAACCCCGGGGCCCCCACCGGTCCCGGGGTGCATCGTCATTCCCTCACCCCCGGCACCCCCTCGGGGTCGGGGGTAGGGTCATCATTTCTTAACCCCGGGGCCCCCACCGGTCCCGGGGCATCGTCATTTCCTCACCCCCGGCACCCCCTCGGGGTCGGGGGTGGGGTCATCATTTCTTAACCCCGGGGCCCCCACCGGTCCCGGGGTGCATCGTCATTTCCTCACCCCCGGCACCCCCTCGGGGTCGGGGGTAGGGTCATCATTCTTAACCCCGGGGCCCCCACCGGTCCCGGGGTGCATCGTCATTTCCTCACCCCCGGCACCCCCTCGGGGTCGGGGGTAGGGTCATCATTCCTTAACCCCGGGGCCCCCACCGGTCCCGGGGTGCATCGTCATTCCTCACCCCCGGCACCCCCTCGGGGTCGGGGGTGGGGTCATCATTCCTTAACCCCGGGGCCCCCACCGGTCCGGGGTGCGTCATCATTCCCCATCTCCGATATCCCTTCGGCATGGGGTCATCTGCGATCAACATGCAACTCAGCTACCAAGGAAACGCGGCAACCTTCAGGTTGCACGGTGCTGCACATGATTTTCAGTACATGACCATGCCTTGCCGCAGCATACCGTTCGGTACTTCCGTGATTGTGCCCTGTTACGGAGGGCCATGCCTCATAACGAGGTTTGCGCATTGCATGCCCCTGTACATGACCATATCTTGCCACGCGTACGACATGCTACTACTTGCAGCTATACTCTGTCCCATCAGCCGGCGGCGCGCACTGTATACCTTCGCGACCGCTGGACACGTGTGATATCACATCAACAGGAGGTACGGGGATGTCTCGGCATGTGTAGCTGCGGTACGAAAGCAATCTCCCTAGACGAAAGTCATGGTATTCAGACAAGTATAAGAGCAAGGAAATGCGCTGTAAGTGGGATCTGAACTCTGGTTTTTCTGGGCTTTCTTCCTCCCTGCAAAACCCTAACCGCCTCAGCTCCTCTTCGCTGGAAGCGGTTCTTTGTCTGAACCCAAGCCACTAACTTGATCGTCGGAGGGTCCCCACCGGTGCTACCGGTCCCCGGGGATTTTCTTGCAGGATTTCCAGGAGCGAGACGTCCGTTTTCCCCGACGTTCGTAGGAAGTGACTTGGCGTCATCAGAAAAGATTCTTGCTACCTATATGCAGACCAGGGAGCTTAAATTAATTATACCACTTTTTTTATTAACCGTAAGGAGGAGAAAAAATCCTCTAGAATTTATCTTAAGTTATACCTTCTTGGCTCCTTTTTTAAAAAAAAAACTAAATCCTTAACTTTGATAAATAGTATCAGAACAAGCTTAGCCTATGATTTATATGAACTAACACTATAATGATGATCTTTATTAGCCTTGGCGAGCCCAATCACACATCGCTGCACTTGATGTCGTTGCGGACCGTGCAAGGCCCTCGGGGATGTCCGCCGAGGTCGTGAGCAACACGGGAGGAACTAATTAATGGGCCTCGTTACGTGACGTTTGGATTGGGTCAAGTAAGATAGCAACGTATAAAGTCTTCTCAGTTCATATCTATCAACTAGCTGTTTTGTATCATTCATTAATTTGACTTTAATTTAGCTTATTTAAAAAGAATTAATCTTCAACGAATCTAAATTAATATATTAAATCTAACCATTATAATTTTATCATCTATCTTCTAAAATGAACTAAATAACTAGTACCAAGCAAAATACAAATCTCTCGAAGTCTAATCAAAACTTCAAGCTAAATAGTATACACTACCCTGATTAAAATTTTGACCCGTTTTATTTAAAAATTAATTCACATCTAGTTTTTGCTTCGGAAAATTAGGACCATTTGGTTCACGAAAATAGTATTCATAAATAAAAAATCATTATCGCTAATTTTAATTCTAATTATTTGTTTGAGTACAATTACATTTTAATTTCTTTAAAATAAGAAATATGTTTAATCTAAACCCTTGCTAAAGATTCGGTTTTCATTCCATCTTATTCCAATTTTTATCTTCTCTCTTTCTCGTGTGAATCCAATTTCATCTCTGTGTGAATCCAATTTCATCTCGACTCTCTTATTCCATCTTCTCCTACCTTTTTTTTTTTTGACTCTCCCTACTCGTCCCACGGCCTGTTCGTTTTCTCTTCCTGTTCCAAGGTTGTACCCTCCTTTTTCTCGAGTTATTCCAACGTCGAACCCTCCTCCTCCCACAAAGACTCTCCTTTCTCTCGTACAAAGTCAAAAGTCCCTCCTTTTTCTCCACGCATTCTAACGTCGAACCATCCTCCTCCCACAAAGTCTCTCTGTATCTTTTTTTTTTTTTTTCATCCTTTTTCTCCACCCATTCCAACGTGGAGTTAAAAAACAAGGCCCATCGTGATGGGGAGGTGGGTTTAGACATGGGCACTGAAGGCCATGGGCCTATTTCAACGTGGAGTTAAAAAACAAGGCCCAGCGTGATGGGATGGTGGGTTTAGACAAGGGCACTGGGCCGGATTGCCTATGGCCCTGGCCTAGCATAGTACGAGCATCGAGCCATGCCTGGTACAAACATATTAAAAGGGGTCATGCTAGGCTTGAAAAGTTCGGCCCATGGATCAAGCCCGACACGGCCCATCCCAGGCTGGCACGGTCCAAGCGTGCCAGGCATGGCATGGCCCACAAGGGCTTCATCCCTTAAAAAAATTGTAAAAAAATAAAATTTTAATACATTTAAAAATTATTAAAACAAAGAATTTATTAATATGAAGTCAGTGTGGAGGGTTTGACATAAACCCCTACCAGTTTATTAATTTAAAATCAAAATGGTACATTAAAGGAGAGGGTTAGGCTGACCTCCAAAATATAATAGAAAGGAGAAAAAAATAGAATGACTTAGTTTAATAATTAAAAAATTAAAAATATATAATTATAAAATAGAGATGACTCACTCATCAGTAGTATTTGTATCATCATCATCTTTGCTAATTAAGTCATGTCCACCTTTATCTTGAAGCCTCGCCTCAGCATCCAACCATTCTTTGAAGCAGAGAAGCATTTCAACCGTTTTGCTAGTCATCCTACTTCTCTTTTCGTCCAGAACACATTGACCTACACTGAAAGTGGATTCGATGCTATTGTGGACATCGACACAGCTAAAGTATCGCATGCAATGGCTGACATAACAGGATATTATTTTCTAACACTCTCCCACCAAGCTAATACATTTAGATTCTCTATTTGATTTTCAACATATGCAAAATGAAGATCATTTCGTAAATAAAATTCTAGTTAACTACTTAAAATGAATATGAAGAAAATAAAGTATGTGTATGTCTTCTTTGTACAATGAATGAAAAAATAGATAACGAACGAGAACTAGAAGAAGAAGCAGAGCTTTGAGCATGTATTCTAGATCCACAAATTTTGTCATCATATAAAGATAAATATCATTAAGAAGTCGTGTTACCTCATCTTTAGAAAGTTCATGTTCTTTAACCATGTTTTCATAATATGTATTAATTAAAATTAGTACGCTACTTAATTTAACTCTAGAATAAAAAATAACAGCTAAGTTATGCAAAGGACATATTCTCTCCAATGGGAGCTTCTATTTACACCGCAAAAATTATTCAGTACACCCCCTATTTTTTTAAAAAAATAAATTTCTAAACTACCCTTACCCTTTTCTCTACGCACCTCCAGTCCCGTTTCCTCCTCCTCCCCCTTTCTGGCACCGGCGCCCCTCCTCTCCTTCCCCCTCCCCAACACCACCCCCACCCTTCCTCTGGCCCCCTCTTCCCCTCCCCTCTTGGCACCGGGGGGTATGGGGGGAGGGCATCGGGGGCCGGGGAGTGGCGAAGGAGACCGGGGCGAGGGGGAAGGGGGGGTGGTGCTGGGGAGGGGAGGGTAGGAGAGGAGACGGGGCCGAGGGAGGGTGGGGGGTGGTGCCGGGATAGGGGGAAGGGGCATCGGGGGCCGAGGAAGGGAGGAGACCAGGCCGAGGGGGGCTGCCGGGAGAGGGGGGTGGCACCGGTGCCGGGGAGGGGGGGAGGGAGGAGATGGGGCCAGGGGTGCAGAGAGAAAGGATAATGGTAGTTTAGAAATTTGATTTTTTTTAAAAAAAAGAGGGTGTACTAAGTAATTTTTGCTGTGTAAAAAGAAACTCCCTTTCCCAATAGTTATTCCATTTAGTTTTATTTGATGTGTAATAGGCATTAAAATATCATCATATCTATGTTCATAAAATTTTTACTAATTACATATGGTTTTTATAAAAATGAACAAGAAGTTGGATAATAAATACTAAAAAAACATTTGTAGCATTATAAAAAGTAACAAAAAAATCTTTCAAAATTTTACCTTTACTCCAATCAGTTTCAGTCAATGTAAATCTTAATCCACGATCATTAATATTTGCACTTAATAGGTTTTTATATGGATATGCATCATGGATCATACTATATGTACTGTTACAACGAGTAATTACATCAAGTTTTTTTTAAAATATTTTTCATGATCTATACATAATTGTTTAAATTCTTGAAGTCTTGCTCTTGAAGCATGAATAAAAGAAACTACATTTCTATTTTTTAAAATAACATCTTTAATTATGTCCATGCCAGCTTGAACAGAAAGATTTAATATATGACATGCACATCTAATATGAAATAATTATCCATTTAAAATGGGATGCAAAGAGTTATTTAATAATGGACGCTGCTCTGCTGCACCGGATGCCGACTCCTCTTCTGATAGTATGTTGTTTGGGCCTTGGATGGCAGCCCTCCGGCGTCGGAAAGATCCTGCTCCGCTGGATGCTGGCATTGGCAGGATGTCTCAGGAGGGTGTGGCTGACTCCTCTGGTGGTTGGCAGACTCTGAAGTAGGTAGCTCGCCGGCTGGTGGGGAGGAAGGGTGGTGCGCCTGGTTCTGCTGGCCACTGCCCTGACTTGCTGCATGGTGTTAACAGTGGGAAGAAGGTGCCAAAGGTTGTTCAGGGGGATGACCACTCTGGGTTTTTAGGGTCAGCCACTGCAACTTATGAAGCCTCGGAGGTTAATTTAGGGGAGAAGTCTGTGTGCCAGCAGCCTCAGTGTGTCGTGCCGATGGGATCTGAGGGTTTGATAAGGCCTGAAACCTCTTCGCAGCAATTCAATCTGAACACTGATGTCAACCCATTTTCCATGTTGTGCTCTGACAAATGGGCTGGTAGGCCAAGGGATCGCAAGGAAGCTAATCCGGGTCCCCTCAAGCGGGCCCGGCCTGTGGAGTCTTTGGTCCCAAGGGTAAACTCCAAAATCCAAAAGGGAAGGGGAAACGCTCTGGCCAAGGTAAAGGTGTTGTACAATCTACTTTTTCTTTCTCAGCATCCATGGATGAGCTCAAGGGCCTAGTGACCTTCTTGGGGGAAGGGTCCAAGGTTAATCAGACTACTGAGATGCATGGCCCAGAGGGTAACGCAGAGGCCTCTCAGTTGATGCTTCAAGAGAACCGTTCCCATGATTCAGTAGTTTCTCTACTCAAGAAGGTCATTCAGCTGAAAGCCACAGTAGAGGTTATGGACAGTTAGGATAATGTTCCTTCGAAGGGCGTGCTTCTTGACAGCTGTCCATCTGATGTAGAGACGGTAGGGGAACTGGAGGCCCCCCCTTCTGGATGAAGATTCTTGTATGGAATGTTAGAGGAGCACTGAAACCTTTGTTTCGCTCCTCTTTGGGAGGCTGATGCAGCTTCACAATTGTGATATTTGTGTTTTGTTGGAGACTCGATTGTCGGGGGACAGTCTAACTTATGTTAGGAGATAGTTATCCAGATCCTGGCCTTCTTATGTTATCGAGTCAGAGGGTTTATCGAGTGGCATTATGGTTTTATGGAGGCCTGATGTTATAAGAGTGGATGCTTTTCATCTCTGTGGCCAGCAGGTTGCCCTTGTTATTTCAGAAGGATCGGCGTCCCCTTGGCTTCTCTTGGGTGTTTATGCCAGTACTGACTTCCGGGTGCGCCGGGTTCTCTGGGATGAGATCCTATCTTTGCTTGCTGAGGTTATTCCTTCCCTGTGTGCTGGTGACTTCAATTGTATTGTGTGGGCCAACGAGAAGAGAGGGCGCAGGCAGTTCGTGGAGACTATGGGCATTTCTGAGTTTCGGTCTTTCATTACTATAGCTAATCTTCTGGATTTGGGGTTTCAGGGAGCCCAATTCACCTGGTGCAATAACCATCATGGCTCTGCTAGAGTTTGGGAACGGTTGGATAGGGTTTTGGCCATGACCAACTGGATTCAGTCTTTTCCTACTACCACTGTTACTCACCTATCCAGGATTGCCTCGGATCACTGTCTTATCCTCATCTCCACTGATATGGCTGCTCAGAATAGGGGTCAGTATAAATTTGAGAAGTTCTGGACTTCTTACTCTGTGGCCAGGTCCTTAATTTCTCAGGTTTGGCATACTCCGATCACAGGGAGTGCTACTTACAGATTATCTCAGCGGCTAAAGCTTACGAGGCGTAGACTTTCCAGATGGAATAGAGAGGAGGTGGGAGACATTGTCATGCAAGTTGAGCATGTTGAGAGCATTATTGCTGACCTCTAGGGTAAGGAAGATCGGTTTGGCTGTCTTCATGATTCTGACCTTACTTCTCTTCGGTCGAACCTAGCTCTCCATCACTCCCTTCTTCGGCAGTAGGAGATTTATTGAAAGCCAAGGTCTCAAATTCAGTGGATTAAGGAGGGTGATCAGAATACTAGATTTTTTCATCAGGCCACCTTAAAACGCCGTGCAGCGAATCGGATTCGGCGGCTTGTTGATGAGGCAGGAAATGTCCAGGACAATATTAAGGTAATTGGGGACCAGCTTCTTCATTTCTTCCGCTCTCGTTGGTTTGAGCTTTCGGAGGAAGGGCTCTCTGTGTATCCTGTGGCGGTCCTCTTTAAGGTCACTGAGGCAGAGAATGACCTTCTTATTAGGCCAATTACTTCAGAGGAGATCTGGTTGGCTTTATGGAACCTAGGCCCTGATAAGGCCCCGGGACCTGACGGGTTTCTTCCTTTCTTCTTTCACCACTATTGGACTATTGTGAGACAGGATGTGGTGCAGGCCATCTAGTTAGTTTTTTAGGCCAAATCTCTCCCTCTTGACTAGAATCAAACCTTTATTGCTCTGGTACCGAAACGGCCTGATGCTTCCATGCCACAGCACTTCCGCCCGATTAGTCTTTGCACTACCTTATATAATGTTTGTGCTCGTCTTTTGATTTCTCGCCTGAGACTGGTGATTCCTCGCATTATCTCTCCTGAGCAGGGGGCTTTCCTTAGAGGATGGTGCATATCTGATAATGTCCTGTTAGCCCAAGAGGTTATGCATGATCTCCACAGAGCTCCTACTCGTTACTGTTTGATGGCTGTTAAGTTGGACATGGAGAGAGCTTATAATGAGTTGGGAGTTTCTATACAGATCTCTTCAGGAGTTTGGGTTTGATGAGCTATTTGTAGCTTGGATTAGGACCTGCATTCATCAGCCGTCTTTCTCTATTATTATTAATGGTGGCCAGACGGACTACTTTCATTCAGCTGTGGGTCTCAGGCAGGGATGTCCCATTTCTCCATTCCTATTCATTTTTACTGCTGATGCTCTTTCTAGGGCTCTATATCAGGCTCAGCAGGCCTCCACTTTGTGCCTTATAGTGTGGGTCCCCAAGAGCCCTTACTATCTCACCTGTTATTTGCTGACGATTGTATCCTTCTGGGAGGGCCACCATTAGTAATGCTACAGCATTTGCTTCAGTTATTCAGTCGTACTGCCGAGCTTCTGGACAGAAAGTTAATTTAGACAAATCCATGATCAGCTTCAGTCCAAAGACTAACCTTTCTTTGAGAGAGACTATAATGCAAATTTTGGGTATCTCTGCTCAGGCTGATTGGCTATCCTATCTGGGTATTCCCATTACGGGGAGACATCCGCGGAGTTCTGATTTTACTGATCTTGAGTGTCGTGTCCGTGATCGTTTGGATGGATGGCAAGTCACTAGGTTATCCATGATGGCTAGGCTCACCCTTATTCGCTCTGTGCTCACCTCTCTTTCCCTCTATATTCTCTCTAATGCTACAATTCCGGTGACTTGCTTGAGGCGTATGAAGAGATGGTTCAGAAATTTCCTCTGGGGTTCGATGTAGGATGGCCATGGGATCCACCTTCTGGCATGGGACTCAGTTTGTATGCCGATCTCGAAGGGAGGGCTTGTGATTCAGCCTCTGACTGTGAGAAGGGAGGCGTTGATTGCTAGGCACGCAATGAGATTCTTTCTTGACCCTGATTGTCTTTGGAGCTCGTTTATGCATGCGGAATACAGAGACTGGCCCCACACACACCTCCTCAGTCTACTCGAGGCTATTCTTTTTTTGCAAAGAGGTGTGTCTTCATGCTCCGGCTATGCTTTCTCGTATCTTGTGGATGATTGGTGATGGAGCTTCTGTTGATATGCTTAGGGATACGTGGCTGGCTGATCTTCCTTTGTCCCGGTGGCCTACCTTTGTCATCACTGACATTGCTATGGGTACGAGAGTCTCTGATTTAATTGCTCAGGATCACACTGCCTGGCATACCTCCCGTGTCACTACTCTTTTTGGTGTGGAGGTTTCCCGCCGTATTCTCTCCATTCCTCTTACTTCAGATTATGCCTCAGACGTCAAACTGTGAAGGAGATCCTCTATGACCCATGCTCCAATCAGGTATCTTATGCAGGAGTACATGCCTCAGATAAGGTGGATGTTGGATGGGTCTTGGATTTGGAAGCTTCCTATTTACCCGAGAGTCCAGTTATTTGGAAGATGGCTTGGGACTGCCTTCCTACTTGCTCCCTGCTCCTGGGTAGGGGGCATGGCGATCCATCCAACGTGCCCTATTTGCAGGCTTGAGGAGGAGACTGTTGATCATGCTATCTTCACTTGCAGCAGAGTGAGATTAGTCTGGCAGAGCAGGATACCACTTTTGGGATGATAGCAGTATTCCATCTCGCAGTTCCTTCTTGTGCTGGATTAGGCAGGATACGGGTAGGGGCACCCGTCGGTTCCGTTCCACTGGTGCTTACATTGCTTATTAGGTTTGGCTGTCTCGAAATCGGCATGTTTTTGCAGATGTGGTTGACCCTCCCTACAAGATTGTTAGGGCATCTTTGTCCCTCTCTTCCGAGTACGTGCTCCACCAGTCAGGCCATGATTCTGACAGCCCTAGCATCTGGGGATCCCCTACGACCTCTGCAGCGAACCGGTGTACGGTCTTTGTTTCTTGGGAACCCCCTACTAGGGTTTGTCAAAATCAACTTTGATGGCAGTGTTCAAGGTCAATTGGCTGGTTCGGATTTTGTGATCCGTGGCTCGGATGGTTCGTTGCTTATGGCTAGTGGATTTAGTTCTCTAGACCTTTCTATGCCACTTGCTGAGTTATATACTGCGTGGGCTGGCATATCCTATGCTATCTGCAGTATGAGCATTCATAGCCTTATTGTTGAGGGAGACTCTATTACTATTGTCCGCTGGCTCCGGCAGGATGCAGGCGACCCTATGCCGACTAACCCTTTGTTATGCGATATCAGGGCTATGCTCCATTAGGCTTATAGTGTCCAGATTCGGTATGTTTACTGGAAGCAAACTCAGTGGTTGACTGAGTTGCTACTCGGGTTGCCCACCATTCTGGTTCTTGTCCTATGGTTCTTACCTAGATTTGTATTCTGATATATCGGGCTTGACTCACCCTAGACTGGTGTGATCGCCCACCTGTAACAAAAAAAATGCAAACAGTAGAATTATTATTAGATGCATTATCAAAAGTAATAGACATTATTTTATCATTAATATTATATGAGCATGCAATTTGATAAATAGTATTTGAAATTTATTGCTCCGAATGCGAAAAATCAAAAGCACAAAAAGTAAGAATTTGTTTATTTAGTTGTCAATCATTATTAATATAATGAGCAGTAATAGCAATAAAATAATTACTACCTAAATATACTGACCAAATATCAAAAGTTAAAGAAACTCTTGCATTTAAAAGAGAGAGTGTTTCAATTAAACTTTGTTTTATTGTTAAAAAGTTTGTCATAGCTACTCTTCTAAATATACGTCTATTAGTTCTTTTATAAGCAGGTTGTAGGGCTATTTGAACATATTGTTCCAAATTATAAAATTCACATAAACTAAAAGATAATTCATCCTGAACTATCCATCTTACAAGTAATTTCCTCTGATTTTTATGATTATATGCAAAAGTACCTGCAAGTAATCCCCCTTGTATATTAAGGGTACTTTGCAGACAAGAATTTTACATCCTAAGAGTCTCTTGATGTCTTTTTAAATGCCATGTTCCCTTAATACTAGTACAACTATAAAGTTTTGCATATTTTCTACATTTTTCTTTGAAGGTTTCATCAATTATAATTCTATTAAAATCATTCCAAACATCACTAGTCCTCTTACGAGAAGAGGTTTGACCTTCACTCCATTCACTGACACTGGTTCGTTCTAAAGGAAACTTGAAGATTAGTTTTATCTTCCTCAGAAATAGAAGGCATGCCAAAATGACTTTTGTCATAAGATGTCATATCTAAAATTTTTAATTATTGAATGCAAAAAAAAAAACTAACCACAAGAAGAAATTGAGAAGAGGACCAGAGGTGGAAGCATGGAGCTGAGATTTGTAAGCTTTTTCTTGTGGTCTCGCCTCTCAACAAGAAGTGATATTCTTTCTCTTATATTTCAAACTTTCAACAAAAATCTCCTCTTGTGTAGCACTTGAATACTTGCTAGAACACTTGCAAACTAAAAATTAAATTGCTAGAGCACTTGCTAGAAGAGAGAAATAGTAGTAAGAAGAAGAGAAGAGTTGGTTTGATGTGGTGAGAATGAGGAAGAAATGTGATATTTATAAGAATGAAAAAAATTTTCTAAAATACTCATATTTCTAGCCGTTTTATGGCTATTAAAATGGTCAAAACCCTCCCCTCCCAACTAGCCATTTCTAAGGGCTAAAAACGGCTAGCTGGATCGGGCCTAAGCCTCACCCATGGCAGGTTGTGCCTAGTACGGTCTAGTTAATGCTGTTAGAGGCCGTGCTCACCACTAGATTGGTTTGCCAATTGAGCACCAAAGAGGTGAACGAATGCAGCAAACGATGGAGGGAGCGGTTTGGTTCACAATAATGCATCCTGACTTCAATATAAGCATCCTTTCGTTTTCTTATCTTTCCCACGTGAGACTAAAAACCTTCAAGTTTATTTTTGTCTTCTTACAAAAATTAAAATAAAATATATAAAAAAATACTTAGAGACCATTTGGTTCATAATAATTCATCTTGATACGCTAATATTATTATGTAAATTATTATATTTATCAATTAAGCATGATAATTTCAATAGGAATATTTGATTTTTAATAATCTAAATTTACTATAGATTATGATGATTTGATTTCTATTTGAAAGATGGATATTAAGATTATTGGAGTCTGATAATCTTGAATTACACTTAATCTGATTATATATTTATTTATGCTAGATAATATTTAAATAAATAATATTATATTTTTACTTAATATTAAATATATAATAAAACATTTTATATTAATATTAAATTTCATATAAATATAATATTTTAAATATGTTATATATTTATATAATAATTAATTTTAAATTAGTAATATATGTTATATTAACATAATATAATATATTACTAAATATTTAGATATTATATTTAATATATATTATATAATAGGATATTTAATAATAATATATATATATATATATATTAATATATTTATAATATTTAGAACACAATATTATAAAATAATTTTGATTTTTTAAGAATATTTTATGTTCTAATAAAAAGGATAGAGGATCACTTCAAAGATAATTTTTTTATAATATAATTTAAATAAAATAAAAAATATAGTAAATTAATTATCATATTTTATTATTATGAATCAAAAATGATAATTTTTTGTTCTTAATTAGAATCTAATCATTAAGTATAAATTTATCAGAAATATTATTTTTCTGATAATACTATATTAATTCGTATCAAACGGCTATCTTAATTATTCTGAAAAATATTTTACAGGCAGTAGGTGTCTGCTTAAACTCGATGTGAAAAAGCCTACGAGCTTGGTCTGGCTCACAGAGGTGCCAGGCGGAAGCCATCAGAAACGGATGCTAGATTAGAAGCAGTAACGCATCAACGGATTGGCCGACACGAGCGACCACCAGGTCCGATCAAATGGTAGGCGAAGTGGATAACCCGGTCCAGTGGACTCCGAAAAAGGAATTTCCACACAGGTCACATTAGAGACGACTTGATGGCATTTTTAGGTTTTTTTTTAATTTTATACAGACGACGATCGCACTAAAATCATGTCATTCTGATTTCAAATTCGAAGGCCATCCAATCTACTGCACAGTTTATCTTCTAGTAGATACCTCGGATAATGATGCAGTTTATCTTCTAGTAGATACCAAATATCTCAAAGAAGCGGATGGGCATTTAGCTTCAATCTGTCCTGAATCCAATCAGTGACAGTGATGAGTTTTTTTCGATAAAGATCTTCTAAGCTCGTAGCCGACGGGTCACACTGATAATATCAAACCATGCCGCTCTAAGCTCAGCTTTCAAAACAAAATAATCTTTAAAGAAGGCCCTATTAGCTGCCAGTAGTCTTCTATCGTCGGATCAAACTATGGTTAGGGGCGTCACGCGGTGACTATCTGCAATACTAATAATAATATTATTAAAAAAAACACTATCAGCAAAACTTAGGGCCATCGCCATTCATGATGGACTGAAGTTTGTTCCACAACTAGCTGGAGAAACGATGGAACTAAGTTGGGATATCAACGTACGAATCCCGTGGAAAATTTCATGGGACTTAATAGATGGTCGGAATCAAAATAATAACCAGTATGAACAGGGCTCAGAAGTCGCGGACGGCACATGGTCAACCATTCAATTGCAGGTACATGGAACGTGGAAAATTTTAAGGGAGTTATTAAGTGCTCTGAATCAAAATAATAACCGGAATGAACAGGGCTCAGAAGTCTGATCACATTTCAACCATTCAATTGCAGGTCCAGCAAACGACCACGGGTCACCCCATGTACCTGTGATTCTATAAACAAATAAACAAATAAATATTGATAAGTAATAAAAAATTTAATTTTTTTAAAAAGTAAATAATAATAATAATAATAATAATAATTTAATTAAAAAACTAAAATATAATGAAAATATATAGAATTTATAAATAGCACTATTTAAGCATAAAGTTTTATACATATTGAATTTTGAATAAAAGCAAAAAATTGTTGTAAGTTGATTAAAAGTGTAAAACTATAATTGTATTCTATGAATATAAATATAACCGAAAAAATTATTAAGACTAAATATTCATAAAAGGTGACATAATCAAACTAGATCAGTTTCAAGCAAAGGCTAAAATCAGCCGATTAGAATTGATTCCAAGACTTTAGACCAAAAATTGAATCAATCCTACTTGAAACTAACCTAAAACCAATCCAATTACATTGGTTTTATTATGAAAAGTTATAAGATAGAATTCATTTTTTTTTATTTCACATATATTTAGTTTTGGGCCCATGGCCCACTTATTCAGTCCATTAGGGCAAAAGGGAGTGCTACTCCTTTTTCTACCAGGATTTGTTCTCTCTCTTTTATAAAAGGAGCAGCCGCCTTCTTTTTTTTTGGTTTTCTCTTTTTCAAGGAGCAGCCGTCTGGAAAAAGAGGGGAAGCAGGTAGCAGGTATTTCTTTTTTTCTAGGAGCGTGGATTGCTAGGGAAAGAGAAGGAAGGGCTGCTGCTTGGTGCTTGACTACGTTGGAGGACTTCCACTCCAGGAATCACATGAAGGTGCTGCAGAAGAAAAACAAGAGAAGAAGAAGAGAAGGGAAGAAAATAAGGAGGTAATGCAGGAGACCATATTTTTCGGTGACGTAATCCTTATATCCCTATTATTCTCTTGTGATTGTTTCTCAAGTTCTGGCAAGGGACTTTGAGACTTGCATATTTATTATTTTATAGTGGATCTTCTTCTCTGGCTTGCCCGTGGTTTTTTTCCTTTATCTTGAAGGGATTTTCCACGTAAATCTTGATGTTTCTGTGATTGTGTGGTTTGCGCATTTTTATTTATTATTCTGCTGCGTATTACGGTCTGCTAGTATTTGCTCGTACACGGATTCTTTCCCATCAACATCCAATGATTAATTTTTTTTCTTAATTACATTTGATAAAAAAAAAGATATACATAAAATTTATTAAGATTTATTGATTAATTTTATACTTAATATTTTGTAGTAAAAATGATAGACAATTTATAATTTACATACAATTGATAAATTACATATGATGTGATGACTTAAGTTTGACTAAAGGTTGCTGACTCTTACATTAGAATTGAGGACTCAATCTTTGAAACCAAAAGCCAATTAAAAGGGAGTTGGTTGCAGAGTCCGCTTTAGAGCTATGAATACGATTGTGTGTCCAGAGATAGGTTGAAGTATCCTTGATTTTGTTGCCTCAATCTTAGTGAAAAAAAGGATATATGAAGATGGAAAATGCTTTGCATACCCCTTTGGCGTACATGGACCGCTAGTTGAAGAAAAATTAAAGGACATGCTGTTGCTGATTTTTGGTTCACTAGTTCAATGAATAGGATTTATTTATGAAAAAAAATTTAAACTCAGTTTTTGCTTTAAAAAATTCTTTGCTGATAAAGATCTTCATCAATAGCTTAAGCTTGAGCCCAGTCTAACTCAATGATTCAAGCAGTCCTTTTGTTATCAGCTCGGCCTGAGCTCGATCTGATTCATTTATATCCCTACTTATACTTGACCATCTCCCATGCTTAATTCCTCCATGGAATCTAATACCTATTCCACAAATACTTTTTTTTACACAACAGTAGGTCTGCAAGTGGGTCAAGAAAGTAAACACTTCGAAAAAAAAAAGAAAAACTGCTGATAAATACAAAAGAGGGCAAAAAGAAAATAAAATTTGATGCAATTATGCGAAGTTTACAAAAACCAGTACCATAATCTATATTGATTAGGTACTAATTTATAATATTATGCACAGCACTAAGATATGGCATGCATATCAGTGCCAATAAGCTTTCGGCAACAGCAGATAAGTGAGAAAGAAAGAAGATGGCAGACAAGGAAAAGAAGGGATGGAGAATTTGTCAAATAAGCAAGGGACTGGAGCTCATTGGTCGGAGGTCGGATGGAATTGATAATGCGCCATAAAATGTAGCACAATAAGATAGGATTCTAGATTCCAAGAGTTAGAACTTAGAACTAAGTCTATTTCTCAGCTTGATGCTTAATTTTATTCTTCTATACTTTAATAACTTTAGCATGAAAGAATCAATGACCATGGTGGACTTGCAAACAAACAAAAGAAAGATTACAAGACATATAAACTTGTATTGATTTTTCCCTTTTGGACTTGGGGAGAAGGTTAATCGTAAAAGCAGTACTTAATTGTACATGTCGTAAAAGAAGAAAGGAACGAGATTGTTCCCCTTTGATCTTGTCTTTTGAACTTGGGTTAAATGGGACAATCATAGGGAAGGGGCCAAGCATCCAAACTGGCCCGAGCATCAGCCTTTTTAACTTGGGTCAACTTGCCTTTTTAACTTGGGTCAACTTGATGTCAGCCCAAGCTCCATATTTGCTCATTAGGCCGAGCTGGGCTACAAACCAATCAAGGATGCATGTTACTATTAGAAAAGACTTTGTATATCATCTTCAATGCAGCATGATCTACATCGAACGTATTAATTTGCTCGCGCATGGGGCATCGCTGATGCACGAATTTATGTGCGAACGAATCATCATACTTGTTATAGATTTTGTTGACTGTATTAAAGTGATGTACCAAGACTTTTCCGTTTCTATTAACAACTCCTTTTGGTACATGAATTCAGATTCTCTTGTTTTCTTCTCGCTTGGATGATGCCCGAGTTAACAAGGAACGCCGGTAGTTTTGATGGCATCTGACTTAGAACCCCATATATCACCGTCATTTAGCCGCCACCCCACTTACCTCAGGGCATTCCATAACCACATGGCAATTCCTGGGACATGATTTGAGTTGCGAGAACCCAGGGGTGACTGACAAGCTGCCGGCCTTTATTGGTTGAAAGAAAGCAAAGTTCTTTCTTTCTAGCAAAGAAACAAAGGCAACTTTAAATGATGATGATCTCCCTCGCTAAAAAAAAAAAAAAGAGAGAGAACTTCATTGATGGTTAGTATTATATCGTCTGAAGTACTAATTTATTCAAAAGTAGCATCGTCGAGGTTGTTATAACGTGTTTTCTCATCATCTGCTGAATCCAAGGACTCGGCGGGCTTATATAATGTGTTTTGTAATGCCAACTCTTATAACGTGAGTCTTACGGGCATATTATGTATTTCTTTTTTCGTTGGAAAAGAATATGTTAGGTAATTAGTCAAAAGGCCTTAAATATATTGTTGAGTTTTGAAAGTTCATTATTTTTTTTAATGTGTATAAATAAAAATTGAAAGGATATTTAGTTTCGCATCAAAAAAAAATTAAGAAAGAAATATTCATTTAAATGAAAACCTCTTCCTTTACGTTTAAGTTCTTTAGTCTCACCATATACGTGCATGCGCATGTGCGAAGGACGCTTTGTAGGCATACGTACGTATCGTCGTGAGGAGCTTGAGGGGCTTTAAATTTTTTCTAGATCATAAGGATTCAACGGTGAAAACTGATCAGATTAAAATGAGGGGCTGAGATCAAACGATGGACCGATGTGATTGATCAAAGTGGTATTGATCGCTGATCATGGCTTGGATTGATCGCAGTCATTGATGAAAAGACCGTTGAACTGTTGACCATTGATTGACCGATCAACCGTTGACCACCCATGGACCATTGATGATAAGGCGTCCATCGGATCATGTCGTTGGTGATAAGACAATCATCCGATCATAAAATGACATATCAAAGTCGTACTATGGCTTATCTGATCGTGAAAATGGTTTATCTAATCATGAAAATGACTTTTCAGATCATGAAAAGGCTTATCGAATCATATGATCTAAAGATCATGTAGATAAATAGGCATATTAAAGGTGATAAGCCCTTACCCTCACATCCTTTGATCAAATCAATTTAAATTAAAATTAAACCGTAAGGTTGCTTCCAAAGGGCACCTAAAGGCTATAAATAGGACCGTAGACATTTGCATTTCATTCAATTCAATTTAATTTAATTCCTTTCCTCTCCTAGACATTTGCATACTCTCTTAAGGAAAATATGGCTATAGTGCATAGAAAAGAGAGAAGCATTATTGGTTCGAAATTTTTGATGAATTATAGTGCTGCATTCATCAAAAGGAGATTATTGTATCTTGAAAGAAAATCATCATATAAACCGTAAGGAAAATAATTGTCATACAAACTTTAAGCACTATTGTAGTAGGATGAAATCATCTTAAGAATATAGAGTATAACTCTAAATTCAGTCTTATCAATTAGATAGTCACAATATACGCCAACCAAATAAATCATGATAACCAGTACCAAAAGGAAGGGAAACATTGAATAGAGGATTGGAATTATGTGGATGTTGGTGATAACGTAGAGCTTTCTTCCGGAGCGTGTGGTCTGGGACGTGAAGGCAGAGAGACCGGAGAAAAGGGACAAACCATGTGGGTACGTAGCTGGTCCACTCCTTATATTCCTTGCCGGCTATTGTCATTATCCTCACGTCCATATCTTGGGGTGACATGGATAGAGAGTGCCCACTGGCTCCTGAGAATGGAGCAATCTGGGCCAGTCCTCAATTATATTATGCTACAAGGCAGCAAAGAGAGATCTAATCGAATGTTAGATATATATTAGGAGATACGTGGTGCATGGAAGGATTTTGTTTTTGCTTTTTCTTTTTAAATAATGATGAGGGAATCGCTAATCATTTCAAAATATTAATGATGCCAGAATTATTTGAATAGAAAAATGGGCAAAGATACTTCCAATGAGTTTTAATTTTTTAATTTCTTTTTTTTAAGAATTTATATTGATGAAGGTCCAACTAAAAATATAGAACCCAGATCGATATACTCTTGAATCAGCATAAACAACTTTATGAACACTACTAGCTGGCATCCTCAACAAATATCAAGGTTTGAACCTATGACTTTTTGGAAATTCAAGGAGGAATTTACCATTAGATAGTAGTCCAATAAAAAAAAAAATTAAAATGAGGTTAAGTCACCAATAGAGATTATGAGAGGCAACACAGAACACTTGTTTACAGGGTACTAATAGAGCTTTAGAGGGAGGAACATAAGAAGGCAGGCAGGCTTATTAACGCAATGGAGTAAAAGAAAGAATGAACATGTACCATTATTAGGCAAAGTTTTTATACACGAATCAATAAAAGAATTATCTTTCCAGGGCCGTCTCCTTTTCCTAAAATCCATCTTCTATTATATTTCTTAATCTTTCTTTCTTATCATATTAAGAAACATAAATCCATAAATTGTCATCTTCGCATTCAAAGATCCGTATTTACAGGAGATTTACTGTTCTGTTCTATTTTGTCCCACGAATCTTAGTCTCAAGTAGTTTATATGGGTCCGAAGATCAAGAAAGATCAAAAATATAAGGCAGTGTTTGAAATAGAGGATAAAGAAATATTCTTTGATTTTTTTTAATTTTTAAAAATTATAACTAAAAAGATATTTCTAGAAAAGTTTAACTAGAGAGGATAATCCATATTTAACTATGGGTTATCCCTTGAACTTATTTCTTAGGGAATCTAGGAATAATTAAAGTTATTTCTTGATGACAAAATTGTAATTTTAAAAAGGTGCTTATTTTCTCAGCTATTCCTGGATAAATGCTATTATGTACACTTATTCAAGAAAAACTTTTGGAGAGCCAAACACTACCTAAGTTTCTAGACTGAGTTAATAGCTTGATTCTGACCAATGCACTGGTCGAGCAAAAATTTAGAATACCAATGTGAATCTTCATGCTTTGTATAAGTTCTTCAAAATTAGTCATCACGACAATCAAGAAGACTAGCTTCTAGTAGTTGCTTCTGGTATTATCCTTCTTTGTCTTCTCCTAATCTCGCATTTCTAATGTCTGAAGTGCCGAAAACTATTCAGGAATTTGCTGATGTAATTTCTTAATCAATTCATTTCAAATGACGAAAGATGCTTTGATATGGATATATGTCCATTAATGTGATTCAGTACATCTGAATCTTGGTCCGCGAGGCAGTGTTGATGGGGATTCATTGAAATTGCCTGAAAACGGTTTGCATATTTTGTTATAAAAGTTGAGACATATACAATATTATGCTTATGCTTTACCCTCATTTTGAGAAGTTTTTTTTTTTTTTTTTTTGCAAGAAAGAAAGAAGAAGGAGAACTTACGCTTGTCATATGTGCTCGATCCTTATAACTTGGGCCCAAACCATATCATGTTGTTGTAGTTGAGGCTGGGCCCAGTTTGGTTAGATCCGAATTTAAGACCCTACGAATTAGAAATCAGATCTCATGCATGAGTTTCATTTGGGATGTTAGGTGTCATTGTAATAATAAGATGCTAAGAATCTAGTCGTTTTGGTTTGATGTCCTCCCTCCATCCGTCGAATCTAGTGTGGCCTTGATTGGCCACGGGCCACGCCACCATCTCTGCAGGACAAATTAACAAGATGAGCTATGGTGGGGGCCATTACTCTCCCTTTCAAGGCCAAGAGGCCACGTACGTTTCAAGTTGATGAGACTGCCTCTGCCGCTGGCAAAACAAAACAAACTCGCGAACCTCGTGGTTCAATGGCTGTGACCAACTCTGCCATCCATGTGCACGTCAAGGGTTTACCAATTAAGTCATCCCCTCGAGCCTCAATGCCGATCATTTCCAAAGAGAAGAGAAATGAAGAAAGATGTCTTGATGAGAAGATGTGGGACCAGTCGTGTCATGCATCAGACACGTGCAATTGCGTGTTCGTATGGTAGATATATTACATAAAATAAATAGGCAAGACTAAGACGGGCCTGTTAGACGGTAACTGGTATGGTTCTTTTCTCCCTACCTACTTTTGCTTTTTCTCTTCTTTTTGCTTTTCATTTAAAACTTAAAAGTAAAAGGAAAAGTTGGAGATACCACCAACTTTTTGGTACGAAATAATGAAAAATCCATATCAACCTCTTGGCAAAACAGTAACATAGTTGTCGTGTTTTGAGCATAGCAACTCCGTCTGATGGAAGGGTGCAATTTGTGGCGCAAGCTCAGAGCCTTGTTCGCTGACGAGCTGTCATTTTAACTTCCCCCCAACTTTTAGGCTATGTTGAAATAGAAGTAAGAGAGATATTCTTTTGATTATTTCTTAGATTTTTTTATTCTAAAAATTATAACTACAAAGGATAGCTAAGAATAAAGTTAACAAGAGAGATAATTCATAATTAACTTACTAGAGGATAATCCATGGTTAACCCTCTTAATTTATTCTTTAGAAAATGCAGGAATAGCTGGTTATCCCTTCAAATAAGAGTAAAAAAAAAAGTTATTCTATAAATTTATTTTTTACATTTGATATGATCAATGAAATAGTCAGAAAATATCTCTACCATACATTTATTCAGAAATAGTATTTTTTCTATCAAACACTAAGGGAAAAAGAGAGGAGTGTGTCCAACTAATTCAGAGTTGGATTGATCAGCTCATCATTTTTTACAAGCAACTTTGGAATTTGTACAAACGAGAAGGAAATGAAAAGAAGAAAAATAAATTAATGGATGAAAAAGCTGGGCCATGCATATAAGAGCGAGAATAAGAATGATTTCAAAAGAATATTTAAAATAAAGATAATTCATATAATATATTTTTTTATTAGTATGACAATAAATTGCAAATTCAAATGAATATTCACTGGATACTCGTTTAGCTATTTATATAAAAAAAATTTATTTTATTAATTTTATAATTTATTAAAAATTAAAAAAAATACTAATAGATTTGGCTGCATGAAAGAAGAAGAGAAGAGACAGAAGAATAATTCAAACATTTTACGATATATATATTTTTTATTTAAAATTTAAATTTTTAATATATTATATATTTAATATTTAAATATATTATATTAAAGATAACGGGAACGAGATGGATAAACGGGGATGGGGCAGAGAATACCATTCCTGGGCCGTTTACCCGTTTAGCCGTTAACGAGTAATCCCGGTTACCCATTAAGCCATTTAGATCGGGGATTCTTGATCCATTAAAAATAGTACCGATCGGTAAACAACCAAACGAAGAAAATTGCCATCCCTAGAGCCTATCAATTCTGTACAGCACTATCAAGACCAGGAGGTATATGAAAATTGAGTAAAAAATGATCTTTTGCATGCTTTACCATGTTGAACGGTATGTATAACGACTTGATTAAAGATTTTGAGAGTTATCGATAGCCCAATTTATGTAGAACCAGCTCAAGACTAGTAGATAGACCTCTGTGATGAGGTTATGTGCCTTAAACTTGAGGTTTATATAATATATTAAGGATTCCAATCATATAATATCCAACCATCTTCGTGTGATGGAGAACATGATTAGGAATCTTAGGAATCCTAAAGTTAACCTTACAGTAGTAGATCTTTGCAGTGATTTATTCACTGCTTGACCCTTAGTGGAGTCGAATAAAGCTTTTAATGACTCACAGTAAGAATATCAAGACTTTTGAGGATATATCTCATTATTTTAAGTTAAAGGTCGAGTACATAGAGACTTCTTGCCCTTGGCCTATATGGCCTATGCTAGGCCTTTGAGGCCCAAAAGAAAGAAGAGGGTCAAGGCAGGTAACAAGATTGCACAGAACCTAGGAAAATGAATGTGGCCAAACGGAGAAGCTGACAAAGGAGTAAGAGAGATGTAATGAAGATTAAATGCTACAATTATGGGGTTCAAAGTTGTCTTACTTGTGACTACACTGAACCCAAGAAGGTACGCTCAACATTAAACTCACTCAATGTTTGTTCGTATGCATTAGTTGCCAACACGCTCCTTGATTAGTTTTTATATATAGGAGCAAACAAGCAACTAGTGCGCGATTGAGCGAGATATTTAATTTTCATCGAATTTCCAATAGACACCAATATATTATTCTTATGAATTGTCTAAGGGCAGATGTTGGGAGCATGAGCTTATCGTGTTAGATTGTATAGTGAACATATATTGCTCCTGCATTATGTTTTATACATTCTAACCATCCGATGTAATCTTTATTTTATACTTGCCCTATTGGCTCTTGACTACACTTTTTGTTTCTCTAGGGATTAAATGTCTGTATATAAGGATCGATTGTATTTTATCCTTTTTTGTACATTTATCATAGGGGTTATTCAAACTTGATATTGATTTTAATATTCATTGTTCCTCATTTGCATATATTTCTTTTCCTATGGATAATAATAGTTTAATATAGCATACCAAACTTGGTCATTTGGGCCAAGAAAGAATGATTAGACTGACTAAAAAGGGCTATTGGGCCCTCTTAGCAAAATAAATCCCCTGTGTGTGAGCCTTATTTATAAAAAAGGCATCAAGAAAACCTTTTTGTAAGGCTTGTAGGTTTCTCAACTTTTAAACTCAGTACACTGAGATATCTATGGACCCATTAGTTTTAGGGCATGTCATCATGCCTCTTATTTTTTTATATTTATAGATCATTATTTGTGATTCAAGTATGTGTATCTAATCTTTTCCTACTATGAAGTGTTAAATTGTTTCATATGCTTTTTAACGAAGGTAGAGAATCAAAAGGAAAAGACTTTGAAGAATTTCCAAACTAATAGAGAATGCAAATATCTGTCTAAGCATTTTAAGAGGGTCTATGAGGAAAAGGGGATCTGTAGTCAACTAATAATTCTTAATATGCTACAATAAAATGGAGTTGTAGAGCGTAGAAATGGTATTTTTCTGGATATGGTCAGATCGATGATAGTGCAAACAAATCTTTCAATAAATTTCTAGGGACATACGCTGCTAATTGCTACTTAAATCCTTAACCGTGTACCAAGTAAATTGATATACTCTATTCAATATGAGCTCCAGTATGGCACAAGCTTAGTGTGGATTATTTGCTTATGGGCTTAATACAATATGTTCACAACACCTCTCATAGGCTAAAAAAGTTGTGCCCCAAGGTCAAAAAAGGTGTTCATCAGATATATTGAAAGTTTGAAAGGTTATATGATATATGATAAACATCCTGATGGAGGACTGATTAAGATGGAGTCTAGAGGGAATGCATGGATAATGAATTTTTGAGTATTGGTGAAATCATAAAGGACTTGGTGCTATATGAGTTACAAGACTCTTCTACTATCGTTGGCAAGGGAAGAGCATTATGACTTGTTTCAAGGTTCACCGCAGGTAATGGAAGTGTTGTGTTTAGTGGAAGTGGCACACTAGCTAGTAAGCACAATAATAGGCATAGTACACGATTAAAGAGTAGGCCTTAGGGTTTAGGATAATGCATTTTCTGTACCTCGTTGGAATCAGATGAGCTGGCTTCTGTTGCTAAAGCATTAACTTCATCTACTCATTATGAGTGGCTAGTTGCTATAATAGATGAGATAAAATTGATAGCCAAAAACTATGCATGGGATTAGTTAACCTTTCGCTCATACATAAATCAATAGGAAATAAGTGAATCTTAAAGATAAAGCGCAAGATAGATTGATTAATTGATAAAGTATAAGGCCCAACTTCTAATGAAGGGCTATACTCAGATGGAGGATATAGATTATGAGGAGATTTTTCTCTATTCGTTAAATTAAAGCTATTGTAACCCGGTTAGATTTGAAATTGCATCAAATGGATATCAAGATAACGTTTCTTAATGGAAGTTTAGATGAAGAGATTTAAATGGATAAACCAATTGGCTTTAGAGCCAAAAGGCAGGAGGATAAAATGTGGTGCCTTAAAAGATGTATATATGGTCTCAAGCAGTTGTTTAGGTAATGATACCTCAAATATCAAAAAGACATCATATTGATTAGCTTGAACATGACCGAGGAGGATCACTATATTTATATTAAGAAATTAGAAGATGGGATCTGATTTAGTGCTATATATGGATAATATTGTAATAACAGATAGTAACATGGGCTTGATATTGCTACTAAAAAGTGCTTGTCTTCCGCCTTAAAAATGAAGGACATGGCTAAGGCGAATTATGTGCTCGAAGTAAAAATCTTAAGGCATCATGTCAAGAAGTGTTTTGGTTTATTTCAAAAAAATTATATTAAGAAAAGCTTAGAACAATTTCGCATGTACTATTCAAGACCTGTTGATACTCTATTAGAGAAGGTTGTATGTTGAGTATCGACCAGTGCCCTAAGTCAAACAAGGAGAGAGAGAGTGAGCATGATTCCCTATGCTAGTGTAATGCAAAGCTTGATGTATGATCCAAGCATGACTGAGAAGGCTTTTGAGATGATTTAAGATATTAGCTATATAGATATATTTCAATAGCATAACAACACTACAATATATTAAGGATCCTAAATATTATTATAGGACCAAGCACATTGATATTAGATACTACTTTATTTGGGATATAATCAAATAAAGGAAAGTTACCCTTACTTATATATCCTAAGTAGTAGGATGATGGCTGATCCATTGACTAAGCCTGTTGCTAAGGATATCTTTTTTTGTAATATACAAAAAAAAAAAATTGTCATCCCTAGTGACCGTCTCAGTGGTTTGAGTTAAAAATAGAGATGATTCTTTATTATGAGCTAAGAGAATAAGAGAATAGGAAGATGAGCTTTCACTCACTTCCTAATTCTTTGGTGACCTTTTTCCCTTTCCGATATATACCATAGATTAAAGTATGGAGCTACAGGAGACTGCTAGCCTCCACTGCCAGCTCGACAAACCTCCTGTCTGCAAGCAGAGGTGAGCCCTCTGTTCTTTCTTCGACACTATTCGTAATCATGTTTCTTATATAGATTAACGCAATAATGTTCAAAAATGAAATGCTGATATGAAAAACAAAAACGAAAAGCAAAGGAGTCCGTCTTGCAGCCACTGTGGGATGCTCGTTAAGCATACATTTGGCTCTTAATAGACATATAATAAAATTAGTGGCATAGTTTTTACTTGCGATTAATTGTCGGGGCCACTTCTCGGAGATTCCTGGCTATGGGGCCTGTTAGTGAGGAAGGGAAAGGAAGGAGAGGAGGAAGGACCGACACTCCACGTGAGAGGATGGTCCACGTATTATATTCATGCCGGCTTGATGTCTTAGCCATCCCATCAATTGGTGACACGGAAATGGCACCTACCGATTAAGAATGACGAGTAGACCGGGACCCATCTTTTCCCCACAGCCATTCTTTTGACTGGTTCAAATGCAGCTTAAAAAATTGCTTCAGTTTAAAGAATAAGGCATGCGGTAGAGGGGAACCGAGGACAATAGAGAGGGGAAGAACTTTGAGAGATTAGATTAGTTAGGAGAAGAAGGAAACTGTGGAGGCGGCTTAGGAAAGGGAGACTGCCTTCCAAGGTAGAGCAAGCAGCGCAGGAGAAGAGGAAGATTGAAAAGGACAAACAATGGGGTGGAATTCATAAGGTAAGGGTTCGTCAACTCTTGTTTATCCACATATGGGCCGGCATGGCTTATCATTGCCTAGCAAGTGGGGTCGAGGTGGATCAGAGTTTGGAGCTGATGCAGAAAAAATTATCATCTCATCAATAAATATGCATAGTAACAAAAGCCGAGTTATCTTGATATGACTGATCAAACCATGTTTAAATTAGCTGATGAAGCTACAATCCAATAGATAGCAAGTCTCAGACTCCGCCTCTAGAGTCGGTCCCGACATCGATACCAGAGTTGGTTCTAGCACTGACACCAGAGTCGGTCTCGACATTGACTCCAGAGTCGAACACAGTGCCGACACCAGAATCGGCCACGACCTCCAGTGTCGGCACACGTCTGACGAGACCTGGCCTCACCATTTTTTTCCAACTAAGTGATGGCACTTTGGGACCAACAATTATCCACGAAAGGAGAAGAAGATCATCGTTTCCTCACGGATATTCAAGAGAGATGGTCTGACATCGGCAATCTTCATACCTCTACTTGAGCATTATTACCACCTAATACCACGCTGAATATTCCGAAGGGTGGACCCCCCTTGATCACAAAAGTTACGGAATGATCATCCTTAAATGAAAACAGAAGCCAAATATGACCCTCTAACCATGATTAACAGAGTTTCAAACTCATGATAAGGCTGATCAGTTACTGACCCCTATGATCAGTTACCAAGCCCATAATTGACAGGATTTCAATTGAATTAGCTCCCTAAAATGAGTCCAAAAAATTATGTAACGACTCCCCCCTTTTAGCGGCGCATAAATACCACATCCCAGAATTACCCCAGGTATGCTTTTTATATATACACACAACTCTAGCAAAGGCCATAACTTCGGAGAGACCATCTCGGAGAGATCCTTCTGCTGGAACCTTCTTTTTTTTATCTGATTGTTAAGAGTTTTCACTACTTGGGCATCGAAGGGTTTTTGCAGGGACCATCCCCTGTACTTCCTGCATAAAGACTACCTTGCAGGTCCATCCGAATGGAAGAGCGCTATCCAGATCTTGATGTGCACCATCCCCAAGCCGGAGAACGAAATTCGACTGCATCAAATTGGTGCTAGAGGAAGGGCCTCAAGTCCTGTTAAACTTGTGATCAAGGAGACAAGGTTCCTGATAAGAAGGACGTTCCTTAATGGCCAACCGCAAGAGAGCAACCACAGATGCTTTTGATCAGGCCAGCTCTCAAAAACCTAATTCTATAAACAATATGGCGCCCTCGCAGCCATCACCGATCGAGGTTCCTTCGCTGCCAGCAAGCTCGATCACCCAGGACCAATTTTTCATATTGGTCCAATAAATCCAAGCCCTATCATAACTGGTGCAGAGGATTCATGGAATTTCTAGCTGCGCCCACTCAGTAGCTTCCTGATAGAACAGTCATTCTGGTTTGCTGGCAGTTCCTCTACCCAATCCACTCAAAGCCAGGAGCTCTCTCGACAATTCAGCCACGAAGGAGTTGAGCCAGTACCGCAAAAGGGCCGAGGTATGAGCCTATCTAGATTTAGTTGGGCTCACTCCTTATCTCAAGTATTCTCTCACCATGACTCAACGCCATGACTGCGATTCCCCCATCCTGCCTCTCCTATTGCTCAAGATCCTCTGGTGTAACAACAACTCCAGAAGATGCGCCAGGAGATAGATGCTGTCAAGCAGGCATCACATTTCCAACCCAAGGAGGAGTAGGGTATGCAGTTCACTGACAGAATCATGCAAGAGGTGGTCCCAGCCCATATCAAGCTCCCTACTATCGAGTCATACTATGGAGCCACTGATCCTGATGATCACCTGAGCAGTTTTTGGTCCATTATGATATTTCACGAAGCATCAGATATGATCTTGTGCCGGGCCTTTTCTTCTACTCTTCGAGGGTTTGCAAGAATCTTGTTTAAGGATTTGAAGCCAAAATCTATTGATTCTTTCGACGAAATAGGTTGCTCATTCACCAACAGTTCATCGGTGGCCACGGCTACCGACGAAGGTCAAACTCTCTCTTTGAAGTCAAACAACAAGAGGAAGAATCTTTGAAAAGTTTTTTTGGCCGTTTCAACATGGCTATGCTAAAAGTTGACCACCTCAACCATGAGATGGCTATGTCCGCCTTAGCAGGCAGAGTGTCAAAGGAGAGGGACTTTTATTTAGCCATGAAGGTCAATTATCCGAAGAATCTCTTCGACATGATGGCCCTAGCAGACAAATAAACTAGGGTCAAAGAATCAAGAAGTTCGGCGCAAGCAGAACAATCCAAAAAGAAAGAGAAGAAATGCTCAAAGAGGAACCGACCTACTCGCCCTGCAAGGCCGTCTTGCCACCAAAGGGCTCCTCCTCCATCACCAAAGGATCACACTAGAAGCTCGGCATAGAGATTCAATCAGTTCATCCCATTTACCGTACCTCGAGCATAAATCCTGATAGAGATCAAGCAGCAACTCCCTCGGCCAGCACCTCTCTGAGAAAACATAGCTCAGAGGGATATGACGAAGTATTGCCGGTATCATCGAGACTATGGACATTATCTCTTCCATTTTAAATCCATATGGATTCTAAAGCCATTCCATCTTTTTCATCTTTTCATTTTTTGGATTCATGAACTGTATACATTCGAGGATAAAAAAGGTGATGGGATATAAGCTACATTTTTTAACTTTGAAATCTATGAATTATATAGATCCAAAGATGAAAAAGATGATCTGATTTAAACTTAACTACATTTGGCTACACACACCTATACAACCATCGGTAAACAAAATCATGATTAGCTAACAAAATACTATTGTTGAAGCAAATTAGCTTTATGAATTCAAGAAAGGATGTGATGATATGGTGTGTTGTTTTTGGGATTGGATCAAGTTCACTTCAAATCGCCAAGTTCCAAGTCTTGATAACTTTGATTTGTAATATATCATGTTAACATTTTAAATTGGTCTTCATGCATCAACGGATGAGATACTTATTCACTTGAATAGTAAAACACCTCCTAATCAAACTATTCGTCTTCTTGCATAAGAAAAGAAAAGAGCATAGGCGTTGGAGTTTTTCTCAAGGAAAACCTCTCCGACACTTAGGTCAGCCATAGTGGATAGGGCAAGAATTTCAGAACTCTAAGATAAGCTACACAACATATAAGCAAAGAGAGAAAATTCTTCTACTTATGAAGTCTTGGACCATTTCTATGGAAGAATTATTTTTAGAGTCAGACTCTTACATCAGATGGCTCTATGACCATGGTCTATGGAGAAGGTGGAAACCAAAAAGAAATCTTCCCTAAATAGATCAGTTGATTTCTTTTCAAACTAGTTTTGCACTTGATAAGTAGAGGCATGATCGAAGTAGATTAGGGCCTCTCCCTACATGTGGACATCCACAAGGTGATTGATCACTTTATGATGGCTTTTAACTCTACCATATATCGCCATAGGATAAGCTAATCAAATTAAACGGCATTACTTGTTCCCTACTTTTAGGAGTTGAGCTTAAATTAGGTTAGCCTTAACTATATAGGTTAGCCGATTTTGTTCAAGACAATTTAACTCTTAGCTTTGATCGACTTAGTCTTTGATGATGCTAAATCATCGGCCTCGAGCATGCGGTCGCCTCCTCCAACGAGCTCCTTGCACCTGCAAGCAAGTCCGGAGGCCGGAGATTTCGGCGAGGACCCTCCGACGCTCAAGTCAGTGGTCTGGGCATCAGCCGTGAGCTTGAAGAAGCTCGAAAGAGAAAGAGAGATGGCTCCCAGAGAGAGATCTCTTGTTGTGAGCGTTTAGGGGTGTCATGAGCGTGTTACCTGGTCGAGGTCCCTCTTACCCTTTTTATTAATGCCTGAAATCCGTGGGCTTGGGGCGTGATCTCTTGTCAGAGCATTAATTGATGGCAGTACGGTGGAGCTTACCTCCATGTGTCGTGTCGCGCTGCAGGCCGTGTCCTGTCAGAGTTAGTGGCTGCAGGGCATGGTCGATCATTACGGCGCTTACCAGACGTGTCCCCTACGTCACCTTTTTGGTTGTCCATTCCTCGTAGAGCATTTGATCATAGAGTGCTTGCATGGCACTGTTCATGCCTTGGATGAGCTTCAGAGAAGACTGTGGGTGAATACTTGCATGGTACTGTTCACCGGCACTGTTCAATGTCCGAGCCCGAGAGGGGTCTCGGGTCTCGGTGGTTGGATGTTGTGAATGCACCCCCGGACGGAGGGTATCGGGGTAGGATGCTGTGAGCGTACCCCGAGACCGACGGGGGGTCTCGGGGTAGGATGTTGTGAATGCACCCCGAGACCGACGGGGGTCTCGGGTAGGATGTTATTGATGCACCCCAAGACCGACGGGGGGTCTCGGGGTAGGATGTTGTGAATGCACCCCGAGACCGACGGGGGGTCTCGAGGTAGGATGGTGTGAATGCACCCCAAGACCGACGGGGGGTATCGTGGTAGGATATTGGGAGCGTACCCCGACACCGATGGGAGGTCTCAGGGTAGGATGTTGTGAATGCACCCCGAGACTGATGGGGGGTCTCAGGGTAGGATGCTGTGAGCGTACCCCGAGACCGACGGGGGGTCTCGGGATAGGATGTTGTGAGCGTACCCCGAGATCGACAGAGGGTCTCGGGGTAGGATGCTATGAGCGTACCCTGAGACCGAGGGGTCACGGGGTAGGATGTTGTGAATGCACCCCGAGACCGACGAGGGGTCTCGGGGTAGGATGGTGTGAATGCACCCCGAGACCGATAGGGGGTCTCGGGGTAGGATGCTGTGAGCGTACCCATCGGTCTCGGGGTAGGATGCTGTGAGCGTACCCTAAGACCAACGGGGGGTCTCGGGGTAGGATGTTGTGAATGCACCCCGAGACCGACGGGGGGTCTCGGGGTAGGATGGTGTGAATGCACCCCGAGACCGACGGGGGGTCTCGGGGTAGGATGCTGTGAGCGTACCCCGAGACCGACAGAGGGTCTCGGGGTAGGATGGTGTGAGCGTACCCCGAGACCGACGGGGGGTCTCGGGGTAGGATGTTGTGAATGCACCCCGAGACCGACGGGGTCTCGGGGTAGGATGGTGTGAATGCGAGACCCCGAGCACCGAGACCGACGGGGGTCTCGGGGTAGGATGCTGTGAGCGTACCCCGAGACCGACGGGCCCCGAGACCGACGCCGAGATGGGAATGGGCCATGATCGATGCGGAGGTCGAGATGGGCCTTGAAGGTCAAAGCGGGGCTCTGTCAGCTTCCTTTACGGTTCTAATAGCGTTGGATTAGCCACATCAGATGCCCCTCGCCCCTGAGACGAAGCGGGTCCACCCCAGCAAGGCGAAAGGGGCGTTACCTCCCAAGTGGCTAATCCTCACCTGATGCAGGGCTTCATGCCTGGCTGGTGCAGGGCTTTTAGGTGCGACGGGGGTCGGGCTTAATGCCTGCTGGTGCAGGGCTTTTAGGTGCGGGGTCGGGCTTAATGCCTGGCTGGTGGGGCGGGCTTAGGTGCCGACGGGGTTGGGCTTAATGCCTGGCTGGTGCAGGGCTTCATGTGCCGACGGGTGTCGGGCTTCATGCCTGGCTGGTGCAGGGCTTTGTGCCTGGCTGGTGCAGGGCTTCAGGTGTCGACGGGTGTCGGCTTCATGCCTGGCTGGTGCAGGGCTTTTAGGTGCCGACGGGGGTAGGCTTAATGCCTGGCTGGTGCAGGGCTTCATGTGCCGATGGGTGTCGGGCTTCATGCCTGGCTGTTGCAGGGCTTCATACCTGGCTGGTGCTTGGCTTTGTGCCTGGCTGGTGCAGGGCTTTAGGTGCCGACGGGGGTCGGGCTTAATGCCTGGCTGGTGCAGGGCTTCATGTGCCGACGGGTGTCGGGCTTCATGCTGGCTGGTGCAGGCTTTGTGCCTGGTTGGTGCATGCTTCATGCCTGGCTGGCCCAGGGCTTTGGTGCCGACCGGGGTCGGGCTTTTGTTGCTGAGAGCCGGTGGTACACCGCTCTGCCAGTGGTACACTGGGCTTCATGCCTGGCTGGCCCAAGGCTTTGGTGCCGACCGGGGTCAAGCTTTTATTGCTGAGAGGTGGTACACCGCTCTGCCAGTGGTACACTGGGCTTCATGCCTGGCTAGCCCAGGGCTTTGGTGCCGACCGAGGTCGGGCTTTTGTTGCTGAGAGCCAGTGGTACACGCTCTGCCAGTGGTACACTGGGCTTCATGCCTGGTTGGCCCAGGGCTTTGGTGCCGACCGGGGTCGGGCTTTTGTTGCTGAGAGCTGGTGGTACACCGCTCTGCCAGTGGTACACTGGGCTTCATGCCTGGCTGGCCCAGGGCTTTGGTGCCGACCGGGGTCGGGCCTTTGTTGCTGAGAGCCGGTGGTACACCGCTCTGCCAGTGGTACACTGGGCTTCATGCCTGGCTGGCCAGGGCTTTGGTGCCGACTGGGGTCGGGCTTTTGTTGCTGAGAGCCGGTGGTACACCGCTCTGCCAGTGGTATACTGGGCTTCATGCCTGGCTGGCCCAGGGCTTTAGTGCCGACGGGGTCGGGCTTTTGTTGCTGAGAGCCGGTGGTACACCGCTCTGCCAGTGGTACACTGGGCTTCATGCCTGGCTAGCCCAGGGCTTTGGTGCCGACCAGGGTCGGGCTTTTGTTGCTGAGAGCCAGTGGTACACCGCTCTGCCAGTGGTACACTGGGCTTCATGCCTGGCTGGCCCAGGGCTTTGGTGCCAACCAGGGTCGGGCTTTTGTTCGCCAAAGCGAGGTTGGCCTTTGATGTTGATGCAAGGTAGATCTTCCTGCATGACATTTTTAAGTATTAATGAAAGAAAACTATCTTAAGTGCAATGTACTTAGCTCTTGTAGCACCCATGTTTTTCCTTTTATGGATTTGAGCACTTCTGCCCACTGGTGGTCTGCCCCCCAGGGAGTCATGTTAGTTGGATTGGAGGTGTCGTTGCCCTTACTTGGGCCTTCCCTCGCATTGGAGGCCAGGACGAGATGTCTGGCCGGGAAGAAGCTAGAAACCGGGACAAAGCTGGAGTCCGTTGAGGAAAGCCCCGACAGTTGGCGGTCATTGAAGATGAGCGGCCGGGAGAGTCCACTGAGGGTGGACGATTAGGAGAAGATGTTGCTGGGAGGCCCCTTTGCCTAGCTCTTTCTTTGAAGAGATTGATTGCCCTCAGTGCTGAAGCTTGAGAGCAGCTAGAACGACATCCGTAAAGGTCCTAGGCTCGGTTTGGCTCTCGGCTTACTACCACCAGAAATTGACATGCCCATAAATCCTTGAGGTGACGAATAATGTCTCAAGTTCATCCCTTTTGGAAATTATTCTTCGCCCATGCTGTAGTCCGCCTCTGGTTGATTGTTGAGCCTTTGAGTGAGCTCTCCCAGCCGTTGGTGTTGTTTGTCCAGACGCTTCTTCACCTTAGGTTTAAGATCTTTCCCAAATGGCTCAGAAGATGAGTGATGAGGAGTGGCAGCTTGAGCGGGGGGTAGGAGACTGCAGTTTCTTGAAAGCTTTGCCTCTGCAGCTCATGAACTACTGCATTCAAGGCTTGAACTTGCTGATTGAAGATAGCCGGCTGGTTGATGAAAGCAGCTGAGGTTGGTGGTGAGTGAGGAGCAGAGAGAATGGTCCCTTGTTGCTCAGTGTGACATGGATGCCCCCCGGCTTGATTGGTGAGGACCTTCCGGGCATGCATCACCACCAAAGACTTGACGCTGCCCCCCAGCGTAGCTGGTGGAGACCTCTTGTGCACGGGTCATCACCATTATTTAAGAGCTCGGGGAAAGAGGAGTTGTCGATTGCCGATTCGAAATCTCTCATTCCCCCCTACCTAGCGCGCCAATCTGATGACACCAAATCACCGGCCTCGAGCGTGCGGTCGCCTCCTCCAGCGAGCTCCTCGCGCCTGCAAGCAAGTCCTAGGGGCCGGAGGTTCCAGTGGGGACCCTCTGACGCTCAAGTCAGTGGTCTGGGCATCAGCCGTGAGCTTGAAGAAGCTCGAAAGAGAAAGAGAGATGGCTCCCAGAGAGAGATCTCTTGTTGTGAGCATTTAGGGGTATCATGAGCGTGTTACCTGGTCGAGGTCCCTCTTACCCTTTTTATTGATGCCTGGAATCCATGGGCTTGGGGCGTGATCTCTTGTCAGAGCATTAATTGATGGCAGTACGGTGAAGCTTACCTCCATGTGCCATGTCGCGCTGCAGGCCGTGTCCTGTCAGAGTTAGTGGCTGTAGGGCATGGCCGATCATTACAGCGCTTGCCAGATATGTCCCCTACATCACCTTTTTGGTTGTCTATTTCTCGTAGAGCATTTGATCATAGAGTGCTCGCATGGCACTGTTCATGCCTTTGGATGAGCTTCAGAGAAGGCTGTGGGTGAATACTTGCATGGTACTGTTCACCGGCACTGTTCAATGTTCGAGCCCGAGAGGGGTCTCGGGTCTCGGTGGTTGGATGTTGTGAATGCACCCTGAGACCGACGAGGGGTTTCGGGGTAGGATGTTGTGAATGCACCCCGAGACCGATGGGGGGTCTCGGGGTAGGATGTTGTGAATGCACCCCGAGACCGACGGGGGTCTCGGGGTAGGATGTTGTTGATGCACCCCGAGATTGACGGGGGATCTCGGGGTAGGATGCTATGAGCGTACCCCGACACCGACGGGAGGTCTCGGGGTAGGATATTGTGAATGCACCCCGAGACCGATGGGGGGTCTCGGGGTAGGATGGTGTGAATGCACTCCGAGACCGACGGGGGGTCTCGGGGTAGGATGTTATGAGCGTACCCCGAGACCGATGGGGGGTCTCGGGGTAGGATGTTGTGAATGCTTCCTGAGACCGACGGGGGGTCTCGGAGTAGGATGCTGTGAATGCACCCCGAGACCGACGGAGGTTCTCGGGGTAGGATGCTGTGAGTGTACCCCGAGACCGACGGGGGGTCTCGGGGTAGGATGTTGTGAATGCAACCCCGAGACCGACGGGGGGTCTCAGGGTAGGATGGTGTGAATGCACCCCGAGACCAACGGGGGGTCTCGGGGTAGGATGCTATGAATGCATCCCAAGATCGACGGGGGGTCTCGGGGTAGGATGCTGTGAGCGTACCCCGAGACCGACGCCGAGATGGGAATGGGCCATGACCGATGCGGAGGTCGAGATGGGCCTTGGAGGTCGAAGCGGGGCTCAGTCAGCTTTCTTCACGGTTCTAACAGCGTTGGATCAGCCATATCAGTCTTGACTCTTTAAGTCAAGCTTGTTTCTTCAGTTGGCCATGATGCTAGTTAAGTTAGTCCTAACTCTTCAGATTAGTTGAATTTCATTAGATCTATTGATTTTGATCAAATTAGCTTTGGTTCTTTAAATTAATCAATAAAAATCATCTTCAGGTTGGTTGATTTAAATCATGAGCTATAACTTTTTAAATCAATCAATTTAAATCATCAATCGTGACTTATTGCATAGTCTGTCCTTTTCCTCGGATGTACTTCATAACTATTTTTAGTCAATTGGAGCATGGCTCATGCATGATTGAGTGTTGCTTACTCCTTTGTCGTCTCTCTTGGGTGACATAACTAGATGTTCCTTCTTGTTAGTTTTCTATAGACAGTGTTAATTAGTTGACGTCTAAAATAAATCTTCGTATTTCAACAAATAAGAGGTGTCCTTCAACGGTAGAGCACTTTTCAACTGAACTATTTGTCTTCTGCATAAAAAGAAAAAGAGCATAAGAAGTCTTGAAGTTTTCCTACGAAAAGAATTCTTTAATGCTTAAGTCAGGTAGTGAACAAGGAAAATATTATAAGACTCGAGGATGAGCTGTCCAGAATCTAAGGAGAGAGAGAATCCCCCTACTTGTAAAGTCAGAGCTACTTTTATGGACATGTGAAAGAATTATTTTTAAAGTAGGACATTGCATCAGATAGTTTTGTAATCTCCGAAGGAGGTGGTCACGATCTGATAAATAGTTTTATCAGAGTTAGATAGGGTTGGTGGTTTCAAAAAAACAAAATCTTTTTCAAGAAGGCTCTCTCTCTTTGTGGACGTCCATGCTTGGTGCACTCCGCAATGGTTTCTAATTCAGTCACATGCTGTCATGGAATAAGCTAATCAAACTAGATTATATCAGATTGTCTTATTTTAAAATGTGTTTCAAACCACAAGCAGATCCAATCAACTCACAACTCAAGTTTTGTTGTCGTTGCCCAGTGATAACACCTGATCACTGGTCTTGAACATCGGAAGAAGAGAACTGCTTAATCCACGGTCCGACACCTGATCGGATGGCCTGCAAAAAGTCCCAAGACCGGAGGGATGCTCCGGTGGGGACCCTCCGACGCTCAAGTTAGTAACCGGGATCACAGCTGAGGAAGAGCTCAAACGAGCTCTAGGAAAAAAAAAAGAGTCCTCAGAAAGAGGGGACTCCCTTTCTGAGTATCAGGATAACAAGCATATGAGTTTGCGTACCTTGTTCCTGAGTAGACTTACCCTTTTATAGGGGGTTGACACCTGCACAACCACGTGGAGTTCCGTAAGAAAGGAATGTCCGCGGGGTTTGTGGGGTTGCGTGAACTTGGGCTGGTGGTGGGTCCTGTCCCATCGGAGAGGGAAAAACGATGGTTGGTGAGCTACATCCCATCAGTCAGTGGGGCTGACATGTAGTTAGGTCCAGTCCAATCAGCGGCGTGACCTGTGGGTAGTTGGGCCTAGGGATGCCAGGCGGCGCGGGTCAGAAGGACGGCGACGTGAACAGCCAGGACCGTTCTAAGGCTGACTTGAGATAGCCTTGACCCTCCGGAGGGCGCCGAGGCCAAGCATGGCTGACTCGGCCGACCTGAAAATGCCGGGGCGAGGCCGACCAGGGAAGGTCGGGGCCGACTTGGCCGACTCGGAGATGCCGGGGCCGACCAGGGAAGGTCGGGGCCGACTTGGCCGACTCGGAGATGCCGAGGTCGAGCAGGGCCGACCAGGGAAGGTCGGGGCCGATTTGGCAAACTCGGAGATGCCGGGGCCGAGCGGGGCCGACCAGGGAAGGTCGGGGCTGACTTGGCCGACTTGGAGATGCCGGAACCGAGCAGGGCTGACCAGGAAAGGTCGAAGCCGACTTGGCCGACTTGGAGATGTCGGGGCGGGGCTGCCTTAAGATTTTAATTTTGCCATAATTGCCCTCGTGGCTACGTCAGCCACATCAGATGCCCCCCCCCCCCCGCCCTGAGCACGAAGGGCCACACGCCCACTGCCCTTTGGGCGAGAGGGGCGCGAAAATTCAAAAAATGATTGCTCTTTAGTGTGCTTTTAATAGCTTGGTGAGCTGGCGCATCGTCCCGAGGCAGTGTTGCTTCGAAAATATTTCACAATCATGCGGTAGGTGGGAGCTGACGCTAGTGTCGGACGCCTCGAAGAGGAAGCCTATTGGGGGAATGAAAAAAGATAAAGGCTATCATTGCTTCTCCGTTTTCTATGCCCGCGATTGGTCGGGGATCACGCTCCTTGGGGCAAATCAAGGCAGCACATCTCGGGCGCAGGCAAGATTTCCGGTGGACAGCTCGTGGTGCAATAGGAGAGCGCAACGTGGCGGGGCCTCGATTATCGTCGTTCAGAGATGGGCGTATAAAAGCGCCCCAAGGGCCTGAGGAAAGCTTTTACATTGCCATTGTTTTCTTCCAGCTTTCCTTCTCATGAGTTCTTCTGCGACTTGAGCCCTTTTATCTCCAAATTTCCTTTGATTTCCAGGTTAGTTTCATCTTTCTTTTTCATCCATGGACCGTCGTGCCATTAGGAAGGGTAAGAGGCTTATAGTTGAATCTTCCTATTCCGATAGTGAAGATCAAACCTCCTTAGCCCGTCAGGTTCCTCATCCAGTGGGTGGAATCGTCATCCACGATCGACCAACAGTGACCGGGCCTTCGTCCGCCTCAGCGTCCCCTATTAGGGCAGTTCATGTGTCCTCCTGCCATCCGAGACAACCTCCGACGGTGAGTTCTGATCCAGCAGGTCCGTCTGGAGTGGCCTCAACCGTGACCCCCGAAGACGTAGAGGCCATTAGGGTTAAGTACATGGTCCCCAGCTTCATCCGCCTATCCGCGCCAGGGCCCGAAGATAGAGTGACCTCTGCCTACCCTGGTCGGGTCGCTCTATACGAGGAGTTCTTCCGATGTGGACTGCGCCTTTCTTTCCACCCTTTTTTCCTGAACCTTTTAGATAGGTATAGGTTAGCGCCGGCGCAGTTGAGTCCAAATTCGATTCAAATCATCTGTGCCTTTGTCATTCTTTGCTACTTTTAGGAGGCCCGGCTAGGGTCGTCACTGTTCCGGGCTTTCTACAAGCTCCGCCGCCAAGGTGAGGGGGCCTGGTGGGCTTTCACCGTCAGGCCGGGTAGGGCCTTCCCTTAGGTCTCCCATCCAAAATTAGGGGATGGAAACCCCACTTCCTTTTTGCCCATGTCGAGGGGGTGAGGACCGATTGGATGGAACCGGACACCAGCTCCAATGATAATGCCACCGTAGGGGAGAGAGATAGGGAACTCTTCCCCCAATTATCCAACTGCCAAATCCCTGGTTACAAGGAACTCCTGTCCGAGGAGAACCTGGTAGAAGCCGAGCTGGCCCCGATGGTTGGTGAGCACGACGTCCGATTCCTTCTATCTCAACCGAAAAACTGCTATACGATGTTGCTAACGCTTCTCACTTTTGGATGCAGCGATGAAGTTTTCCGCCGGTGGGTTTGAAGCCGCCTTGAAACAAAAGAGGCCGGTGACTGGGGAAGCATCAAGGCCGATGAAGAGGGAAGCGGGCCGAGCCGACCTAAGCCGCTGAAGTCCCCAAGGTTCCAATGCCCACGGAGAAGCCGGCCGAGGAAGTGCCGGTTGGAGGAGTGGTCCCTAGGCCGGCCGGGACCGGAGTAGAAGAAGGAGAGATCCCGGTCACTACTGAAGTAGCCATGGTGATCGTGGATCTTGAAGAGGAAGCCCCTGCCGCCGCTGATGTGCCTGATGCGGGGCAGGTGACAGTTGCTGTTAGCCCTCCGGCTGCCGCCGAGCCAGAGACGGAGAGGGCTCCCCCAACTACCGGAGAGAGGGAGCCAGTTGCCAAGAAATCCAATGCTGGGGCAGAGGCGACCAGGGAGCAGAGGGATGGGCCGGAGAGCTCATCCCAATGGTTGGTGCGCCATTCGACTCGTCCTCGGGTTGAGGGTCCGCAGGAGGGGCCGGTGCGGCCAGCGCCTAGGCTCAACTCAATGACGGATGCCGGGGAAGCCGCCTGTCTTCTATCGAGAGTTCGGACTGCCGAGTCAGAGGAGGAGACGTGGGGATTGAGCCACTCCGTGCTTTTGGACATGGTGATGGTTGCCGTTGTCCAGGTAATCTTCTGAGTTCTCTTTGTTTCCGGACTTGCTTTTGATGCTCCAATCTTTTATGGTTAACATGTTCCCCTTGCTGCAGATGGCCAACGGCGCAATCGGCCTTCGTGAGGCGGTGGCCCACTCTTCGGACGCGCTCACAAAGGCCATGGCGCGGGCCGACAGGTACAAGAAGGAGAGCATGGCATAGTCCTAGAGCCTTGCTCGACTTCATCATGAGGCCAAGGCCCGGGAGGAGAACCTGGGCGGCCGAATAAGGGAGGCAGAATGCCGGGCCGAAGCCGAGAGTGGCCGGGCATCTGCAGCCGAGGCCAAATTGGAGCTGGTCTTGGATCGTCTGAAGGCCACCGTGGCACAGAATGAAGAGCTGGTCCGCCAGCTTCAATGCGCCGAGGAGGAGGCCAGGGCGGCGCAAAATGAGGCTCGGGCTACTGTGGAGAGAGCAGCTATCGCGGAGAAGGTGGCGGTCGAGGCGGGCCACGAGAAGGATGGGGCTGTGGCCTACGCAGACGAGGCCAACGCACAAGCCAAAGAAGCCGAGGGCCAAGCCAGGGAGGCTGGGGTGCAAGCCCAGGAGGCCAAGGCCAGGGCACAACGAGCTGAGGCCGAGGCGGGCAGGCCGTCTGCAACTATAAGGCCTTTCCGGAGTTTGCAAAGGAAGTCCTTAAGGCCAGCCTCGATGCTTACACAAGGGCTTTGAGATGTGCAAGGTCAAAGTGTCCGTGATCGTCAAGATCGACAGCTCCGAGCTTGAGGAAATCCAGCCTAGGGAGTCCGACGAGGGGCCAGCGGAGGAGGAGGATAAGGAGAAGCCTGGTCCGGGCAAACCCTGAGGGCCTGTCGTCTGTTTTTCTTTTTCCTTCATTCTTGTAATCGGCCTCAGGCCAAATTTTGTACTTCATTTCCATTGTTAATGAAGAAGAGCTTTTTGCAAAAATGCCTTTGTGTTTTGCCTCATCTGTTCCTTCTTTCCTTTGGGAAGAATACTTTATTGTGCGACTAACGATAAGACAGACCCCGTACCTGTTGGTGAGAGGGGACCTTTCTTTTGGGATGTTCCCTAACTTTGAGTGTTACGCATGTTGATAATGACGTGGCCGAACCGTTGTGTTAGGTTGGCCAATGTTGAGATGCATCTTCTAGGTGCAAGCCGGCCGCATAGGAGGTTACTTAAGATGCCCTGAGCTAAGGACTTAGAACGACCCAAGGGCAACTTAGCGCCGAGATCGGCTTGAAAACGCTGGGGGCCGAGTGGGGCTTGACCGGGGAAGGTCTGGGCCGATTCGGCCTAACCTTGGAGATGTCGAGGCCGAGTGGGGCTGACCAGGGGTGGTCGTGGCCAACTCGGCAGACTTGGAGACCGTGAGGATCAGCGAGCTCTTTTAGAACCACCTGGGGGTTTGTGTGCCACTCGAGGGCCGACTCAGCGGGTACGGAGCCTTTAGGGTCTTAACCATCTTGGGGGCACCTCTGTGCTAGGGCCGAGAGGTGTCCCGTAGGCTGCGATGCTGGCAAGCTTCTTTAGAACCACTCGGGGGTTTGTGTGCTGCCCGAGGGGCGACTCGACCAGGTACAGAACTGTTAGGGACTTGAAACGACTCGGGGGTGCCTTCGTGCCAGGGCCGAGTGGTGTCTCGTAGGCCGCGATGCCGGCGAGCTCCTTTAGAACCACCTCGGGGGTTTGTATGCCATTCGAGGGGTGACTTTACCGGGTACGGAGCTGTTAGGGACTTAAACCGATTCGGGGGCATCTCCTAGCCGAACCGAGTGGTGTCTCGTTAGCCGTGATGCCGGTAAGCTCCTTTTGAACTGCCTCGAGGGTTTGTATGCCGTCCGAGGGGTGACTCGACTGGGTACGGAGCTGTTAGGGACTTGAACCGACTCGGGGGCGTCTCCTAGCCAGACCGAGTGGTGTCCTATTAGCTGCGATGCCGGTGAGCTCCTTTTGAACCACCTCGAGGGTTTGTGTGCCGCCCGAGGGACGACTCGACCGGGTACAGAGTTGTTACGGACTTGAACCAACTCGGGGGCATCTCCTAGCCGGACCGAGTGGTGTCCCGTTAGCCGCGATGCCAGTGAGCTCCTTTTGAAACACCTTGGGGGTTTGTGTATCGCCCGAGGGGCGGCTCGACCGGATACAGAGCTGTTAGGGACTTGAACCGACTCGGGGGCATCTCCTAGCCGGACCGAGTTGTGTCCCATTAGCCACGATACCGGTGAGCTCCTTTTGAACCACCTCGGAGGTTTGTGTGCTGCCCAAGGGGCGACTCGATCGGGTACGGAGCTGTTAGGGACTTGAACCGACTCGGGGGCATCTCCTAGCCGGACCGAGTGGTGTCTCGTTAGCCGTGATACCGGTGAGCTCCTTTTGAACCACGTCGGGGGTTTGTGTGCCGTCCAAGGGGTGACTCGACCGGGTATGGAGCTGTTAGGGACTTGAATCGACTCGGGGGCATCTCCTAGCCAGACCGAGTGGTGTCCCGTTAGCCGCAATGCTGGTGAGCTCCTTTTTAACCATCTCGGGGGTTTGTGTGATGCCCGAGGGGTGACTCGACTGGGTATGGAGCTATTAGGGACTTGAACCGACTCGGGAGTGTCTCCTAGCCAGACAGAGTGGTGTCCCATTAGCCGCGATGCCGGTGAGCTCCTTTTGAACCACTACGGGAGTTTGTGTGCCGCCCGAGGGGTGACTCAACCGGATACGGAGCTGTTAGGGACTTGAATCGACTCGGGGGCGTCTCCTAGTCGGACCAAGTGATGTCCCGTTAGCCGCGATGCCGGTGAGCTCCTTTTACAAGATCTGTTCCTTGAATGCAAGGGAGAGCAGGTTGTGGCGTTGGAAGGAACCCTTTTATTGCTCGTATTTTGGGGGATACATCATTGATAATATCGGCAGAGATTATCCATGTTTCAGGTATGCAGAATGGGTTGTCCGTTGAGCTCTTCTAGTCTGTATGCCCCCCGATGGAGTGTCTCGGTGATATGGTAAGGACCATCTGATGACGCCCGATCACTGATCTTGAATGTTGGGAGAAGAGAGCTGCTTAATCCATGGTCCCATGCCTGATCGGATGGCCTGCAAAAAGTCCCAAGACCGGAGGGATGCTCCGGTGGGGACCCTCCGACGCTCAAGTCAGTAACTGAGGTCACAGCTGAGGGAGAGCTCAGACGAGCTCTGGGGAGAAAAAATAAGTCCTCAGAAAGAGAGGACTCCCTTTCTGAGTATCAGGGTAACGAGCATATGAGTTTGCGTACCTTGTTCCTAAAAGGACTTACCCTTTTATAAGGGGGTTGACACCTGCACAACCACGTGGAGTTCCGTAAGAAAAGAATGTTTGCGGGGTTTGTGGGGTTGCATGAACTTGGGCTGGTTGGTGGGTCATGTCCCATCGGAGAGGGAAAAACGGCGGTTGGTGAGCTACGTCCCATCAGTCAGTGGGACTGACTGGTAGTTAGGTCCAGTGCCATCAGCGGCGTGACCTGTGAGTAGTTGGGCCTGGGGATGCCAGGCGGCACGGGTCAGAAGGACGGCGGCATGAACAGCCAGGATCGTTTTGGGGCCGACTTGAGACAGCCTTGACCCTTCGGAGGGCGCCGAGGTCAAGCAGGGCCGACTCAGCCGACCTGAAGATGCCGAGGCGGGGCCGACCAGGGAAGGTCGGGGCCGACTTGGCCGACTTGGAGATGCTGGGGCTGAGCGGGGCCGACCAGGGAAGGTCGGGGCCGACTTGGCCGACTCGGAGATGCCGAAGCCGAGCGGGGCCGACTAGGGAAGGTCGTGGCTGACTTGGCCGGCTCGGAGATGCTAGGGCTGAGCGGGGCCGACCAGGGAATGTCGGGGCCGACTTGACCGACTCGGAGATGCCGGGGCCGAGCGGGGCCAACCAGGGAAGGTCGGGGCCGATTTTGCCGAGTCGGAGATGCCGGAGTCGAGCGGGGCCGACCAGGGAAGGCCGACTTGGCCGACTTGGAGATATCGGGGCCGAGCGAAGCCGACTAGGGAAGGTCAGAGCCGACTTGAAGATGTCGGGACGGAGCCACCTTAAGATTTTGATTTTACCATAATTGCCCTCGTGGCTACGCCAGCCACATCACCCAGCATCCACGTTTCCAACATCAGGCTCCTTGCTATCTCTAATTTCTGAAAGCATGATCAGGCAACAGTTGATGAGGAGACCTGCATGACAGGCATCAACAAGCGTAATTGCTTATGAGGTAAAGAACATTCTTTCAGATATAGGATGATGGAGTGCCCGAATTTGTTTTATCCATGATGATACTGACCCGATGTGAAATAAAATGGTTTTAAGTTGATTTAATTACCGGACAACTGGACAGTAACTACCGGAAAGATTGTTCGTGCGGGTTGGTTGGTTGGGGGGAATCTACTTGAAAGTAATTGTGGTGTTTAAAGGTCGCATACTATATATATATCTTGGGCCTACTTTGAGCATGTACACCCGACACCAGATCCTTGGACATGATCTGTTTCGAAAAAAGTTTTGCTGAATCAATTTTTTTTTTTTATAGTAAGTACGTATTAATCATACATATTAATTATTCATGCATTAAGCACGTATTAATTATACATATTAATTATTCATGCATATCAATGCAGCTCAATAAATTTTACTATACATCACACATATGTAGATGTACTTGAACAATCAATTTATACAATCAATGCGCGCTTATTGCATCAATGTGAAGGCTAAAATTTGAAGAAGTCGCATGAACATTTAGAGGATAGAGAGGCCAAAGATACGGAAGAAGCATCAGATTCTTTAATTATAACAGTATTTTGAAAATCAAACCAGATCGAGAATTAGTCATCAATCCGGTCTAGTTTATTATTAAAGTTAACTTTTATATGACCTAGTGAAAATCCAAAAAATTCATTGAACTGATCGAATTTCAAATCAATCCAATCCGGTTTTTAATTTTTTTTATTTGAATTAATATTTATATTTTATTATTTTTATATTATTAAATTAAAAAATTCTTATAATATTATTTGATTAGATCAAATCAGTTTATACGATCGAATCGGTTGATCCAAATGTTAAACCGATTTGTTTCAGTTTTGAAAACATTGAATTATAAGGTTATCAAGATGCAATCAATCATATTTTACTTGATTATTATATCACAAATATCTAATGAAAAGATCTGTTTAATTTTTCCTTTCAATTAGCTCTTTTTATTATTATTGTTTTCACATAACGTTTTGTTTCTTACAAGTCAATTGCAAGAAAATATCAATTTACTAGCGACCGCTTCGGCCGTGAGAAGACAGTGGTCAGGATCAGGAGGTGGACGTTTGAGCGCGGGTTTAGGCTTTTAATTTTCATAGTTTTTTTTGTACCCTTCTTTTTTTAAAAAAAAAAAAGCGTGATGAGATGTACTTTTTTTAATTCATCGAGCGAAAAAAAAAAGGGATCTTGGTGGGTATTCTAGCATCGTAAGAAGCTTGGTGAAGGACACCCTCAGTGCCATGTGGACGTGACGTGCCCGGCGCCTACGTTAATTGCACGGATGGGCGTGACAGAATGGGATCGTGCATCGCGCGCCAGCCCTTCGGCCAGCGTTTGCGCGATCGTGGGCACCACCAACGGCCGCGCAATCGGCTTTCCGGGTACATATCATAGATGCTGGTGGTGCGTGGGAGCGAACGTTTCGCTTCCACGTCTATGATTTCTCGTGCCCTGCTTCTTCTCTTCAGATCATTTTCTATATATCAATGCTGCAATGCATATATGCTCCTCTTCTGGTTATATATCCTTATCAATCGCTCTGACATTTATTTAAACGTGAGATTAAAACACGCACACCAAATGCTTGTTTCTTATAAATAAATTTATCGTGCGGCGGTTCACTCTCCCCTGCGGTTATTGGCGTGTTCGATGGATGATGGGTTGCCGAGTTAGTAGGCCCTTGTGCTTGCACAGGAGGGAACACCCTGTCCCGGGCCCGAGCGGCTGTCGTGGTCCCGCCATCGCCCCCATGACGTTGCCACGCCGCCCATCAAATACCGAGCTGCCACCGCGCCCCTGCACTACTGACAAGTCGGGACAGCTGGGAGACTTTTCACAAAAGATGATCTCCCTCCGGTTCCCTTCCCTGTTTCTTTGGCCACCCCAGTTATCCCAAAAGAATATTTTTATCTCGGTTATTCCTGGTTACCCTGTTCCGTATCAAGTATCCGAGTCCCAACTCTCGCTTGAGCTTTTAGAAGGGTGGAAAGCAAGCATAACAGCACAAGAGGCCATCTCATAACTTTGTCACAAACAAGGCTGGCTAATACATACGACATGACTGTTAAATGTCTCTGTAAAGCATTTTTCTTTTATTGTGAACATAGAACGGGGAAGTGACGACCTTCAATAAATCCGGACTCTAATTTCATGTTGTATCAAATAATTAATTAATTATAAAAGTTTAAACTTTTAGGTTAGTAATTATGAAAGTTTATATATTAGATGCTTATATGATTAAGAAATTTAAATGATAGCTTCTAATTATTCTTTTTAGATGGGTTCTGAGTTGTTATAAATGATATCATAAAAGATTCAACTAATGACTTATGTAAATTAAAGAGCACTATAAATTAGTTTTATATATTTGTAATTGAATTTGATTTGATTTGAATATAAATTTTTAGTTTGATTTTAAATGAAAAAATATGCAAAATATATGATAGCAAATATTTAATTATATATTAATTATATAATAGATAAATCTTGTTCACTCATCATATAAAATTAAGATATTTAAATAATATTCTCTAACCTAAGTGGCTGTAAGAATCATGTTAGTTAAACCTAACAAGACAACCAATTAAGAAACTCAATCCTCACGTGACAACTCTTTCTTTTCGTCTCCTCTGTTCTCTTGCCAGTTTCCTCCCCTCCAACAGCCTCTTCCCCTCCGGATCTTGCTGAATTAAACGGATCGTTCTCTAACAGGTCCTATCTATTAAGTTCAGCATATTGGTCAAAGTTAAACAGTGGAGCAATCATTGTGTTGGGCAAGCTCGAGAACTTCCAAAGTCTGCCAGATAAATCCCAGTCTCGAGGGTTCAGAGCTTGCCATGCCTGTAAAGTCACCCTTTGTGATGCAAAAAAAATCATCATCCTTCAATAAATGTGTCCAATGACTAAGACCAAGTTACTGAGCCAATCTATCTTGCTAAACTTCAAAGTCAAGCTATTTTAGTACCTTAAAAGGATCGAGAACCTTAACAAAGTCAAGCTATCTTAGTACCTCACCAGGATCGATCCTCATCCCTTTAACGTAAGCATCATTGCTGCTTCAAATCACGTCGAATATCTTGAAGAATGAACCATGATTGGACTGGACCTAACTACAGCACTCCGTCCATGATCAATGGGATTCCAAATTTCCGATAAAGCGTCCGTCAGCTTCATCAAATGTTGATCTCCGTAATTATTAAGATTCCAGCCTTATCGAATGCAAACTTCCTAAAACATGCCTAAAAAAATAGGTAACGGCTTACCTCTTTGGCAGCGTAAAAATTGCAAGTCCTAGGATCCCAGATACGCTCTCGAAGGCAATTTAAGCCCAAAAAATAACTCTAGCAAAGATCATTTCTCCTGAAACATCACGCCAAGAAGAAAGATTTTTCTGCTGAAGCCTTTTTTATCATCTATTTGTTTCAAAATCTTTACTGACTAAGACGTTGAAGAATCTTCTGTAGAAACCACCTTCTATAATTTCTACATGAAGACTACTTTATAAATTTATTTAAATACAAAAATATTATTTAAATTTTAACATGCAACACCGTCTAAGTCCATGAATAAATTTTTGCAGCAACAATACTGTTATAAGAAACCGAGATCCAACCCTGCATTTATCTTATGAAAAGACTTTGTACACCACCCCCGGTGCAGCAAGTCCTACGTGGGCTACACCGCTCCTTCTTATTGGTCCATATGGATCCCATGTGGCCTGACGCGATGGGACAGAATAGCAGGGGGATAATGTTACTTTTTGATCGTACATCCATTAAAAGTCGTTCAGCCTTTCACCATTGGTGTGCAAACGAAAATGCCCTTTCCCTCTAGTCTACTTCAACCCACCATCTTATTTGGATTTTGCTGATAAAAAACTCTTTCTGATTGTAAAATATTCTTCCTGTGGATGATGGTGCCGCGGAGTGGGAGTCTAGGGTTGAGGTTGTGGTTTATGAGCTTGACGATGGCTTTGAGGATCTCCTACCAGATAAGATGGTGGGTAGAAGTATGCCTGCATAAGGATGTTAGTTTGGACCAGCATCACCATCTTGGCGTACCTTGATGGAAGGGGCTCGGTGCCAATGATATCGGCATTCAGGAACTGGATGATTTCGTCTGGAGATCAATGGTCTTTTTGGTGCGGCGATAGCTTTGGAGGATTCATCAGCTTTGGTGCTAGCTTTTGATGAATCATCAGCTTTGGTTCATCTGTGTTCCTTAAACTCTAACTTTTTAACAGCTTTGCGGCTCAAAAAACATTAGTTCAACTAGGGTGTCGTAGGTTTTGAACCAATACTTTGTCCTAATGTTTTGAACTAAGGTGTTGTGAGTTTTGAACTAGGGTGTCGTGGGTTTTGAACTAGGATGTCGTGGGTTTTCAACTAGGGTGACGTGGGTTTTGAACTAATGCTTTGTCTTAAGGTTTTGAACTAGGGTGTCGTGGGTTTTCAACTAGGGTATCGTAGGTTTTGAACTAATGCTTTATCTTAACATTTTGAACTAGGGTGTCGTGGGTTTTGAACTAATGCTTTGTCTTAAGGTTTTGAACTAGGGTGTCGTGGGTTTTGAACTAGGGTGTCATGGGTTTTCACCTAGGGTGTCGTGGGTTTTGAACTAATGCTTTGTCTTAACGTTTTGAAGTAGGGTGTCATGGGTTTTCAACTAGGGTGTCGTGGGTTTTGAACTAGGGTGTCGTGGGTTTTGAACTAATGCTTTGTCTTAACGTTTTGAACTAGGGTGTCGTGGGTTTTGAACTAGGGTGTCGTGGGTTTTGAACAAATGCTTTGTCTTAATGTTTTGAAGTAGGGTGTCATGGGTTTTCAACTAGGGTGTCGTGGGTTTTGAACTAGGGTGTCGTGGGTTTTGAACTAATGCTTTGTCTTAACGTTTTGAACTAGGGTATCATGGGTTTTCAACTAGGGTGTCGTGGGTTTTGAACTAGGGTGTCGTGGGTTTTCAACTAGGGTGTCGTGGGTTTTGAACCAATGCTTTATCTTAACATTTTGAACTAGGGTCTCGTGGGTTTTTAACTAGGATGTCATGGGTTTTCAACTAGGGTGTCTTGGGTTTTGAACTAATGCTTTGTCTTAACGTTTTGAACTAGGGTGTCGTGGGTTTTGAACTAGGGTGTCGTGGATTTTCAACTAGGATGTCGTGGGTTTTGAACTAGGGAGTCATGGGTTTTCAACTAGGGTGTCATGCGTTTTCAACTAGGGTGTCGTGGGTTTTAAACTAGGGTGCCGTGGGTTTTCAACTAGGATGTCATGGGTTTTGAACTAATACTTTGTCTTAAGGTTTTGAATTAGGGTGTCGTGGGTTTTGAACTAGGGTGTTGTGGGTTTTGAACTAGTTGAAAACCCACGACACCCTAGTTCAAAACCCATGGCACCTTAGTTCAAAACCCACGACTCCATAGTTGAAAACCCACGACACCCTAGTTGAAAACCCACGACACCCTAGTTTAAAACCCAAGACACCATATTTCAAAACCCACGACACCCTATTTCAAAACGTTAAGACAAAGCATTAGTTCAAAACGTTAAGACAAAGCATTAGTTCAAAACCCACGACATCCTAATTCAAAACCCACGACACCCTAGTTCAAAACGTTAAGACAAAGCATTAGTTCAAAACCCACGACACACTAGTTGAAAACCCACGACACCCTAGTTCAAAACGTTAAGATAAAGCATTAGTTCAAAACCCACGACACCCTAGTTGAAAACCCACGACACCCTAGTTCAAAACCCATGACACCCTAGTTGAAAACCCATGATACCCTAGTTCAAAACATTAAGACAAAGCATTAGTTCAAAACCCACGATACCCTAGTTGAAAACCCATGACACCCTAGTTCAAAACCCACGACACCCTAGTTCAAAACCCACGACACCCTAGTTCAAAACATTAAGATAAAGCATTAGTTCAAAACCCACGACACCCTAGTTCAAAACCCACAACACCCTAGTTCAAAACGTTAAGACAAAGCATTAGTTCAAAACCCACGACACCCTAGTTGAAAACCCATGACACCCTAGTTCAAAACCCACGACACCCTAGTTCAAAACATTAAGACAAAGCATTAGTTCAAAACCCACAACACCCTAGTTCAAAACGTTAAGACAAAGCATTAGTTCAAAACCCACGACACCTTAGTTCAAAACCCACGACACCCTAGTTCAAAACGTTAAGACAAAGCATTAGTTCAAAACCCACGACACCTTAGTTGAAAACCCACGACACCCTAGTTCAAAACGTTAAGACAAAGCATTAGTTCAAAACCCACGACACCCTAGTTGAAAACCCATGACACCTTAGTTCAAACCGTTAAGACAAAGCATTAGTTCAAAACTACGACACCCTAGTTGAAAACCCACGACACCCTAGTTCAAAACCCACGACACCCTAGTTCAAAACCTTAAGACAAATCATTAGTTCAAAACCCATGACACCCTAGTTTAAAACCCACGATACCCTAGTTCAAAACGTTAAGATAAAGCATTAGTTTAAAACCTACGACACCTTAGTTGAAAACACACAACATCCTAGTTCAAAACCCATGACACCATAGTTCAAAACCTTAAGACAAAGCATTAGTTCAAAACCCATGACACCCTAGTTGAAAACCATGACACCCTAGTTCAAAATGTTAAGACAAAGCATTAGTTCAAAACCTTCGACACCCTAGTTGAAAACCCACGACACCCTAATTCAAAACCCACGACACCCTATTTCAAAACGTTAAGACAAAGCATTAGTTCAAAACCTACGACACCCTAGTTGAACTAATGCTTTTGAGCAGCAAAGCTGTTAAGAAGTTAGAGTTTAAGGAACACATATGAACCAAAGCTGATGAATCATCAAAAGCTAGCACCAAAGCTGATGAATCCTCCAAAGCTATCGCTACACCAAAAAGGACATTGATCTTCAGACGAAACCATCCAATTCCTAAATGCCGATATCATTGGCACCGAGCCCCTTCCATCAAGGTACGCCAAGATGGTGATGCTGGTCCAAACTAACACTCTCATGCATGCCTACTTCTACCCGCCATCTTATCTGGTATGAGATCTTCAAAGCCATCATCAAGCTCATAAACTACAACCTAACCCTAGACCCCCGCTCCGCGGCACCATCATCCATAGGAAGAATGTTTTACAATCAGAAAGAGTTTTTTATCAGTAAAATTTAAATAAGATGGTGGGTTGAAGTAGACTGAAGGGAAAGGGCATTTTCGTCTGTACACCAATGGTGAAAGGCTGAATGATCTTTAATAGATATACGATCAAAATGTAATATTATTTCTCTACTATTCTGTCCTATCACATCAAATTATATAAAATCTATATGAATCAATAAGAAAAAGCAGTACAGTTCACTTAAGACTTATTGCTTCGGAAACTATATAAAGTCTTTTCCTTATCTTACAAGCTAAGTACTCTCAATAAAATCAAGCTTTCCTCGATGAGCAGGTGGGTCCACTTTTGACGGGCTGGGTACGGGCCTTTTGGGCGTAAGCGATACATGTGCAGCTCCTCGTCCGATGAGGCAGAAAGGGACATCCCGGTCATGTGAAAGCCAGCCAGACCACACCGGCCTTTGCCCTTCGCGCCTGAGCTGGCTGGACCAGTCAGTCCTCGGCCATGAATTCTGCGTCGTCCGGAGGGAAGTTTCTCCACTCACAAACAAACGCATTAATGCATGCGTATGCCTTTATTCTCCAAAATATATATATATATACATATATATTACTGGGCTCATGATCTTTCATGTGATTCTCTGCGTTCATGGTACGGTAGGCGAGAGATGCGACTTAGAAAGAAGGGAGAGCGACAGCGAGGATCGATGCTGCTTGGTCAAGACTCAAGTCACATGGGATCATGCCTCATGCCTCGAGTTGCCGTGACAAGAATTAGCAATTTGTAGGTCATTAGTTATAGAGAGAACAATAGTATTATCTTGTACACAAGCTTATCCTAAGTAGGCTAGGAAAGTTTGGGTCAATCTATATTTAGAATCATGTGATTCCAGATCAGAGAGGAATCATTCTGTTTACCTTTTTTTTTTTAGCAGCATCGCAAAGGTGACAAAAGATTTTAGATAAATAATGTACTCAAAACATAAAGCTATATATCAAGTGCTAACCGCTCATTAATCAAAGTAGGTTAAAGCATGCATGACTGCATGATGTCTCACGGTCTATGCCCAAGTATCTAATCAACTTTTTGATTCTTTTGCCCTGCTTGTTACTAGGGGTGGTAATCGTATCATATTGTGTCGTGTCCAGATCGTATCATGTTTTGATCGAGTTAAAAAATATCAACCCAAACACGACTTGTGAATTAAATGGGTTAGGTAATTTGGACACGAATATGACCTGACTAACCTGACACGACCTGTGATCCGAGAGGCGAAAGAAATAAAACCCGCATAATATTTTATAATGGGAAATGAGCCGGCGAAAGGATGGTAGAGTCGAAGAGAGCGGTGGTGCAAGTATAAAATTATCGTCATTTAAACTCTCTAAAATGTCATTAAACAGTCATTATTAGTATTTTATCATTTATAACGTAATTGCTTAAGAGTGAAGGAAGTTTCTCGAAAAAAAGCGTAATGGTAGTTGCTTTTATTTTTACTTTCTTTTCGTTAGAGGGGATTGTGATATTTGGACTCAACCGTCACAAAAGTTGCTCCCAAGTCGTAGATTAGGTCAAATTGGTTGCATTGCTTGTTTGATCAATCTAATCAGATTAAATTATATAATTCATATAATCTAAATTTTGACTATTTAACCAGCTTCGTTTGGTGGAACCGTCAGCTTCGTTTGTTTGATCTAGAGGCCTCGGGTAGCGGTGATGGACGAATCATGGCGGCGTACGTGCGGGCGAAGCGGGTGATGAGTTCGGGTCAAAACAGGTCAGACGGGTTCGTGTCAACCCGATTAAATACATGGGTCAATTTGGATCAATTCGGGTTAAGCGGTTGAACCCGAACACGATCCATTTAAATTTCGTGTTGACGGTCGTATTATACACGGGTTTGTACCAAAAAATAGTCAACCCAAACCCATTTATTCGTGTCGTGTTCGTATCGAGTTATCGTGTCGTGTTAAAAATTGTGACCCCTAATGATTATGAAAGTCAAGGGCAGAGAAAGCAAGGTTTGACAAAAAGAATGCAATTTAAGAAGAGTGATGCACAAATGCAAAAATTCTTCTTCTTTTTTTTTTTTTTTTTTTTTGACTATGAACAATGTAAAAATTCAAAACGACTTTTTGCTGCCAGGAGAAACGGAAGGCCAACAAAGGGCTGAGTTGGAACCCTTTCCACTAGAACTAATATGTTGGTCCTAGCAAACAAGCCATGACTACAAAGCACTTTTTTGAGAGGGATGGATTTTCTTACACAAAGGTTGCTTAATTTGTCAATTGCTCAGACTTTCAAGAAGAACAATGTGGTCGTGGAGCAGTGAAGCGATGCACCAACGGCCCTTTCTTTTAGGGCCGTTGCTATATCTAAACTATATAATTTAGAAACACAAGGAAACACCTGCCTTATATTTCTTCTTTCAGGTCAATCAACGGCTGCGTGTGGATACGGTGACATTGAATCTTTCCTTGGATGTCGACTCGAGGTGACGTAGTAAAAGAAGTTTGGCGCGAGACCAACGAGGCTGGTGCGAAACAACTCCCCAAAGGTCAATGGTGAGTGAGATTTTTGAGTTGCCTTGAAAAGCAAGGATTTTGAAGTTGAATACTTGAGCCCGTTTGGTAGAGATTTTGGAGAAGTATTTTTCAATACTTTTAAGATGTGTAATAAAAATTTTGACAGTGCTTTTTAAGATAAGATAAAAATTATTAAATATTCTACTTAAAAAAGCTTAGACATAGAATTTTAATTTTTAAAAAAAATTTGCCTGTGAGGGAATTTGCCATGCCAGTTGTAAATTCCATGTTTTTTTTTTTTTTTTTTTTTTTGCAAAGGAAATCAACCTTAAGGCTTTTCTAATGCTATTGATGCTGAATCACCAGTACTATTTTCTTTGTTACGAGATCTCCTACTGAAGGAAGAGAGAGCCCCCCCCCCCCAAAGAACCCCTCCCTTCCTCTTATATCTTTCGAGCCTTTTTCCCCAATGTTCTTTCTCCTTTTCATCATCATACCGTCCGAGTCATTTTTCTTTCTTTTTTTTTTTGCTAGAAAGTCGACGTTAAGATAAAAGTTAGCTTCAGACGAGAGCGTGCCACGTGGTTATTTATCGATAATTAATAGCAAAGGTATTAAGAAACTTGCTCCGGAAGCTAAGGATCTTCATGATGATTTTCGGTTTTCCCAAGGGAATGTCAGGGTTAGTGGAAATGTCAGAGTCAGAGAAGAGTTATCTGGCCCTAAAACAGGTGCTCAATATCTCCTTTATTCGAGCTTTTCGATGGATGGTAATGCTCCAGTGTTTGTCTTATTCGAGTCATTTAAAGCGTCATGATGCTTAATGATTCTCGATTTCTGTTCAGGACACGACAGCTCCTCGCGTTTAGTGCTTTTGATACGAGAATGATTCCAAGATTAGAGGTGCCCAGGACCTGGAAGCCGCCTAGGACTAGGGGCCGCCTAGGACCTGGGGGCCGGCTAAGACCAGGAGGCCGCCCAGAACCTAGGGGCCGGCTAGGACCAGGAGGTCGCCCAGAACCTGGGGGACCTGGGGGCCGCCCAGGACTAGGAGGCCGCCCAGAACCTGGGGCCGCCTAGGACTAGGGGCTGCCCAGGACCTGGGGGCCGCCTAGGACCAGGGACAGCCCAGGACCTGGGGGCTGCCTAGGACTAGGAGGCCGCCCAGAACCTGGGGGCCGCCTAGGACTAGGGGCCGCCCAGGACCTGGGGGCCGCCTAGGGCTAGGGGCCATCCAGGATCTGGAGGCCGCCTAGGACCAGGGACCGCCCAGGACCTGCGGGCTGCCTAGGACTAGGGGCCGTCCAGGACCTAAAGGCCGCCTAGGACCAGGGATAGCCCAGGACCAGGGGGCTGCCTAGGACTAGGAGGCCGCCCAGAACCTGGGGGCCGTCTAGGACTAGGGGCCGCCCAGGACCTGGGGACCGCCTAGGGCTAGGGGCCGCCCAGGACCTGGGGGCTGCCAAGGACTAGGGGCCGCCCAGGACCTGGGGGCCGCCTAGGGCTAGGACCGTCCAGGACCTGGAGGCCGCCTAGGACCAGGGACCGCCCAGGACCTGGGGCTGCCTAGGACTAGGGCCGCCCAGGACCTGGGGGGCCGCTTAGGACCAGGAGGCCGTTCAGAACCTGGGGGCCGCCCAGGACTAGGAGCCGCCCAGGACCTGGGGCCGCCTAGGGCTAGGGGCCGTCCAGGACTTGAAGGCCGCCTAGGACCAGGGGCACCTAGGACCTGGGGCCGCCTAGGGCTAGGGACCGTCCAGGACCTGGAGGCCGCCTAGGACCAGGGACCGCCCAGGACCTGGGGCCGCCTAGGGCTAGGGGCCATTCAGGACCTGGAGGCTGCCTAGGACCAGGGACTGCCCAGGACCTGGGGGCCGCCTAGGACCACGATCTTACTTCTATTTACCAACCATATCATATGCCCCCTCGCCCATATCCCTTGTACTCAGGTGCATCGCACATACAAGGGAGAGGGGCGGAAAAGTTTGAATTTCAAATTTCCGCATTCGATAAGCGTCGTTTCATGAAAAGAAAAAAAAAAGGGGGGAGGGGGGGCGCATATCTCTAGGAAGATAGTATCTTTTCACCTGTCCGGTCCCGCTCGGGGATCACCATGTGGCTTTGCGGCGCTCGAGGCGTTGCATCCAAAATATAAAAAAGGGCCCGTCTCTCTATCCCTTTGTCTTTTATTTGTAGATTCTTCTGCGGTCTTACTTCTCAAGTCCAGTTAGTTGACTCCTTCTTCTCCTTTTTCTTTTTCCATGGATCCCTCCCAAGATAGGAAAGGTAAAAGGCCTATGATCGAGCCCTCCCATGAAGAGATTCTTCAGGCGCGTCGCCAGGCCCTCAGAGGGGTGGTCATCCGCGGGGATCAACCTGCCGCCCGGCCTGCGCGGCCTGTGTCTAGGTCGTTACCCCAATCTCCTAGGGCTTCTTCTTCATCCACCAGCGCGAGGTAGGGCTCCCGGCAATCACTTCTAAATCAGTCGGCCCGGCGGAGGTCGCCTCAATTACAACTTCCCAAGACCTTAGGAACCTTAGGGCCCAGTTTGGGATTCCCAGCAACATTCGGCTTTCGTTCCCCTCCCCGAGGATAGGGTTACCCTAACGCAACCAGGAAAGGTTGCATTGTATGAAGAATTTTTTAAGGGCGGTCTACGATTGCCCTTGCACCCTTTCTTTATAAACTTGCTGAATAGGTATCACCTCATTCCCGCACAACTTACCCCCAACTCCATTCGTGTCGTCTTTTCATTTCTGGTGCTTTGTTATTTTCACGGAGCTTCCGCCCGACTCTCCTTATTTAAGGCGTTGTATAGGATCCGAAATCCTATAAGGGATGGGTGGTGGAGCTTTGCATCGAGGCCTAAGAGAGTCCTTAAGCTTAACCTTCCTTCCAAAATCAAAGGGTGGAAGTCACGGTTCTTTTATGCACATTTAGAGGGGTGGCGTAGACTGGGGTATTCCGGATACTAGCTCTAACCAGAACTCAAGTGTTGATGAGAGAGACTGTGAACTATTCGACACTTTGATTTCCACCATCGTGCCCCCCAATAGGGAACTGCTATCGGAGGACAATCTTCGGGAGATCGCATTCGTGCCGGTGTCGCTGGCTGCAGCGCCCGGTGAGCCTTAAAGAGTTTTATTATTATTATCGTAATTTCCTTGCTCGTTTGGACATCTGGTATTTGAATAGATGTCCCTTAGTGTGCATATTATTTTGCAGTTAGTATATTGTGCCCTCTTTTTAGCTAACCTCGTGCTCTCTGTATTGCAGCAATGAGGTTTTCTCAAGATTCATTGATATCGGGTCTTCGAAAGAGAGGAGGAAGTGACCGCGGCACGACAGGAGCTGAGCCTAAGAGGCCCTGTCAGCGGAACCGGGTCGCCCACCTCAGCCCCTAACGGCTCTCCCTGAAGCAACACTAATAGAGGAGGGCGAGGGGGAGGAAAATCCTCCCGATGGAATACCGATAGGGGGCCCTGCCGAGGGGAGCCTACTGGCGGCCGCCTCATCTCCTGCTAGGGGCGCCGGGGGGTCGTCGGGGGCACAGAGGTCGTCGAGACCAACCCGGCTGGCCTCATCGCCAAAAGAAGCAGGCGCCCCCGCTCCCTCGGATGCCTTAAGGAGTCCATCTCCACCTTCCCGAACGCCTAGCCTGGGTGCCCCATATAAAAGTTGTTTATCGGAGACAGTTCTCAAGCTTTCGATCTTGCCCGGGTTCCAGGCCAAGATGAGGAAACTACCATTGGAAGAGTCCTTCGACACTATGTTCACAGCTGCACTTCAGGTAGGGTCATGACCTTTTCCCTTTTTCTCCTTTCGTAATTACGAAGTTCTGGCATTTATCGATCGTATATTACAGATGTCTAACGGTCTCTTCGTGCTACGTGAGGACCTGACCAAGGCCAAGTCTCATAGTGAGAGCTTGGGTAAAGAATTGGTGGAAACAAAGGCCCGGAATCGAAAGCATTACATGACCTTCGGGTTGTTCAGGAAGATTATCGAGCGTGGCGGGAGAGGGCTGAGAAGGAGCTGCGGAGCCTGGATGCCCAATTATCTGAAGTCCGGGCAAAACTGTTGCCAACAGAAGAAAGATTAAAGGGAGCGATTCTCAGGCTAGAGCATACTGAGAATCGAGCCGACAACGCAGAGGCCGCGGCCCGCGACGCTGCAGAAAAATTGGCCTTGGCCGAGAGGGATACGAAGGAGGCTCTGGACAAGGTTGCGGCAATGGAGACGGAGGTTCAGGAGAGGATGACCGGCCGAGGCTAGGGCTCAGGAAAAGGTGGCTGCGGCTGAAGCTAAGGTTCAGGAGGCCATCAAAGAATATAAAAATTCTCCGGACTTTGCGTCGGAACTCCATGAGGCCGCTATGGACGCTTTCATTCAGGGTTTTGAGAGGTGCAAGCGAAGACTATCCCGGCACTTCAAATTAGAAAACCTTGGATGCTTTCAACCCGAGGACGACGAAGAAACATCTGATGTTGAGGTTGAAGATGCGGCGGGTAGGGCGGTGATAATTAAAGACCCCATCACAGAAGCGTCCACTACTGAGGAGCCGGCCTCCGGTCCGACTACCGAGAGGGGGCATCCCGAGGATTAAGGGAAGGTGTCCAGGCTTACCTTGGTTTTAACTTTTTGTTCTTGACTTTGTCCTTAAGGGACCCCTTTTTGTAAATCAGTCGATGTCAGCTCACAGACAATACTTTATAAAGTTTTATAGCGATCTGACTTTGAACGAGCAAATACTACTTTTTACTTACTCGATGTTTCAATTGTTCGACTCCTGATTTTTACCCATTACATAGGAGATCCACTCGCAAGTCGGTGTTAAGTCGAATTTCAGGGTCGTTCTTCTGGTATATTGTCTCAGGACGCAAGTCCTGAAACTTCGATAGGGCAGGCGGTTTAGGGACCCCCGCAGGGGAGTTTAACCTGGAGTCGAGGAAGAACGATGTCCTTAGGACTGTGGGGCCGCCGAGCCCCTTTGAAAAATTATCTCTCGGGGGTAGCCGGGTACCCGCCTAAGAGTATGACTCGGGGCCGCCTAAGTCATGGACTTGAACCTCCTCAGGGGTAGGTGATACCGGCCCGGGGGTTCCTTAGGACTATGGGGCCGCCGAGCCCCTTTGAAGAATTGTCTCTTGGGGGTAGCCGGGTACCCGCCTAAAGTATGACTCGGGGCCGCCTAAGTCATGGACTTGAACCTCCTCAGGGGTAGGTGATACCGGCCCGGGGTGTCCTTAGGACTGTGGGGCCGCCGAGCCCCTTTGAAGAATTGTCTCTTGGGGGTAGCCGGGTACTCACCTAAGAGTATGACTCGGGCCGCCTAAGTCATGGACTTGAACCTCCTCAGGGGTAGGTGATACCGGCCCGGGGGTGTCCTTAGGACTGTGGGGCCGCCAGCCCCTTTGAAGAATTGTCTCTTGGGGGTAGCCGGGTACCCGCCTAAGAGCATGACTCGGGGCCGCCTAAGTCATGGACTTGAACCTCCTCAGGGGTATGTGATACTAGCCCGGGGTGTCCTTAGGACTGTGGGGCCGCTGAGCCCCTTTGAAGAATTATCTCTTGGGGGTAGCCGAGTACCCGCCTAAGAGTATGACTCGGGGCCGCCTAAGTCATGGACTTGAACCTCCTCAGGGGTAGGTGATACCGGCCCGGGGGTGTCCTTAGGACTGTGGGGCCGCCGAGCCCCTTTGAAGAATTGTCTCTTGGGGTAGCCGGGTACCCGCCTAAGAGTATGACTCGGGGCCGCCTAAGTCATGGACTTGAACCTTCTCAGGGGTAGGTGATACCAGCCCGGGGGTGTCCTTAGGACTGTGGGGCTGCCGAGCCCCTTTGAAGAATTATCTCTTGGGGGTAGCCGGGTACCCGCCTAAGAGTATGACTCGGGGCCGCCTAAGTCATGGACTTGAACCTCCTCAGGGATATGTGATACCAGCCGGGGGTGTCCTTAGGACTGTGGGGCCGCCGAGCCCCTTTGAAGAATTGTCTCTTGGGGGTAGCCGGGTACCCGCCTAAGAGTATGACTCGGGGCTTGAACCTCCTCAGGGGTAGGTGATACCGGCCCGGGGGTGTCCTTAGGACTGTGGGGCCGCCGAGCCCCTTTGAAGAATTGTCTACAGGAAATCTCCAAACATGTGCATCTATTAATTTCTTGAGCAAGTACATCCATTACATTACTGATGGTATTGTCGGAGATTATCTGCGTTCCATGTTCGGGATCGGTCGCCCATGCAGATCTTCAAGTCGGTATGCTCCACGGTGAAGGACTTCTGCTACTTGGTAGGGCCCCTCCCAGTTCGGAGATAATTTGCCTCCTTCCATTGGTTTGGACACCGAGGCCTTTCTCAGAACCAAATCTCCCTGACGGAAGCTTTTCGAGCGGATGCGAGTATTATAATATCTCGCCACCCGCTGCTGATAGGCCGCCATTTTAATTTGAGCTCGATCTCTCGCTTCATCAATGAGGTCGAGACTGGCTCTTAAATTAGGGAGGTTGTCAACTTCATCATACGATTCCACTCGAATACTTGGCAGGCCAATCTCGACGGGATAACAGCTTCGGAACCGAAAACCAGATTAAATGGCGTCTCTCCTGTCGGTGTCCTGGGAGTTGTGTGGTATGCCCAGAGCACACTCGGGAGTTCTTCCACCCACTTTCCTTTGGACGTATCCAGCCTGGTCCTCAGTCCCCGCAATATCATACGATTCGTGCCCTCGGCCTCTCCATTAGATTGTGGATGGCCGACGGAGGCGAATCGATGCGTGATGCCGAGATCAGCGCAAAAAGTCTTGAAGGCAACATTGTCGAACTGTCGGCTTGTCAGTGACAAGGGTATGAGGTATGCCGAATCGACAAATAATGGCTTTCCAGAAAAAGGCTTTGACCTTGGCTTCAGTGATCCTAGCGAGTGCTTCGGCTTCGACCCACTTAGTAAAATAATCGACGGCGACAAGCAGGAATTTTTGCTGTCCCGATGCCGGAGGGAAAGGGCCGAGAATGTCCATGCCCCATTGAGCGAAAGGCCAGGGAGCAAAAAGAGGGTTCAACTGAGAAGCCGGTTGTCACTGAATGCAGGCGTACCGTTGGCATTGGTTGCATCTTTTCACCAGTTCAGCTGCATCTTCTTGCATAGTTAGCCAATAATATCCTTGTCGGAGGGCTTTACGTGCCAGAGATCGGCCTCCTGAATGATTCCCACAAATGCCTTCATGAATCTCCCTAAGAATATAATCCGCGTCTGCCGAGCTGACGCACTTGAGGAGAGGTTGGGAAAAGGATCTCTTGTAGAGTCGGCCATCTAGCAGTACAAACTTAGAGGCCCTCCGCCTGAGTAGCCTGGCTTCCTCATGGTCAACTGGGAGGATGCCGTCCTTCAAGTATCGGATATAAACGTCCATCCAAGTTTCTTCTTGGGCAACTGGTAAAGCTTCTTCCGCGGCCTCGATGCTAGGTGTCTCCAGATACTCAATGAGGTTTTGCCCATGGAGCTGTCCGCGGACGTAGCAAGTCGGGCCAACATATCAGCTCTAGCATTTTCCCCTCTAGGGATGTAACTAATGGTGAAGTGATCTAACAAGGGAATTAGTAGTTTAACCTTGCTTAGATACTGGGACATAACAGGGTCCCGAGCCTCATACTCCCCAGACACCTGGGCAGAAATAAGCTGCGAGTCAGTGAAGGCTCGGAGATGCTTGATTCCCATCCCATGTGCTAGTTTAATTCCGGCTAACAAGGCTTCATATTCGGCTTGATTGTTAGTAGCTTCAAAGAGGAAACGAAGAGCATACTCCAGCACCACACCCTCTGGGCTGGCGAGAATAAGACCAGCCATGCTCCCTGGGAGTTGGAAGCTCCATCGACGTGGAGGACCCACGCCTTATCATTCTCCTCGTCGACGTCTAAAAGAATCTGGGGGGACTCCTCTTGATGCCCTTCAGACCAAGTGCACTCTACCAGGAAGTCGGCCAAGACCTGGGATTTCAAAGATGCTCGGGGCTGAAATGACAAATCGAACTCCCCTAGTTTGATGGCCCACTTAGCCAACCGGCCAGAAGTATCAGGGGGACAAAATGGCTCTGAGAGGCTGATCAGTAAGCACGACTATAGGATGAGCCTGAAAGTAGGGTCTGAGTCGTCGGGCGAAGATGAACAAGGCAAAAATGACCTTCTCCGTCCTGGAATACCTCTCTTCTGCACCATGAAGTACCTTACTGGTATAATATACAGGTCTCTGAGTGGCGTGGTCGCTGACACGCACCAGAACGGAACTGACGGCTTCCGAGGAAGCCGCAAGATAGAGGAAGATCTTTTCTCCCTCTTTCGGTTTAGATAACAGGGGCGGTGTGGACAAGAACTCCTTAAGTTTTTCAAAAGCCCGTTGACAGTCTTCCGTCCACTCAAAGCCGTCCGCTTTACGTAGGACCTTGAAGAAGGGTAAACACCTTTCCGCCGATCTTGATAAAAATCGGCTTAATGCTGCTATCCTCCCAGTGAGTTGTTGTACCTCTTTTTACATGCTGGCCGCCTCATATCAAGAATGGCTTGAATCTTCTCTGGGTTTGCTTCAATTCCCCGCCGGGTCACCAGAAAACCCAGGAATTTCCCGCGGTAACCCCAAATGCACATTTGCGTGGGTTAAGCTTTATTCTATGGAGCCGAGGTTGCGGAAAGTCTCCTGCAGGTCAGCGACATGGCTAGTGGCACAGGTGCTCTTTGTTAACATATCATCTACATATACTTCCATGTTGCGGCCGAGCTGGTCTTTAAAAACTTTGTTCATCAGCCTCTGATAGGTAGCTCCTGCGTTCTTCAGTCCGAAGGGCATTACTTTATAGCAATAAATGCCCTTCTCAGTGATAAAAGCAGTATGCTCTTCATCCGAAGGGTTCATTTTTATCTGGTTGTACCCCAGAATGCATCCATGAAGCTAAGAAGTTCATAGCCGGAGGTAGAATCTACTAACTGGTCGATCCGCGGCAATGGAAAGCTGTCCTTAGGACAAGCTTTGTTAAGATGGTGTAATCGATGCAGATCCTCCATCCTCCGCTGGCCTTCCGGACCATGACCACATTGGCTAGCCAGTCAGGGTATTGTGCCTCTCGAATATGACCAGCTGTAAGCAATTTTTCCATAAGGATATGAGCCCGGGGCGCTAGGAGGGCGTAAGATGGTCTTCTCTGGGGGCCAGGCTCTTGCGGTGTCAGTCGGTCGGCGTGAAGGTTCGGACTTCTTGGGAGGGGGCCCGCTCAATTCTGGGCGAGCGGGTCTCTTGCCAGTCCTCTCCTGCGCACCTCTCCTTGATGAATCAGCTTCGTCGGCACGGGTATACTTCTGCGCGTGGCTCAAGAGGCCAGCATAAGAGCAAGGAGGTCTCTTGTCCAGAGAATATGTAAAATGGGAGGACGGAGCCCCCGCTTTAAAGCTAGCATGGCCACGCATCATCAAGATGATAGACTTCCAGGGCCGCCACCTTGAAACGAGTTATAAAGTCTTTCAGAGGTTCTCCTTCTTGCGGAGAACAAGCTGTCTGCTACTCGAGGAATCTTCGACAAGCGTCGAAATGAGCCAAGAAAGACCTCTCCAGTTGTCGAAAAGAATCAATACTACGCGAAGGCAGACGAGAGTACCAAACACGGGCCGCCTTACGGAGGGTGGCCGGGAAGGCAATGCACAGGAGGGCATCAGTCGCTCCTTGGACTTGCATGATGGCTTTATAGCTCTCCAGATGATCCAGGGATCAGTGGTGCCGTCATAGGGGTCCAGTTGGGGGAACCGGAATCTCCTTGGAATAGGTTCCTCCATAACTCGCCGAGTAAGAGGAGGGCGGGTATCGTAATCTGACCCCGGCTGATTGTTAATTCTTTGACTAAGCTCCTCCAGCCTTCGATCTTGCTCATCAAGTCGCCTCTCATCTGATCAGCCATATGTCCCCCGGTTGGCTCAGGGGAATAAGATGCGGACCGACGACGCCATCGGCGGTGCTCTGCATAAGGCTCCTTCCCCCGCCGCCGCTCGGCAGGTGGGCTGCCTGGGGAACGGGTGAGAGAGCGCGAACCATCCCGGAAACTTTGAGAGTGAAGCCCTCCTGAGGAATAGGGCGGAGAGGCTTTGTCGGAGGGGATCTCCCTCGAGCTGATTGTCGGCTGACAGAGTAGCCGATCTGGGCAACAAAGGTGGCTCGGGCCGTTGCCGGGCTCCTCTAGAATGCTGTTCCTGCATCTGCTAAACCATCCCAACAAGGGTTTGAACTTGCTGGTAAGGATCACCAGTGGGTCCTGAGGAATAGCTGGAGCGGCAGTGGCGAGGAAGAAACCGGAGGGTTTGACTTCACTGGCTCGGAAGAGCCGAGAGACTTGCGACCATGGTTGGGAGGCAAGAGATGCCCCCCAGACCAATCAGAGGGCTCCTCTTCCGGAGATCTAGAGCTCATATCCGTAGAACAGGAGTTACTCGCCGCTGCGACGTCCCCTTCCTGGCGCGCCAATCTTTGATGCTGAATCACCAGTACTGTTTTCTTTGTTACGAGATCTCCTACTGAAGGAAGAGAGCGCCCCCCAAAGAACTCCCTCCCTTCCTCTTATATCTTTCGAGTCTTTTTCCCCAATGTTCATTTCTCCTTTTCATCATCATATCGTCAGTATCGAGTCATTTTTCTTTCTTTCTTTTTTTCGGCTAGAAAGTCAACGTGTAAGATAAAAGTTAGCTTCAGATGAGAGCGTGCCACATAGTTATTTATCGATAATTAATAGCAAAGGTATTAAGAAACTTGCTCCGGAAGCTAAGGATCTTCATGATGATTTTTGGTTTTCCCAAGGGAATGTCAGGTTAGTGGGAATGTCAGAGTCAGAGAAGAGTTATCTGGCCCTAAAACAGGTGCTCAGTATCTCCTTTATTTGAGCTTTTCGATGGATGGTAATGCTCCAGTGTTTGTCTTATTCAAGTCATTTAAAGCGTCATGATGCTTAATGATTCTCGATTTCTGTTCAGGACACGACAGCTCCTTGCGTTTAGTGCTTTTGAGACGAGAATGATTCCAAGATTAGAGCCGCCCAGGACCTGGGAGCCGCCTAGGACTAGGGGCCGCATAGGACCTGGGGGCGGCTAGGACCAGGACCAGAAGGCCGCCCAGAACCTGGGGGCCGCCCAGGACTAGGGGCCGCCAGGACCTGGGGGCCGCCTAGGGCTAGGAGCCGTCCAGGACCTAGAGGCCGCCTAGGACCAGGGATAGCCCAGGACCTGGGGGCTGCCTAGGACTAGGAGGCCCAGAACCTGGGGGCCGCCTAGGACTATGGGCCGCCCAGGACCTGGGGGCCGCCTAGGGCTAGGGACCGTCCAAGACCTGGAGGCCGCCTAGGACCAGGGACCGCCCAGGACCTGGGGGCTGCCTAGGACTAGGGGCCGTCCAGGACCTGGAGGCCGCCTAGGACCAGGGACAGCCCAGGACCAGGGGGCTGCCTAGGACTAGGAGCCCAGACTAGGACTAGGCCGCCCAGGACCTGGGGCGCCTAGGACTAGGGGCCGCCCAGGACCTGGGGGCCGCCTAGGGCTAGGGGTCGTCCAGGACCTGGAGGCCGCCTAGGACTAGGACCGCCCAGGACCTGGGGCTGCCTAGGACTAGGGCCGCCCAGGACCTGGGGCCGTTAGGACCAGGAGGCCGTCTAGAATCTGGGGGCCGCCCAGGACTAGGAGCCGCCCAGACCTGGGCCGCCTAGGGCTAGGGCTAGAGGCCGTCTAGGACCAGGGGCAGCCCAGGACCTGGGCCGCCTAGGGCTAGGAGCCGTCCAGACCTGGGGGCCGCTAGGACCAGGGACCGCCTAGGACCTGGGGGCCGCCTAGGGCCAGGGCCGTCCAGGACCTGGAGGCCGCCTAGGACCAGGGACCATCCAGAACCTGGGGCCGCCTAAGACCACGATCTTACTTCCTGTTTACCAACCATATCAAATGCCAATAGGAGTTTCACTGGATCTGCACAGCGCCCTATGAGCTCATGAACTTGACCGATGCTGATCACCATCCCATTGCCCCCATCCCCACCTTCCCTGCCCTTTTATTGTGCCTACTAATGGTGTTCTTATTTGATATCCCCAACCCAAGCCTCCCTGGTTCTCTCACTCGTCTACAGCTAGAAAGGAATCCCAAACTGGGCATTGTACACTGTTGGACTACCTAAGAATGTGCCTCAGCTTCCTCCGGAGCACACTGATAAAAGAAATGAGAGAATTAAAATTGAGTTACTTCGTTAGTCTAAATCGGAAGATAGAAGCTATAAACTATTAATATTCATTCATTGGATTACTTCCCGTAACTTCTCAGTGCAGCAGCCCCCCTGACCTGACAAGTAGCATACGTAAGATAGCTAGATTTTTTTTTTTTTTCTTGGTACGTAGTAGCATAAAATAGCAAGATGAGACAAACTCTCTTGCCTTGCAAGCGTATAGCTAATAATCTATGCTAGTCTTCCCAAGATTTTGCCAACGACAAAAACAAATGCACTCATGTGAGGCACGTTCGTCTCCGAAGACAACATGCGAGTCCCCAATATTAAAAAATGTCATTAATGATTCCTGCTCGCTCACCAAAGAAGCGAAGACTGCCAAGAACTTAGAATAGAATAATGAATTTTTCAAAGCCATCCATCAACATATAATGCAGGCTAGCTGCAGGCTCTCCCCCATCAAGGCAGCTAATTTAAAAACTAGGCGTGAATGATCTGCCACAGATCAAGCTGAGGAGTGCTCTGGCCCCCACGGCACGTCCCTATTATTGATTCAAAAGAAAAGAGAAAGACGAGAGCAGATGATTAATACTCCGAAAAAGAGAAAAGAAAAAAAAAAAAAAAGAAGGAAATCTACACGCTCACCAGCACAATGACGAGTCTGCCGTCAGGTGTACTCTGTCCCTTGCTAGATATGGACTCATCAGGACATGAAATCTAGAATCATGGATCCCGTTTGGGTCCATTCGATTCCCGTAACCAATTGTTCAACCCACTTTGGACAAGAACAGGCCTAGCTAGCCGTAGTTCACAGTAACTCCGTGGTCTGGCCATACAAAGCTGCAAACCATCTGTGAGACTTTGTCAGACCCCCTTCAAAACTCCAAAGACGTTTAAATGTTTCATCATCGGCAATTTTAGTCCTAACTCTTGATAGAAACCGTGCAAACCAAACCATCAGATCTCGTAGATTTTTCAAGAGCAACGACGAATGAGACATCAATGATGTAATTAAGATATTAAAACAATAAAAGTACTTCCAAGGTCCGGGAAACAGAGGAGGAGAGAAGGCTTCAGAAAAATGGTCGACGTCCGTGCTCGTGGGAGGCGCGCCTTCCTGTAACCATCCCTATCTCCAATAAAAACAAGCATCAAAGAAAATCTAACAAAAGATGGATACTTCCCCACAACTCATTCATCAACTAATCCCATACTATTCCATTAACTATACGCCTAAACCTAACATAATTTTATCACTGTATTCACACGGCAGGCAATATTTTCCCCCAAAAAAAAAAGGACGCTTCCTACCCCCAGCCGCTGTATAAAAACAGCCCAAGCGAGGAGCTGCCGCGGCCTCGGCTCGGCATCACCACCACGACCACCCACACCAAACCCAATTCCAAGCGATTTTAAGTTTGAGTTGTTGCTGAGCTTAGTTAGTATAATGGGGTTTCCGGTTGGCTACTCGGAGCTGCTCGTCCCCAAGCTCCTCCTCCACACGGTCTTCCTCCTGGGCTTCGTGCGGCGCCTCATCTCCTGGGTCTTCACCGCGGTCGGTCTCGGCGACCTCCTCGACTCCGACATCCCCTGGCCCGATCCCCCGGCCCATGGCCAGGGCCAGCACCAGCGGCTGGAATTCCAGTCGGTGTCGGCGATGCTGATCCAGGAAGTCCTGCCGGTGGTCCGGTACGAGGAGCTGGCAGAGGAGGGGCAGCACTTGGGAGAAAGCTGCGCGGTGTGCCTGTACGAATTCGAGGCGGCGGAGGAGGTGCGGCGGCTGAGCAACTGCCCCCACATCTTCCACCGCGGCTGCCTCGACCGCTGGATGGAGCACGACCAGCGGACCTGCCCGCTTTGCCGCACGCCGCTCATCCCTGAGGAGATGCAGGACTCCTTCAGCGACAGGCTTTGGGCCGCCGCCGGCGTCCCCGACTCCTTCTACGACTACTCGTATTCCCCCTTCCCCTCTCCTCCCTCAACGCCCACACGGCTGCTTCATCACCAGCTGCTTTCCTCTTAGATATAGCAATAACTAGCATAAATGGCATCATAGAAGGAACTTGGACTGGCCAATTGTACATAGCACACTCGCGGGAACCAGAAGAATGGAGATATTTCCGAAAGACCCAAAAATAAAAATAAAAAAACAGAGAGCAGATCCAGAAGAAAAGAAGGGTGAAGCTATGTGTTTGCTCTTTGTATAGTTGGATTTCTGACCTTTAGAATTGGAATTCGGTATGTAGCATGTGAAGGGTTTGCTATTGTTTTAGTCTGTAGTTCTGAGGATTGAGTTCGCTCCAGATAATAAAGGTGGAAAAGTTGATGTAAAAAAGATGGGTGTTAAGAGAAACTCAAGTTAGCGATTTGATGGTGTGACCTCTGGATTAAAGTCTGGGTTTTTCCTCTGGATCGCGGTTCGGCATATCATAATTTTCTGCTATGGCCTTGGGGATAGAAGTTGAATGTTTTTAGGAACCGAGCACGATAAGCACTCTCCCAAGGGAGGAGATGGTCCAGAAAGCAGAGGAACAAGCAGTCGTATTTGTTTATCTTCCTCGAGATATAAAAATAACATATACTATCTTTTCCATTGCTAAGCGATTTTTAATTCTGAAAGTCGATAAATGAAGTAGCTCTTATATTATTTGCTGTTCTCAATTTTTTTTTGTTGGTATTTATTGCTCGCACCAAGGCCCAGCAATGCTTCTTCCATCAAATAGAGTGGGGGCTAGTGTTTCTTAAGATCCTTTGCTTCAGACCTTAGATTGTTTGTGCCTTCTGAGATCTCAACTGTGCAGTTTTATTGATTTTTTATTCTTTTTTAACTTCGAGGAGCAAGACGCCCAGACATAGATTTAACGGCTCTGCTGTAACAAGGACTTCTCATCATCTACAATTGTACCTAAGTTTGCTAGATGGACAGACCATATGATATTTTTTTTGACACAAAAAAAAAAAAAAAAAAAAAATCAATATCGAGCTACCCTCAATGGTTTAAACTGACGTTTTTAGTTAAGAAAACTCTTATATTCAAACACGTTTACAGGATACCATCTCTCTCGTAAATCCTCATTACATGTGCTACCATGGCAGCACTCCATAGGCTTGCAAAGCACCCCTTGTAATGCGATGAGTCCCGCCCACTCTACGTTGTGCAGCCAAAGCAGAAGGCAGATTAAGCTAGTTATGGTTGGATCTTCTGTTGTCACCCCCACCACGGAAAACAGATATTATATTTCATGTTATACTTCCTTGAAGACCTCTAGTTTCTTGGCATGGCAGCCATTTGATCCAATTCTCCTTCCTCCAGCGAGCCTCTATTTTTCGGATTAGTAGACTTGAAATCTCAGACTGAGTCCTCTAATAGTTACTACGAGGGTTCCTTCTTTTGTAATTAAACGCTGCATAATTTCGGAGCAAGCATACAGTCCTTGTACATCCTTTTCTCAATATATATATATATATATATATATATATATATATATATCTCGTACATCCCATCTCCTAGTATCTACACCAGGCATCCTTTCTCATTCCAGCGATCCCAAGTGATTCTTGTCTGTATATATGTACGTATTTATGTATGTATTTGGTCATCAAGTCACCTTTGCTCTTTCACAATCAGAGATCAGTGAATACTTTCAACCTCTCTGATAGCTTGGGTACAGTCCACCAAACTGCAGTTTATTCTCCATGAGTTACCACCGACCAGCACAACTTAACGTATCTTCCACGGAAAAATTCACGTCATGATGGATGATATGCTCGAGCTCCTACTCCACTGGCTGGATTTATCTATCACCGTGTTCCGCACATCATTCCAGCTCGACTAAGTTATGAAGGCTTCCATCATAACTCCATAAACTTTCAAATCTGCAAGCCTTTCAACTATATATTAAGCATCTTTATATCTAGATTTCACCATTCTCACCCCTATACAAACATGATGCCAAAAAAAATTTACAAGGTTGCTTCATTACAATTGCATCTGCATTGCCTGAAGAAGCTTAAGAAAATCTAGGAAGTAATATGGTCTCATCCCAATATATGAAGGCCCTCACTGTTTCCCCCCATCGAAGTTTCGTAGCTGTCTTGTTCACCAGACATCACGCGCCTTGAACGAAGTGGCTAGCAACAATTGCTCACCAAATAAATCATAGGCAATCTGCCCACCTAGCATATGAGCACCTTTCTTCCAGATTGCTACAGTAGTTTGTTTCTCCATCAAAGCATAAAGAACTCATTTGTTCATTCTCAAGTAGCTGGTTGCCAAGGATATTTTGCTGGATGACTTTCTCGGTTGATACAAATCATTATCTTGATCGCCTGCCTCTGCTGCGCTGTAAGATGAATAGTAGATTTTAATATCATTTGCAAGCCATGTAGAAGCTTCTTCTAATCACCAATGTTCTCCCTAGCAATGAGCCCTGGTACCACTGATGATTGCAATAACAGCTAGAGATAATCTAAACCCATTAGTTGATTTCTTTTTGAAGCACACCTAGGCATTGTTAAATACCTTTTTCCCATCTTAAGAAGCTAGACAGCAATGTCTTTAATAGGCAGGCGTGGCATGCAGGCAGCCAGGTGACCTCTCAGATTTAGGTGGAAAGCAGCAGGATGCTCAGGCAACGGTGCATCTAAAACGATAATTCAAAGCAACAAACATGCAAAACTAACCAGAAAATTGAAATGGATTGAAAGAAAGCAAAGAAAAGAAAGAATGTTAAAGAAGCACATTGACCAAGTGTATATATACATCTCAATAAATGCAACACTTATCGCCCAAGGATTTTCAAAGGAACTTGTTCCAAGCTACATGAATCAGAAGAAGCCGTTTTCTTCTCAATCGGAGGATCCCATAGATCATCAGCCTGCAGGTCTTGGATGTTGCAGTCAGGGGATGATTGGTGAAAATATAAATAAATCTCCACCACTGGAGAGCTGTAAAGGTCAAGCATGGGCATAAATCAGCAAGGCCTCGGCTTCAGGTTCGGCGCTAAACCAAGCATCAGAGAAGGAGACAGACAACCTATGAGAACATTTCAATAGGATCATAAAATTCTTGAATACTGAAATCCAGGAAGCAAAGGATGAATGGAGATGGAATGCTTGCATTGATTGGCCGAACCATAGGAAAAAGATCGCGTCTGGAGTATCTTTCTCAATCCTTGAAAGAAAAATGATGGCTTTCAGGTGAATTGGAAGTGTTTCCTAGGTTCTAATCATTTTTTCAATCCATGTCACACAACCAAGGGGCCATGAATGATCAAATGCTTGCATTAAAACCATAGAAACCTAATTTTGAAGCTTTAAAAGAATCTTATGATAGACTTAATTTAAATATATTGATCTCTATCAGATATACGGAAACATGTGACCAATATATTTATCATGAGAATAAAATAAATCAAGATCGATAAATACCTCCAACCATTGCTCTACGGTCCAGATGAGGATAAGGATCTTTCACACCTTACGGTCTCTCTCAGCAATGATGTAAATTTTTTCGATGAGACCAGGCGCAGGGACCTTCCCGTTTTATAATTATGCCTTATCTATTCATCACAGAGGGGCGCCGCTTTAAACGGATATGGTTAAGGGATTCTTATCTTAATGTGAATTCAAATTCAAAATTTGAATTCACGTAATCCCTCGATATCGAAAAATAGGACCACCTTAATCTACCTTAATCATATCTAACCGATACACTTAATGAAGAAAAACCAACATCTTATTAATAGATCAGCAATATGGTTAATTGTGGATTGAAGAGTTACATGCCGAATTGTAGTCCCAAGGATAACATTTTTGAAACAGTATTCTTGGCAACGAGGCCACCATGCTTGGATAACTGAACTTAGAATTTGAAACTACAGAGTTTCGCCGGAGTATGCATTTTGGTTAACTTGGAGGAGCCTTGCTTCCCTGAAGGAATGCATCTATATACTGTTTTGATTGCGGGAGGGTTGACCACAGAGCAATGGAATGTCTTTTCTCTCAAAAAGAAGGCAGTTCGTTGAAGTGACTCAACTCCAATATAATTTAAAGTTGATGAGCAAAAGGCTGGATGAATGATGATTGCTCAAAGGCAGAGGACCTCCAGCAAACGAGTCAGCAATGGTGACTCGAGTCAAATTGAGTTAGCTTGGCCAAACACAGTAGAAACTCAAAGAGACTCGATCAGAACAACCCATTGACTTTCCGGTAGCGAATGAACCAAGAGGTGATTTAGTTACTAATCACGAGGAGACTCAGCAAATAGGATGGCAATTAAATCAGAAATTAGAGAAAAATCCATCATTTTCGTTGCCTCAATTGAGAAGGCAAAAACAGAAAGAAGGCAAACATCGAGCACGAGAAGAAAATGAGGCTGCAAATCATCCTTTTAATCGGGCTCGAGTGGATCAAGCCCAGAATCCAAATATCAAGCTAGACATGGACTCAAAAAGGTGACCTCCTACTATATGGCAAGGAAAAGACTTTGTACAGTCTCCAGTGCAGCAAGTCCTACGTGGGCTGCACCGCTCCTTCTGATTGGTCCACATGGATCCCATATGGCCTGATATGATGGGACAGTATGGCAGGGGAATAATGTTACGTTTGATCGTAATGGCCATTTAAAAGTCGTTCAGCCTTTCACCATTGATGTGAAGACGAAAATGCCCTTTTCCTCCAGCCTACTTTAACCCGCCATCTTATTTGGATTTTGCTGATAAAAATCGTAAGGTTCTAGCCTGAAAGAAGAGTATCCGAAGGAGTGGCAAAGCTCTGCCAGACGATATCCTTGCGCGCATTCAAGAGAACAAGATTTCCATCATCACGGAGATTGGCTGAAGCGACGGAGGAGTTGTGAGTGTTGCTGCTCCAGACCTCAGCTCCCTTCGAAGAGTCGAAGAGAACGAGACCTCCGGCCTAATTGAGTTGAAGAAACGAATTATATCCGACAGAAACATGAGCGTCGGCAACCCATACAGGCGCCTGCTCGGAGGACGGGATCGATCTCAAGTTGAAGCGAATGCCGACTTCATACTGGTTAGGTTCGTCAGGACGGCTAAAGAACTCCAATGCAAAGTTCCCATCGGGGGAGATCCAGGAATCATGCCTTGCAACCGAAAGCTTAGAACCAAGAGGAATTTCTCGAACTTCGATATAAAAGAAGACAGTGGAACAGAGTAAGAAAATGGGGAACCAAAATAGGGTGTCATGGGTTTTTGAACAGGGTTTTGAACTAGGGTGTTGTGGGTCTTGAACTGGGGTGTCGTGGGTCTTAAACTAGGGTGTCGTGGGTCGTGAACTGGGGGTGTCGTGGGTCTTGAACTGGGGTGTCGTGGGTCTTGAACTAGGGTATCGTAGGTCTTGAACTGGGGGTGTCATGGGTCTTGAACTAGGGTGTCATGGGTCTTGAACTGGGGGTGTCGTGGGTCTTGAACTGGAGTGTCGTGGGTCTTGAACTGGGGGTGTCGTGGTCTTGAACTGAGGGTGTCATGGGTCTTGAACTAGGGTGTCATGGGTCTTGAACTGGGATGTCCTGGGTTTTGAACTAGGGTGTCATGGTCTTGAACTGGGGTGTCGTGGGTCTTGAACTGGAGTGTCGTGGGTCTTGAACTGGGGGTGTCGTGGGTCTTGAACTGGGGTGTCATGGGTCTTTAACTGGGGGTGTCCTGGGTCTTTAACTAGGGTGTTGTGGGTCTTGAACTGGGGTGTCATGGGTCTTGAACGAGGATGTCGTGGGTCTTGAACTAGGGTGTCGTGGGTCTTGAACTGGGGGTGTCATGGGTCTTGAACTAGGGTGTCGTGGGTCTTGAACTAGGGTGTCATGGGTCTTGAACTGGGGTATCATGGGTCTTGAACTAGGGTATCATGGGTCTTTAACTGGGGGTGTCATGGGTCTTGAACTAGGGGTGTCGTGGGTCTTTAACTAGGGTGTCATGGGTCTTTAACTGGGGGTATCATGGGTCTTGAACTAGGGTGCCGTGGGTCTTGAACTGGGGTGTCATGGGTCTTAACTGGGGGTGTCGTGGGTTTTAAACTAGGGGTGTCGTGGGTCTTGAACTAGGGTATCATGGGTCTGAACTAGGGTGTCGTGGGTCTTGAACTAGGGGTGTCGTGGTCTTGAACTAGGGTGTCATGGGTCTTTAACTAGGGGTGTCATGGGTCTTGAACTAGGGTGTCGTAGGTCTTGAACTGGGGTGTCACCTTCCAGATTGGTTTCCTCCTCACACTGAACTTGGACAGCAATGGTACCCTGTACTTGGCCGGCAACAAAGGTAATTCACCAAGAACATGGCACAGGCCAAGAATTCCAGTTCTCGAAGTGCAGCTGAGATCTATTGCCTTCAGTGCATGATGAGGATGATGACTTCAGTGGGTTAACAAGTGACAAGAGAGGAATAGTTCCAGAAATCAGCGAGGTGATCTACCGAAGTTTGAAGGACGTAAATTTTTGCTTTTAGTGCGCAATCTTGGAACAACAATTGACATGTATGGTATGGGAATACCAAACATGACATGGACTGAAGGCAAGATGTTATTCACCATCCAATTACAAGATGGGAGAACGAACATGTCCATAGCTAACTCAATGGTACCTCAGGCTTCACTGTGTATCGAACGAGGGGTATCTCTGCATTATTCTAGGATCCTACAGGAAGAAGCCACAGAAGTGGCTGATTATATCAACAGCATCAGCATCAGTAGGAGGAGGAGACACTAACACCAAGGAAAGTCCTCGAATGCTTCTGGTACACCATGCTAGTGCAATCATCGTTGCTCAATTACAATGATCAAATTATTCAGATGAGCAGTTTTCTGGTGTTGGAGGGGCTCATAGAAGGAGATAGAGGAAAGGAGATGGCAGATGCTGTCTCAAGAGCTGCAATGCCAATTCATGGTGGGTCCAGGAGTCCGAAAGTGGGCAGAGGATGTGATCTCCTCAACAGGGATGAGACGGGTGTCGGATGAAACCCTGCTGCACCCTCGTCACTTATTATTATTAAAGCCAGAGTGGGATGGCAACGCTGAGAAGTGGGAGCAGTACCGTTGGATATCGGTGAAGCTGAAGCATGGTTATGGCATCCAACAACCGCCTTCCAACCGCCTTCCAACTCCGAGAACTGGAATTCTTGGCCTGTGCCAAGTTCTTGGTGAAATTACCTTTGTTGCCGGTCAAGTACAGGGTACCATTGCTGTCCAAGTTCAGTGTCAGGAGGAACCAATCTGGAAGGTGACATCCCAGTTCAAGACCCATGACACCCTAGTTCAAGACCCATGACACCCCTAGTTCAAGACCCACGACACCCTAGTTCAAGACCCATGACACCCCCAGTTCAAGACCCACGACACCCCTAGTTCAAGACCCACGACACCCCCAGTTAAAGACCCATGACATCCCAGTTCAAGACCCACGACACTCCTAGTTCAAGACCCACGACACCCCTAGTTAAAGACCCATAACTCCCCAGTTCAAGACCCACGACCCCTAGTTCAAGACCCACGACACCCCAGTTAAAGACCCATGACTCCCAGTTCAAGACCCACGACACCCTAGTTCAAGACCCATGACACCCCCGACCCATAGTTTGACACCCTAGTTAAAGACCCTAGTTCAAGACCCATAACACCCCCAGACCCACCCCCAGTTAAAGACCCATGACACCCTAGTTCCACGACACCCCTAGTTCAAGACCCACGACACCCCCAGTTAAAGACCCATGACACCCCAGTTCAAGACCCACGACACCCCTAGTTCAAGACCCACGACACCCCCAGTTAAAGACCCACCCCAGTTCAAGACCCACGACACCCTAGTTCAAGACCCACGACACCCCCAGTTAAAGACCCAGACCCAGTTCAAGACCCACGACACCCAGTTCAAGACCATGACACCCCCAGTTAAAGACCCATGACACCCTAGTTCAAGACCCACGACACCCTAGTTCAAGACCCATACACCCCCAGTTAAAGACCCATGATACCCCCAGTTAAGACCCATGACACCCTAGTTCAAGACCCACGACACCCCTAGTTCAAGACCCACGACCCCAGTTCAAGACCCATGACACCCTAGTTCAAGACCCACGACACCCAGTTCAAGACCCACGACACCCCTAGTTCAAGACCCAGTTCAAGACCCACGACACCCTAGTTCAAGACCCAGTTCAAGACACCCCAGTTCAAGACCCACGACACCCTAGTTCAAGACCCATGACACCCCAGTTCAAGACCCACGACACCCCTAGTTCAAGACCCACACACCCTAGTTCAAGACCCACGACACCCCAGTTCAAGACCCACGACACCCTAGTTCAAGACCCATGACACCCCAGTTCAAGACCCACGACACCCAGTTCAAGACCCACGACACCCTAGTTCACCCAGACCCCAGTTCAAGACCCTAGTTCAAGACCCCGACACCCCCAGTTCAAGACCCATGACACCCTAGTTCAAGACCCACGACACCCTAGTTCAAGACCCATGACACCCCCCAGTTCAAGACCCACGACACCCCTAGTTCAAGACCCACGATACCCTAGTTCAAGACCCATGACACCCCTAGTTCAAGACTCACGACACCCTAGTTCAAGACCCACGACACCCCCAGTTCAAGACCCACGACACCCCCAGTTCAAGACCCATGACACCCTAGTTCAAAACCTAGGACACCCCAGTTCAAGACCCACGATACCCCAGTTCAAGACCCACGACACCCTAGTTCAAAACCCTGTTCAAAAACCCACGACACCCTATTTTGGTTCCCCATTTTCTTACTCTGTTCCACTGTCTTCTTTTATATCGAAGTTCGGGAAATTCCTCTTGGTTCTAAGCTTTCGGTTGCAAGGCGTGATTCCTAGATCTCCCCCGATGGGAACTTTGCATTGGAGTTCTTTAGCTGTCCTGACGAACCTAACCAGTATGAAGTCGGCATTCGCTTCAACTTGAGATCGATCCCGTCCTCCGAGCAGGCGCATGTATGGGTTGCCGACGCTCATGTTTCTGTCGGATATAATTCGTTTCTTCAACTCAATGAGGCCGGAGGTCTGTTTCTCTTCGACTCTTCGAAGGGAGCTGAGGTCTGGAGCAGCAACACTCACAACTCCTCCGTCGCTTCAGCTAATCTCCGCGACGATGGGAATCTTGTTCTCTTGAATGCGCGCAAGGATGTCGTCTGGCAGAGCTTTGCCACTCCTTCGAATACTCTTCTTTCAGGCTAAAACCTTACGATTTTTTATCAGCAAAATCCAAATAAGATGGCGGGTTGAAGTATGCTGGAGGGAAAGGGCATTTTCGTCTTCACATCAATGGTGAAAGGCTGAACGACTTTTAATGGATGTACGATCAAAAAGTAACATTATTCCCCTGCTATTCTGTCTCATCATATCAGGCCACATGGGATCCATGTGGACCAATATGAAGGAGCGGTGCAGCCCACGTAGGACTTGCTATACCGGAGGCGGTGTACAAAGTCTTTTCCATATGGCAATGGCAAGGAATTGTCCATATCCAACAGGCCAAATCTCAAGCACTCCTCGTGTGGGAGCATAGCCACGGTGGTTGACCAAAAGTCAGTAGAGAAGCCAGCATAGACAATCGTCAACAGCCTCGTGCTCCCACCAAGTACCAACCACTGGCTGCCCAACAAAGTGAAGCCTAGCACTCAACCTGGGGAGACTCCTGAAAATCTCCCGTCAAGCATGCCAAAGGGTCATTAGCCAAACAATCCACCTCATACCAAGGTTCCGCATCCTTTATCATCAAGAAATCAAGCGGAGAGGAAAATAATGGACTAACAACAGGGGCAAACAAATCATAGAAGCCCCCTCAACAATAAAAATTCATATATATTACAAGTACCTCAAATGGAGAAGTTGGTCCAATCTATTTTGAAATTCATCACCGGGGAGCAAGAGAAAGGGATTAATCTTGTCGAGGAGCCAGATTGAGGAATAGCCATGTAGGGGAGAAAGCACAACAAATTTTGCAAGCTCCCACACCTCAGAACCCTCTTTGCACTCGCCATGCAGCAAAAGTATCTTTCGAGGCAGCAAACCCATCTCTCCCCTGCCAAAGACTTCGGATGGCAGATGAACCAGAATCTAAGCCTAAGATTGATGCTATCCAAGCTAGTTTTTAAGCAATTTATTCCCAATAGCGATGCAACATCAATGAACTATGGAGAAGGAAAGACAGTGAGGCCTTTCTTGGACCAGTTGAGGGAGCATCTTCCTAAGATAATCGTTCTTTTTTCTCTATGAACATAATAATCTGACATTGTCTTGGAGCCGGAAAACCGACTCTAATGGCGAACTACAGATGTTTATTGCCTCTTCATGAAGTTAACGTTTGTGTTCCTCTAGAAACCAAGCTGTCTGGCAATTCTATTGATAAATGTTCACAGGAGACGAGGGTCATCATGGGATATGAAAGCAATTTAATCCCATAGTCTTTTGGGGGCTTTAATTGCTTCCCAACGAAAAGGAGTGGTTGATGTTGACTTTGCTGATGCTTCGAATCAGTGAATGTATGGGATCTTCTCGTCCCACACTTCTTCTCCATGAGTATCAACAGTTGTGTATGCCAGTAACTGCAGGATCAAGGAATATTCAGAAAAATTTTTTTATTATTTTTAAAAGATAGCTGAGAATAAAGTTAACCAAAAAAATAATTTATGGTTAACCATGGTTAATCATGGGTTATCTCCTCAATTTATTCCCTAGAAAATGCAGGAATAGCTGGTTATCCCTCCAAATAAGAGTAAAAAAAGTTATCCTATGAATTTACCTTTTTGCATTTGATATGATCAATGGGATAGCCAAGAGATACCCTAGGGATAGCTAGAGGATAAACTCCATCCCATACACTTATCCATTAATATATGTTTTCTATCAAACACTACCTAAGAGACTCCTTGCCTGAATTGCATCACATCCCCAACTTGGGCTTTCCTGCGGTGGCTGCAGGTGACTTCAGTGCCATTTTATCAAGGGAAGAGAACTGAGGGAGTCTTCCTTCTCAACTAACTGAGAAAGTGAGTTTAAAACCATCCTACAATCAATCTCTCTTGCGGACATGGGTTTCATAGAATCTAAGCACACCTGGTCTTGTAATTAATCAACGAGAGCTCGCATTTGGGAGCGCCTGGATAAGGTAGTTGTTTCAGACACTCAGCTTACTCTCTTTCCTGAAGCAATTGTAATGCAGCTCCCCAGGATATGTTTGAACGATTGTCCTTTGCTCTTATCTTTTGTTAGAGATAGTCCTAAATCTTTTCATTTTAAAAATTTCTGATGTGAGGATGATGAATTCTATAAAAAGGTTAGAGAAGCGTGGCAGATTACTGTTATGGGCTTCCTCATGTTCAAGATCTCTAAGCTGCTCTGAAATGTAGAACTAGACATCCAGGGGAATATTTTCAGTAGGACCAGTCTCTTGGAGAGGGAAATTGAAGACCTTCAAAGATTGGAGGATGATTCTAAGTGCTTTTCTCATCAAAATCTTTAACTTATTAGAACAAAAATCTTTGAATATCATGGCCTCCTAAGATAATAGGATACCATATGGAGGCAAAAGTCCAGGCTGCAATGGCTGAAAGAGAGGGACAGAACATCTGGTTTTTTTCATAGAAGCACTATCATTAGGAGAAGGAAAAATTGAATCTCTCGTTTGATGGCTTCTAAATGGTCCACACTGGAGTCTAATGAGCTAATCAAAAATGAATTTAAATCATTTTTCTAGAGTAAATGGTGCCATGATACTCAAAAGATACATTTCAACCTCATGATGATTGCAATGGCCTTGTTGAAGATGATATTCAAAGTCACCAATGAGAAAATTCTTAATGCTCTTAAAACTATGGGGTCAAATAAAGCTCTCGGTCCTAACGGTTTCACTTTAGATTTCTTCAAGCGCTATTGGAGGATAGTTGGTCTTGGTGTATATTTGGGCTTTCTTCTCTACTGGTGAAATACTAATATCCTCAAAATCCACTTTCATTGCTTTGATGTCAAAAAGGAGTAATCCCTCGCTACCATCACATTGCAAACCCATCAGTCTCTACAACACCCTATATAAGTTGGTGGCTAAAATCATTGCTTAGGATTAGATAAGTCATTCGCAAGCTTATCTCCAAGGAATATGCCACTTTTATATCAAGAAGAGGCATGGCAGATCATGCTTATTGCTCAAGAGATTATACATACTATTTACAAATCCTTTTTTTCAGGCATTGGATGGCCATTAAACTTGACATGGAAAGAACTTACGACAGAGTGAATTGAGATTTCTTGGTAAAGGTCTTACACCTTCGGCTTCACTGACTCGATGATCCAATGGATTGAAGGTTGCATCTAGTCTCCTCAATTTAACACTCCGGTACATGCTAAAGGATCGCAGCAGCATGCACATAAATTTAACCCCATAAACCATAAATACATATTATATGAAGTTGCCTGACCTTGAAGATCTCTAAACAACAAGCTTTATAAGCAGGGCCTTCCATTCAATTGTAGCTGTGTAAACTCACTATTGATGGCACAAGTTTGCTCCAGCCTCCAGGCCAGACTTTTTGAATTTAATTTTACTGCCCTTCTGTATTCACTAGGCCTCCTCAAAAAGCCCACCTTCCCCCCGGGGCCAAAAGTAAAAAAAAAAAAAAAGAAGAGCAATAAAAAAAAGTTTTTTAACTTATCTGTTCTATTTACTTCCTCTCCCGTGCTTGCATTTGACTGTGCAAGATGCAAGCAATAATGAAAAACTAGTAAGAGTTGTAGACATACTTACCAGATTCCAACCAGACAGGACTGGAAAAACATTTAATGCACATTTTGGTATTTTGATCTTTAAAAAAGGAATGTTTAAAAAAAGTCACTGAAACAGACTCCAATTATTCCGTATCTCTCCTCAAACTAGAGGCCTGTCCCTTGAGAGAGAAATTCTAGCTTCTTACTACAACAACACCCCCTTCCTAGGGGTGCAACTTGGGCCGGGTTCAACCTGAATCCGGCCCGCGGAACCCGATTTGCAGCAGTACTCAAACTCTCGTTTGCCTAACCTGAACCCGAAGGATCCGGGTTGAACCCGGACCGATTTGCAACTTGGGCCGGGTTAGAATTGCAGTCAACCCGAACCCGAGAAAATCCGAACCCGCAAAGCCACAAGCAGCAGGCCCACTGGTGTTGTGGAAGTGATGATTTAGCCTTGTTTGTTAGGTATAAAGCATGAAGAGCTGACAATAGTTTTGTGAAAGTGACGATTCTTGGTATGAACATTCCACCAGAACCTTCATTACCTTTTAAAATGAGCAATATACCTTTAACCATTGCATTTTATAATGTAATGTTGGTGGGCCAAACTAGTATCTTTATTTTTTAAAATTATCTTCTTTGAGACATTTGTAACTTCTAATATGAAGTTTGCCAAAATTTTATGAAAGCATCTGAGAAGAGGTGATGAGCAGAAAACTAAAACATCTGGGAAAGGGGTGATGAGTAAAAAATCAGAAAGCTTTGGATGGCGAATGCAGTCTCGCTACTTGGAAAAGATTTCTCATACCAGACTTATGTGGTATTCTAACTGGCTCTTATATCGTCTCAATATTTTCTACTTTCGAAGGATAAAGGTGACTTCATTAATGCATATAGTGGCTATTGAAATGTTATGCAACATTTGGATTACTTTGGATATGTTTTGGTTTAAGAATATACTTTTTTTTGTTTAGTCTTATGTAAAAGATGTATATTTTTAAACATGTAATTTGAAATGTGAAGCTTGTTTGTTTCAAACTTCAGCTTGTTTGTACAATGCAAAGCTTATTTGTACAATGTTAAGCTTGTTTGTTTTAAATTGTCATATTTTTTTTTCTATCAACCCGAAACTCAATCCGAATCCGATTTTTAAAAATAGGGTTAGGGTTGAGGTTTTACAAATAGGTTAGGGTTAGGGTTGACATTTTATAAATAGGGTTAGGGTTAGGGTTCAAAGAAACCCGAGTTTCATGAGCCCGAGTTGCACCCCTACCCCTTCCCAATGACCATTGCCTGAAACTGCTGACAAGAAGACACTTTCAGCATGCACAGAAATTGTAGGTGGTGGTTGTCTCCACCTTCACTGTCTGCCATTTCGTAGCCTATCATTTCCAGTTTCTTTGAATCAAGACATAGGGTTCTCATCACCCACCACAACCAGTCTTCTCCCCAGATTTCAACTCTTTCTCATGTCATACAGCCAATAGCATGGACAATGTCCCACCTCTGCCATGTATGATCATTGCATCCATGATCCGATGGTTTTGCCACCATTGCCCCGTACATGCTTCTTCCCTCATTTCTCGCCCACATCTCCTCTCTCTATCTCTCCTAGATCTCTCATTCACAGGCCTGCCCTCTCCATCTGTGAGAAAGGACAAAGGAGTGTGGTTGAGGTAAGAGATGAGTAGGCCCACTAGCTGTCAGAGATTCTCCAGAAAGTGATTGGCCGCAGCTTGTTGAATATTTGATCAGATGCTAGCTGGGTGGAAGAACCAAGTACCATACTATGGAGGATAACAACACTCCCAATTTAGTGGATTAATGCCTACTGGCACCCCCAGTAGGTCATACATAGACAAGATAGAGTCAATTGGAGCACCGTTCGTTTAGAAGGGATCAGACATGAATGGTGGTATTCGCTAGGTATAGTGGCAAACAATTTGCACAAGCTGAGAAGGTGGACTTGGAGCGTTGGACATCAGGGATCTTAATATGGAGCTTGCGTGCAAGTGATGTCGTGCATTCAAATGTGAAGAGTGATTATGGAAGGATCAGACAACAGATCAGCATTCAAGCGATCAAACTGTAGTTGGTCTAATGAGGGACCAACAAACCAATGGATCTCAAATGTCAACGATCTGTTTGTGAATATAAATTTCAGGTTGGACACAGTAATGTAATCCACTTCTAGCTGGATCATTGGATCAATAACCAATGCTAGCATACCACGTTTCCACATTGCTGCTCTTATGGAGAACATTGAGGCCAAGGTAGACGATATGTGGCAGAAGCAAGGGTAGCATTTGAAGATAGTCCAGCAACCATTAGAGGACCTATTACCTGAGATCTGCATCACGTATGATGAGAGAGTGCAGAACAGTGACACACTGTGACACACTGTGACTCCTCTTTTGAAGTAGAAGGGGTTTTTCTCTTCAAAGTCAATCCTATGTCTTGATTAGTGCTGAAGGAATTGTTAGCCCAGAAATTGACCACATATGGCAAATTAAAGTTCCTTTAAAGCTCAGGATCTTCTACTGGGCCTTGTATTGAAACAGATAACCAACCAAAGATAATCTAATTCAAAGGAATTTTCATGTAGTGCCAACATGTTTGATGTCTGAATATCAATGTTAAACTGCTGCTCTTCTTTTCCTTGACTGTACCTTTGTCAAGGTTCTATGGACTCAAACCGTAAGTTTGTTTCAGGTGGGAAATGCGGCTGTTGTTGATAATATGAACTGGTAAAAATTGATAAATTTGATACCCAAAAAGCAAGGCAACCTAGCCTGGACAGCATTAACCGTCGTAGTTCTCTGGGGTATACAGCATGCGACGAACTCAATAATATGCAGAGCAGAGAAACATGATGAGGACTACATTAGGCATCTAACATAGTCTCCAATTGGGTGTGTATCTTGCAGGAAGAAGTTCAAAGTATGGGAGACATCTCCAGAAAGGTCCCTGAATGGTTTCTCCTCTCTCCCTCAAATACCCTCCTTACCTCCCTCTTAATCCCCTGTTTCAGTTTTCTCCTCTTTGCAACTGCTTTTTCCCCTTCGCTCTCAGTTTTCTACTCTTTGTAACTGTTTTTGATGCCATCATTATTTTCAACATAAATCATCATCATCATTGCTGCCAACAACAACAACAAAAACAATAAATTATTGCTAATGGAGATTCTGTAATTTTTCTTTTGAAAAATGGTATTTCTTCATTGTTTATGAATTTAGGAAGATATCTTTGAAATTCTATGGAAGAGGTTGTATTTCTTCGTTGTTTATGGAAGAGGTCTTCAAATTTCCACTGCTTGGCCTCACCTAGGCAGCTTTACCCTCTTACCTCTAAATTTTAAAACGCCTTTGTTTGAGCTTTCCTATGCTAAACAGCCACCATGGGTGGCTCAAATGACTGATAGGGGCTGATGAAATAGTTTCTTAGAAACTATTTTGCAAGAGCTGCAGCCAAACTTATAGATCAACTAGAGCCCGACAACTAGATTGCATTTGAGGACTAAGAAAGCCAGTACAGAGCAGACAACACCACTACCAACTTGAACATCTCAGTCACAAGATCTCAAATCAGAATAAATAGCAAAATTATTTACATAGTACATGCTGGCATCCACATTAAAGTCATTTTTTTCATTAGTTGAGCCACTAAATTGCAGTCTTCAATAATCTAAGCAAATCATTTCATTAGTTGCGCCACTAAAGTCTTCAATAATCTAAGCAAATCATTTCATTCTCAGAATAGCAAAGCACCACAACCCTTTCCAATGAAAGACAAATTCACCCAAATAGAATAGAGAGAATGCTCTTCAATTCTAAGCTTTGCTGGCAACTCAAGACTGCTCAGCTGAAATTCTTCAAATCCAAATTTAAAACATGGTTTTAAATTCTTCCCTTCCCACCATTCACCAGCTTTATCATCTAAATAGCATCTGTTGAACTCCTCTTTCTAAAATTTCTGGGATTTTCCACTTCCCTCAGCTTTTCTACAAGATGCTAAGAAAGAAGAACCAGAGAAGCTACATAAAAGCTCCCAACAAAATGATAGTTTCTGTTATTCTCCAAACAATACCCTAGAAACTTATCATGGAATGATTTATCAGTATTCCTGGATCAAAGATGCCTCTTCCACCTAATTTTCAATCTGCAGGGATATATCTCACCATACTGATGTAAGCAGTTAAATGATTAGTTACATCATACTGGTACATGTTGGATTATGAAATCCACTTGCTCATGCAGTATTTTTCAGAATCAAGATGCCTCCTGATCTCACAGCATATATGCAATGGTGGGAATCTATATCAATTCTCTCAATGATTGGGGTTTTAAAGGTCATAGTGGTTTAAACCAGGAACATCAACTTGGGCAAGTACTACACATATAAGTCCGCCAGTAAAATTTAGACATTGTTGAAAAGATCGGACTCCAAAATAGCTCACTTGTGGGTCTCAGTACAAGCAGGACAAGCATAATGTGCCAGCATCCACAGCCTGATACTCACTATGATGAGGGCATAAAACTACCTAAAAAGGGCTTTACAAGCCTTTTCATTGTTTGTACCATGAAGCACTTAAATCCTCCCAGTGGACAGGAGCCTCCATCAAGAACCTGGTTGGCACATTGAATTAAGAGGCTATAGCCCATACAAGGCTCCCCACAGACATGATGACCGACCTAATAATCCATAAACTACTATCCTGTTTTTAAAATGATAAAGATAGTACTGCATCCTCCACGCCAAATATCATATTCCTAGTCTTGGAGAAAAGTTTAAGAAATTATGATTTCAGGTCCTGACAGAATGTCCCATTAGATGCTAGGATGGAGTATCATTCCAAGTTTCATGACTGTCTTGCAACCATCCTACCCAATTGACGCATCTTGAAACACCTCTTGTCCCAGGTGTTGAGACAGGACAGCAAAAATCCTCCACCCACCGACCCACTCCCTAAAAAAATATAAAATAAAACAAAAGAAAAAAAGAAGACATTGGAATAGTTAACAATGCAATCAGATAAACAAATGAATTAAGCACATCCAACATAAGCTTATTCTTAAGAAACTTATGCATAAATTACACAGTAACAAAACAAGTTTGCACCAGATGCCATAATAATCTTCAATTACATAGCGATCAATTTAAACAGACTTTTTTATGATAATCTGTTTGACCAATTTTTTCTAACATTGCATGCCTGACAAAAAAAAAAAAAAAGATTTTTCAACAACATTCGAAAAGAGATAAAAACAACAGCCAATTTCCATAAAATACCCTGTAATAGCCATTTCCAGGACCAACAAATTAGAATGTCAAATCTACCTGAAACCAGAAGAACCATAGCAATAAAGATTTATTGTAAAATGAAGGCATCATCAATAACATAACACATGGGCCAGACATAACAATTCCTGGAAGAATGATTACCTTGCTATAAAACATCTATATTGCACTGTCATAAAGTATTCTGCCAGGATCCACAGATTATAACGAAAAATTAAATGCTGGAATTTCTGTAGTATGGTTAAAATTTCCATAAACTTTATCCAAGTTAAACAGTGCAGGCCATTGTCAAAAGGCATAAGCTCAAATTCCATTGGTCGATCATGTTTAAATGGGCCTCATACAAAGATTACACCCAACTCAAAATGGACCCACTAAAAAATATATATAATAAATATGAAGGGAAAAAGATAACATCAAGCCCAAACAAAAATTTCAAAGTTCTGCTGATGATGTGAGATTTTTACAAGCACTAGAAATACAAAATGTCACCAGACTAAGATGCCCTTCCGCTGAGAGAAAAAAGAATCATGGGTTTAGCATCCCCTTGACATACCATGAAGGCCTTCTCTATCATGAAGGCCTTCTCTGTGGGATCATGCTGTCATCATCACAATCTCGGACTCCATATGTCTTGAAGTTGGCATTAGGCCTCCCACTTCTGCCATATCTAAAATAACTTTTCTCTTCTTTAGCTCTTTGCAGTGAATCTCCAAGTTGGCTCTCAATATGTCTGTCAAAGCCCCTTGGGCTCCCCCGTCGATGCAACTCTGAAGATTTGGGATGAGGGTTATGAGCCCTAAAACCATCTTCAACATTATACCGCAAACGCTTCATATTGCCATCAATGTCATGCTGCCTCACAGAATGGAGCATTTCATATCTCTCACCATGTCCTCTTCTACAGTCACCACTCTCATCATGCCTGGTTCCCCTACCAAAACCAACAAATCGAGGGAACCTGCTAGAGTACATGGATCGATAGCACTCGTCCAGCTTTAATCTTCCTGACGAATCCATTAGATCATACCTACCAGTTCGTGAGAAAACCCTACATCGTTTGTAGTCATGTTCCCTTAGATGATCTGGCGACTCTTTCCTATCATCAACCCATCTTGAAGAATGGGGTGGGGAGGCATGGTTTCTGGATGTTGGGCCATAGCCTACCATGTGATCTTCAAAGTATGGCCGCCTGTGGGGCGACCTCATTCTCTCCATCCTGGCTTCAGTCTTGAAATTTGAAGGAGACCTACTGTGCCTGCGTAAACCAGGCGCCCCATTCATCCCATCACTCCTTCCTCTAGGTGATGTCCACATCTGAGGGGAGTGACTCCTGGACCTTGAAGGAGATCTAGTATGAGACCGAGATAGATGAACAAGAACCCTACGTGGGGAAAAGCTTCTCTCCCTTCTTGATAATGAATTTTGCATTAACAATGATGAATCCATGCGATCATCAGACACAGGCCCACGATACCGTTCCCTGGCCACTTCTGGACCATATCTACCAGTCCGACCCCAACCAATGCCAACATTCCTATCAGGGCTCTCTCTTGAATGTCCAAGTCCTCTCTGCATACCACATGCTCTTTCTCTCTCAACTGGTGAACCCCTTCTTGATAGATGCGTACTTTGAAATGGAGCATTTGCTGACCGTCTGGGCAGCTGACTGGCAGGTCCAACACCACCAGCTTTAACAATTGTGCCATCAGGTGCAACAACAAAACCATTGCTCTGCACCTTTGCCACGGCAGCTGCAGCTGCATTTCTTGAACGAGGGTGAGTGAAACTTGGCAGGTCATAGCAACCAGGTGTGTGATGATGACTAGGACCACAACGGTTGGAAGAATCAGCCCAATGGTCGCCTCTGCCCCTGCCCTGAACATGCTGAGATGATCTGCCCCTTCCAACTGATCTAGAAGCACTTGTATCCCTTTCAGCTTTTGACTCTAAACCATTGTGATCATCATACCTAAATAATAACGATGTATTATAATCAATAATAATATAACAGATATAGGTTCACCAATCAAAAACTAGATAATAAGAAGATAGAGAACCTTCCAAAAGAATTACCTGCTTGACCTAACATATGACTTATCTGCCCTGCCCAACCCATCAGCAGACCTTGGCCTCTTGATTCGAGATGATAAATCTCTCTTCAGTGATGATCCCACCCTTCCTAAGAATTCCTGAGAACCAGGGGCATCCGTAGAAGGAGCAGCATGATTTTGGCCAACAGAACCAAGTCCAGCATCCATCAGGCCATCTCCAGAACCTCTTCGATGTTCAGGTAAACGATCCCATCCTGAAGACTTCATTCTTGCTGAATGGCTTGACTCCTTAGCATCATCACCTTCTCTAAGAAACTTACCATCGCCAATCACCCTGTCACAACATGCACCAAATTCTAGAGCATCTCTCCCTGACTTCTTGCTTCTCTGAACTTTGTTCACAATACTTCCAATACTCTGCTTCCCAAATCCAACATTCCCAACATCTGCTTCAGATAAGCACTTCAATAAGGGTTGAGAAGCAGCATCTTCTGCATCCTTCTTCCCAGCCTGTGCTCCATGGCTATTATTGGATGACCCTCCATTTATGCATGTCATACGATCAAACTGGAGAGGAATCGGAGGGAAATTAGAAGCAGCAAATGTGTCATTCTCTCTGTTGTCAGGCCCATAATCCACACGTTCAGTTTCCCCTTCCTCAGCCCCATCTTCACACCAGGTATTTGAAAGAGATTCTCTGAGTTCCCCATCATATTGAGAATCATCATCTTCAAGGTTAACTTTTTCCATTCCAATATACTGATCAGCACCATTTTGAAATGCATCTGAATCATTATCACAATCAAAATGATCATCTAAACAGCCTCGGCAGGACTATTTACACAACCATCCATATGGTGTTTGCTTGCTTCATGGGAACTCAAAGCACCGTCAAGGAGAGGAGCATCAATCACTGGAGACACCACACCTGCTGGATTGCAGTTGGAAGTGTTGGAAATGATATGAAGAGACTCATCAGTTTCCGTGGCACCCAAATTAACACCAGACTCCACAAAAACTTTATCATCGTCTATCTTCAACACTGCAGCAGTTGTTTCATATTCACCAGCAGTCGTGCTTATGGAAGAATACTTGTCATGATTAGATGACCCTCGCCTGTCCTGAGGACGAGAATTTGATAGGCAAGGGCTTATTTCTGTTTCACTGCCCTTATCAGCATGATCACATACAGTTTCACCTGCACCATCAGCACTTGCAAGTTCAATGGGTAAGTCACCTGCATTTATCACATTTGCACAGGTATTTCCATCATAGGCTTTTTCAGCAAGAGGACCAACTGAAGAACACTGATCAGTGTTGCCACTCCCAGCATCATCATGGAAACGATCATGCTTCTCAACTTGAGAACTGCTTATCTGAGGGGTTTGCCCCATTCTAGCATCCGTCAGGCAACGATCAGAAGAGTGGTTATCAAGATAAGCTAAAGATGCTGGATTTCTGTCTTCCTCCAGGGTTGGTTTATTGATTAACTGGTCCACTTTGGCATGTGATTCAGATGCAGGAGTTGGATTGACACATCTCACATTCTCAATGGGAACCAGACAAGAAGATGAGGTTTCAGTTTCCACCAGAGAGCCAAAGCAGGCATCTCCCTTTTCTTTCTGCACCAAAGCAGTCACCAAAGGGTCCCCTAATGAGCCCACTCCAGTTAGAGAAGAAGCAATTTTCACTGTGCAGCCACCCATATCCTGATTATGCAAAAGTTTTGCTTCCTCAACAGAAAGCACCACAGAAACAGAAGCTTCATCCAATCGATGCTCCTGTTGGACCAAACCATCACCATAAGGAAGAGAGCAACGCTCTTTCCTTTGTCATGATCTACAGCTGAATCATCCTTGGGTACACCAGGTCTGTCTTCCACCTCAGTATCCAGTAATACATAATCAACCTTTGAGATGTCACCCACCTGAATCATGGCATCAAGTTCAGGAGCATGTTTGGCATCTCCACACTCCATTTGGTTCTGAGAAGTTTCTGTATTTTCTAGCTTTTCATTATGAATACCACTTTCACCAACAACATCAGGAGCAAGTGGCTCGGAATTCATGACTTCATCACAATTACTCTCCCATGCATCCATCACAGTGTTAAGATCCCAATGAAATCTACAATCACGGTCAGCATGTTTTGTCCCTGTTTTTTCTGGAAATTTTTGCAAGCTCCCAGTTAAGTTTTCTGCACCATGTGATTCATCCAATAATTCCATCTGATCCCTTACCAGGCAACTTTAAGGTAGAAGATACTTCCAGATGCATCTCAGATTTATCATGCAAATCTTCGGAAGGGTGCAGAAGTTGCTTCTTTGCTTCTTCAGATAAGGAATGTGATTCAACAGACATGGAACTTCCTAAAAGGCCATCTGCTTCAGAACCATGTCCTTTCAAAACTAAACCTTCAGGATTCATGTTGTCACCCACCACGTCACTGTCACAAGCAGCAGCAGCTAATATTGAAATACCGGAGAAATCCACAGCATCAGAAAGCTCTTCATTTAAATCCTTTAAACCAGTTTTATCATCAGCAATGGTTCTTTCTTGATGTCGTTTCAAATATGATGCAGTCTCTTGATATAAAGCACCCTGGGTCTCTAACATGTGATCAGAATCATTGGAATGAGAAGGTTTGGGTGGCGGTGATGGAGGACAAAGTAACAAAATCTTCTTTTCTTTATGGGAACGCTTTCTAAAGCATCACCGAAGCGTCGTCCAAGAATACTTACACCAAGCTGCAATAATAAAAATAAAAGTATTAGAAATCACGTGCAAAGATGCAACAGTTTCACCCAAGAATCACACAATTCACAGAAGAACCTTCTCCGATTCAGAAACTGGAATATCCTCTGTCCTCTTTAATTCTTTGTCTGTGGCATCCTCACCGTCCTTCAAACTTCTGGTTGGAGACTTCTTTTTATTTCCCACAGGAAATGAAGTCCTAGCTCGTCTTACAGCTCTTTGCCTGCCTTTGGAAGCCGTCTTCCAGCTCAAGTGAGGATCAATGACTCTTGACAGTTCCAGTCCAACAGTGCTCAGCATGTTTCCTGACAGGGCTCCTCGCCCATCAACTGCTAAGTTGCCACCACAGCTCTTACAAGAATCCGATCCTTCTTGGTGATTAGGATATTCAAGAGCACTAGGAGAGCCTCCAGTACAAGTACAGAAACGAATCTGTGAAGTAAAAACTGTCTTGTATTAGGGTTGATACTGTAGTTTGAAAGAAGAAATGGATCAAAATATCAAGCATGAATGCTCTCAGAGAATCAGTGGCATTGTTAAGAAGTTTAAAACTTTGTCATGAGAACCAGGGCAAGCAGAATAACCAATCAATTCTACAAGAAATTAATCCTTTTAATGCAACAACATGCTCAAGTATGGTTTCTTATGAAAAGCACTAACCCAGAAAAAATATATGACATGCTACAACACACACTTTAAGAAGGATGACAAAAATTCCTGCATTGCATTCACTTCATGCTTAATTGGAGTCTGATACGTTAAGGTTTAAACCTAGAAGATTGGAAACCAACCATTGACTCAGATCTCTCATCTTCCTGCTACCCAAGATGAAGTAAAAGACTAAACTCTATCGATCACCTGGCCAGATCCAATTCGACAGAAGATTGCTTCTGTAAAACAACAATGTAAGGATCAGCACCAGGACACCCAGCACAATCTTTGATATCCTGGAAATAAATTTTTTTTTAAAAAAAAACACTTTGGCCAAGAAAGATAGAGAAATTTGACAGTACACCCAGAGGGCTGATAACCGACTGCCTGTTAAAGCCTCTAAAGGCTATTACCTTGAGGCAGATCATGTTAACCAGCCTTATAGGCATGCATGCATCTCTTCCTTCAACTCAGATTCAGCAAAAACAGCTATGGAGCGAGAATGCGAGATTAACAGTGCTAAACAAAAACTTTCAAGCACACACAAACAGTACGAATTCTAGCATTACTGCTCCAAAAATAGGCAGCGTCACAAAATGCACAAGCAAAGGCAGTAAGGGTTCCCCCTTCCATAATCGAGCCAGTCTCCACCAGAGCACAAATAATTGTTCACCTCTCAAGAAATCAACTGCTTAGACCTACTGTGCCTAAGATTTCAACCAGAGATAATAAGGTGTATGCCAGATAAGTAAAGGAAAATCCCCTGATATTAATCTTGGACCAGAAAAAATTCCAAACATCTCCTCGGTTGAATATCATCAGATCTAAAATTTGAAACAGCTAAGAAGAAACGCTGCAACTAGATCTTTGATGAAGGAAGCAAGGGTCACAAGAAGCCCTAATCCAGTCTCAAGCCGATCTCCATCCCTTCAAACCCAACAGGGAAACCCCAAAATCATCCCAGACTTATAAAGCTATTACCAGAACTTCTCTAGCACAAGATAAGCAGAATCAGAAGCTACAATTTAGCTTGAATAGAAGAAAAGGCTTAGAAGAATAGACTTCCAGCATCATCAACCTATGGATGAAGGTGATCCACCAGCAGAAGCAACAGGTAATAAACTTGGATGATGATGTATCAAGTGAAGGCACTCCGAGAAGTAATTAACCCATCAAAACCCTAAAACAATCTAGCAACAAAGCGAAAGCAGCCCAAGAAGAAGCAAAAATGCCACTCTCCTCAGCCAATACAGCAGCTGTGCTCCCATTTACAACCGAGGCAGCCCTGGAGATGAGGAAGAAGACGTAGATAGCAGATCCAACAAATTAGCAAGAGTAAGATCACAGTGACAGGTCTCTTCTTCCTCCGTCACAGATGAAGATGACATTAGGTCAAAAGATCTACGAAATCTGATTTCAAACCAAGCAGCCAAGCGTGTATTTGTTTCCTGTGCGAAACTCCATCATCTTCCCCAGTCAGCAAAACCCCCCTCCCCACAAAAAAAAAAGGTTGGATCTAGCGATCGGCGCCCGGATTCCATGTAAAGTCCAACCCTAGCCTCCATCTGCCATCATCCTCTGCTTTCCTGTTGTCAAAGAGCCAAAACCCGCTCTTGTTCCCATAAAAAATGACCGCTTTCCGGAGCAAATCTGGTGGATTCCATGGCGATCGGAACGGCCGAACCCCAGCCCTTCCCATGGCAATTCGAGAGATGCCGAGGGGCTAAAACAACCTAAAAACATAGAGAAATCTAAGAGCTAGGGTTTCAATACCTGGATCCGACCGAGGCCACGGCGCGCTATCCTTCCTCCCTCCCTTCCCGTTGCCTTCCTTCTTCTTCCTTCCTCCTTCGAAGCGATCTCCCTCCTCCTTTATCTTTTCCTTCCCAAATCTCCCTCCCTTCTCTTCTTCTTCTTCTTCTTCTTCCTCCTCTAGGGCTGAACCAAAAGGATAAAAACGGAATAACGATGGTGATTCCTTCCTTGCGTTCCTTCCTTGGAGAAAATTCCTTATCTCGGACGCCAATCCACTCACTCCTTTCGCCGATCCTTCGCCTCTTGCTCTGTCCTGCTCCCTCTATCGCTCCCTCTTTATATATAAAATATATATATCTCGTCCGCTTTCTAAATTCTATTACAGAGCCCGATCTCCACCACCATCCATCTACCACTTGTTTATGCTTGCGCTGCCCTTGATCTTCCACGGAATAACCAGAATGCCCTTAGGGCGTTGGTAGCCCGCCCCGGCGCCCCGCTCATTCCGTCCCCGGTTTCCAGCTTCCGCCGCCAGGCACCAGAAAGTTCTCTCGGCTCGGGACGGCTTTAGCCGGGCTTAGAACCAGCTCCCCTCGGCTCAGCTTGGCTCCGCCTCGCCTCGGAACGCCGGAGAATCCGGGACCAGAACAAGTGGGCTCTGGTAAAAGAAAGGGAAAGAAGAATAAAAAAATAAAAATTTTGCTGCACCGTCCTTTATATATTAAGCATGCATTAAAATTTAAACGTATAAATTAATCATTCAGGAGCATTAATACGCATGCGATGACTGAATAATACTTACAAAATAATCATTTAAGCGTATCGATGTGCATATAATGACTTAATGAATCATATTATATATCGTATATGCATTAATATATATATGAATGATTAATTTATGCTTTCGATGTGCGCTTGCTGAATGGGTGCGGCGAGTCTTTTTCAAGGAAACAAAACAAAAAAAAAACACGGCGGAGAACGGTGCGTGGGCCCGCAGGCTGGGCATTGAGCATCGTAGCAGGTTGCCGGGAAGTCGCGCAAGACCTAACGCGCCTAAAATAAAAATTTTTTAGGAAACGATCACGGACTGGCTCTTGACGCGCCCTGGTTGCTCCGATGAGTTGATGTATGGTTGCAAGGCTTTGGTTGGAGTCCATCTACAATCTAGTTGACATAAGACCGACTCTGTCAGATCTCGATTAGTATATACCAGATCAGGTGCAACCAGATCTTGTTTTGTTTAACATGACTGTTTTCAAACTATTTCTTTTCAATCATTTTGATTACATGCGTTCCTTTTGTTTTAGCTTTCCATCGTCAAGATTCCACCAAACAAATGCTATAAGAAGTATTATTATATGTGATACAAAATTATACAAAACGATTGTTATGACACGCATAGGTTATTTCAAATTTGATTAGGTGAGCATGAAAGCCTTCTTTTCCTCACCAAAATATTGATCCTCATCAAATGGTAGGATGAAGCATTAATGTATGGATCTGGATGATTATCACAAGAGCAATGAATTGTTTACATATCACTGCACGTTTACATGTCTTGAAGCATTAATGGTAAGATAATATGCACATATATATATATACATACACATTAATGATGTTAGATTAAGATTTGTGATTTAAAATGCCCCTCATTCATAAGCATAAGAAAGAAAAAAAAATTTATCATAAATAATATTATTATCTAATATAGCAAAAGCATAGTACTATTATAACATCATAGTATATTATAATAAAATAAAATTTGAACTTGACTATATTCTATGTAGCCAAATCCAAATCCAGTTATTGCTGCCACTATTAGATTCACAGGAGTCTTAAGGCCAAAAAAATCATTTGGTAACCATCGTTAGTTTTTTAAAAAAAATATTAAACAAACAAAAATGGTTAATGAACAAACACAAATCTAATGGAAGTAATCATTAACTATTTTTGAGCAATGATAAATACTCATCTTATAAAATAAATACTAATATATATAATAAATAGTTAGTTTGAACCGATACACCTAATATGTGGTAGTAAATAAAAATACTACATAAATGAATAAAAATTATTGAGTCGTCATGTGTCAAATAGTTTTTATTTATTTTTATAGTATTTTATTTACTACTGCAATTTAGGTGTTTACCGATTCAAGCTAACTATTTATTTTATACATATTAATATTTATTATATTAGATAAGTATTTTTTGTCGTCTTAAAAAAAGTTAGTATTTACTTACATAATTTTGTGTTTATTCATTACTATTTTTGCTTATTTCATTGAAATTTTTTTAAGTGGTTAACTATGGCTAATAAGTGATTTCTTTTCTTTTACATTCATTCAGATCTAATAACGAGGGCAATGATTAGATTTGGGTCTAACTACATACGAAATGGTCAAAACTATCATTAAAATAATATAAAATAATATAATAATATACTATAATAAATTATTTATGTATTATATTACAATAATATTAATAATATAATATAATAGTATTATTTTTATATTTTTATAATAGAGTATGAATTACTACTAATTTAGTTTTTATATTTAAGAAATAATATTATAATTTAATCCAAATATTATAACACATATTATGAAAAATGATAAACTATCATGGTAATCATAAAATATATCAAAAATAATTTTGATATTACATGATTAATCATCTTAAATTCTCATACGTATCATCTTGAATTCTCATAATATATGAACTATATTAATTATAAATATATGTAGATCTTTAATACTTAAGACATAACATATATATTGCTATTTTAGATCGCTAGGAATAGGATTATCTCGAGATAAAGCTTGTTATTAGTCTAAGATCACCATGGTGATCTTATTTGAGTTGCTAAATATACTTTAAAAGGAGCATTCTCTCTTATAATCTATCACAAGATTATGATTGCTGTATTAGCAATCTATTTATGTAACTAGATTTTGTTTATTGAATGATGTTTATCCTTTTTAACCACAGTCACTTTTCCTGATCATAAGTTTGTTACATTTAGAATTCCTTCTTAATCTCCTTCCATAATTATCTCAAACCTACTCTCGAATACTAATATTTAAATTTATATGCATCAATATGACAAACAAAGATCCTTCACTCAACATATTTTTTTTTTAAAAAAAAATAGTCATTAGTTGATCTCAATTTTTTAAAAATCTATAACTTTATTGTCTCCATGTATATTTTCACACACATACACACACTCTCTCTCTCTTAAGCACACAAGTATATTAAAAAAAAAAAGAAGATGATTTTCTCTTTTAGCCTCTTAATCAAAAAATTAATCAAACATACCTTATAAGAAAAACCTTATAAATACTACTAGTTACTTGCACATACTCTACATGGTTTGTTAATATAAAGAATTTGAACTCAAGAGCCATCATGATAGAAAAGCAAGGATTATTTAAAATTTAAATTAGAATTGAATAGGTTTTCACTATTTTTAAAATACTTATTCTATAAAGATGATAGATTATACTAAAAATATGCAATAACTCTTAACATCATTATATATTGTTAGAAGAACCTATTTAAACTACATAATAAAAACACAATAAATCATGCAAATAAAACCAATAATTTTAAATGAAGGATTGATAAACTTACATATTTAATGCATCATACATTTACATATTAAGAAGTTACCCAACACATTCTCTAAAATAAGTCTAACAAGATTATTAAATATGTAAGTCAGTTTAATTATTTTCAAATTAACATAGAATATTCATATCATTACATTTTCAATAATTATCTTTTTTATTTTAATTAAATTAAGCATCCTTCATGTGAAACATAATGAGAGGTAAAATAGCAAGCTTGCATTATTGTAACATGAAGATTTTATTGATATATTAGTCTATACTCCAAATAACAAACCTATGTGCTTTTGTGCATGCTTATACTTATACATACACATAAATATACATGCATATATATATACACAGTCAAAAGGTAATTTGAACCTCATAAAGGCACTTGGACGCTACAAGTAAAATTATAGTGTAACTCAAGTTAAAATGTAATTAACCTAAATGTAACTAAATTATAATTGTAGGACCCTATTTAGTATATCTATTTGTACTATCAAGTTCTAATCAAGTAACAGAGTCAAATTAAGTTGGTGCCAGATTGATATTTTGCATAAGGACACATAGCCTCCAAACCATATCATCGCCACATATATGAATCAAATGATGCCACAAGAACCTAGCCATCTCGTTTGGCAAGCCTGGTAGGACTATAACATATATATGACGATTTTAGATCGCTAGGAATAGGATTATCTCGAGATAAAGCTTGTTATTAATCTAAGATCACCATGGTGATCTTATTTGAGTTGCTAAATATACTTTAAAGGAGCATTCTCTCTTATAATCTATCACAAGATTGTGATTGCTGAATTAGCAATCTATTTATGTAACTAGATTTTGTTTATTGAATGATGTTTATCCTTTTTAACCACAATCACTTTTCCTGATCATAAGTTTGTTACATTTAGAATTCCTTCTTAATCTCCTTCCATAATTATCTCAAACCTACTCTCGAATACTAATATTTAAATTTATATGCATCAATATGACAAACAAAGATCCTTCACTCAACATAATTTTTTTAAAAAAAATAGTCATTAGTTGATCTCAATTTTTTAAAAATCTATAACTTTATTGTCTCCATGTATATTTTCACACACATACACACACACACTCTCTCTCTCTCTCTTAAGCACACAAGTATATTAAAAAAAAAAAGATGATTTTCTCTTTTTTAGCCTCTTAATCAAAAAATTAATCAAACATACCTTATAAGAAAAACCTTATAAATACTACTAGTTACTTGCACATACTTTACATGGTTTGTTAATATAAAGAATTTGAACTCAAGAGCCATCATGATAGAAAAGCAAGGATTATTTAAAATTTAAATTAGAATTGAATAGGTTTTCACTATTTTTAAAATACTTATTCTATATAAAGATGATAGATTATACTAAAAATATGCAATAACTCTTAACATCATTATATATTGTTAGAAGAACCTATTTAAACTACAGAATAAAAACACAATAAATCATGCAAATAAAACCAATAATTTTAAATGAAGGATTGATAAACTTACATATTTAATGCATCATACATTTACATATTAAGAAGTTACCCAACACATATTCTCTAAAATAAGTCTAACAAGATTATTAAATATGTAAGTCAGTTTAATTATTTTCAAATTAACATAGAATATTCATATCATTACATTTTCAATAATTATCTTTTTTATTTTAATTAAATTAAGCATCCTTCATGTGAAACACAATGAGAGGTAAAATAGCAAGTTTGCATTATTGTAACATGAAGATTTATTGATATATTAGTCTATACTCCAAATAACAAACCCATGTGCTTTTGTGCATGCTTATACTTATACATACACATAAATATACATGCATATATATACACAGTCAAAAGGTAATTTGAACCTCATAAAGGCACTTGGACGCTACAAGTAAAATTATAGTGTAACTCAAGTTAAAATGTAATTAACCTAAATGTAACTAAATTATAATTGTAGGACCCTATTTAGCATATATATTTGTACTATCAAGTTCTAATCAAGTAATAGAGTCAAATTAAGTTGGCGCCAGATTGATATTTTGCATAAGGACACATAGCCTCCAAACCATATCATCGCCACATATATGAATCAAATGATGCCACAAGAACCTAGCCATCTCGTTTGGCAAGCCTAGTAGGACTATAGATGAGATCAAACAACAACCATTTTCACACATATCTTTGCACCAAACAAATGGCCCATCACGAGTAAAGCAATCTCATAATTGACCAATCTTACCATCGCAACAGACATGCCACCATCATGATGATAACTTTCAAATCAGGACTAAAGGCTATTTATAAAAAGAAACCTTACATCAAGGTAAGGGGGTTCTTTTTCTTTTGCTTTCTTCTTTACTTTTCTTTTATGAGTACCTTATTTACCGTAAGCCCTAGATCCTTTCCTTATCCTTCATTCTTTTAAAGGAAGAAGACTACAAGGTCCATCGTTGGCCTCCTTGATTCTCCTCCCTCACTAACTTAAGCATTGAAGGGTTTTAGTTGGGCAATCTTGGCACTTCTCATGCTCTCCTTGTCTTCACACGAGGGTGAGCTTAGGCATAGAGCTCTCCTTAAATTATATGACAAGGCAGATTGGGTTTAATTTTAGCTCCCATTTTACTATCCATTTATCATCTTTGTTGATGCTCAAGGTCCCCTAGCCAAATTTTGATGCCTTCAGAGTAGAGTGGTGCCATCTATGAAAAATAAAGTGAAGGCCATATTGTTTGATCAATACCCCTAAGTCACCTTATGTCATCCCATAAGGTGTACCTAGCACCTACTCAATAAGTTGGAAACTTTGGCTCTAATTGCAACACTAGCTTTCAATGGTTTTCAACTTGCCGCTAGAGAGTTGGCATAATCTTCAAAAGATTTGTAATTAATGAAGAAAATTCCTTAGATAAGAATGTATATACTTGGTAGCATAGAATCAATGTGTTGAAGAGGTAAAGGACCAAGGAGGTTATATCTTCTTCAATAATGAATTAAAGCGGATTTAGACCCTCTATGATGATGTGTTGGTGGTCTCTATGATCATCGCAAACTATCAGATAAGGAGGATATCCGTTGCTAATGGGAGTTATGTCGATATCCTCCACTTTGAAATCTTCAAGAAGATGGGGATAGGTAGAGATTGCTTGAATTCCTCTGGTAGCCCACTAGTCATCTTCTTAGGGAGCTCGATCCTAATTGAGGGGACCATTGACCATCTAATAACCCAGAGAAAAGCCCTATCAAGCCATAGTGATGTTGGATTTTCTCATGGTGAAAGCTTTTTCAGCTTGTAACATTATTTTGAGGCATTTCAATCTTAAGATCCTAAAAGCTATGATGTTGAGTTATCATCTCGCCATGAGATTGCAACCGTGAATAAAGTTAAAGAACCAAGAGGTAATCAAGTAGTGGCAAGGCAATGTTACACTGTTGCATTGAAAAAGAAAGATAAAGTGATAGAAATCGTTACTCTAAAGGGCCTAGGTCAAGTATAGGCAACTTGACCGAAGTGCATCAAGCCATGAAGGATTACACACATGTTGTGGTTTAGTCTACATTGCAATCAACAAAAAAAGAAGGAAAGATAAAAGACAAAAGAAAAAGAAGAAATTTAAAGCACTCTTCTTATTTTATTCATTTAGAAGGTGGCTCAAGGCCATTACATATAAAAAAAAAGGCTTTGTAGCCATATATTCGTATTCAGTCGAAATTGGCTAAAAAAGAAAAGAAAAAAGAGAGATAGAGGCTGGATATCCATGCATGATAGTTCAAGCTTGGGCCTCAGTCACTCATAGAGAGGATTGAAGGGGTTGAAGACCAAAAGGAAGGAAAGAAAGGAACGAAAAAGGTAAATGCAGGAGAAGAAGAGGATGATAAGGTGTTTGAAGTGGCACCTCGCTAGCGCCATACCCTTTGCTTCCTCTCCCTCCAAAGCCTCTCCTTGGAGTAGGATATGTGAACGACCATACGTCATCGTCACAACTCTTCTCAAAACCGATGATAAAGACCTCCACATCCAAGCAGATTAGCTCATTACTAAAATCTTTAGATTATTAATATTTCTCAACCACTTAGATAGAGGTAGTTGCCAGCTTCTTCTGGAGCCTCTCATCTCATGATGAAGCTCCAGAATGTTCTTTTACTATTGTTGTACCATGATTTGGAGATAATAGATATTTGAACAAGGTCTCTCCATAACAACAATAGAAGGAACAAAGAGGTAGGGATGGTGGTGCTTGCTTCCTACTCCCCACCTTAGGTAGATATGGATGAGGCTACAGGAGCAGAGATGACTCCTGATGAGGCCTGGGTCGACCTTTAGATATGAAGCATCATTTTCATATATAACAGAAATGGAGGACCGGGCAACACTAACCCCTCATCAATTGCTTTTCCTTTATTGAGCTTCCACTACTATTTCTTTCTAGTGGCATGTTTCTTGATCAGTAGCGATAAGAATTGACAACGATCCATTCTTAATGAAGATAAAACCCTCGAAAATCAATGTTATTGCCCAAGTGAAGAAAAAGAAAGGAACCTCATGTTACAGAGGGATAAAGAAAAAGAAATGCACCCACAAAGCACCAAGGGTTGAAGGAAACTAAAAAATTCAAAACTTCTAAAGCACTAGAAGAAAGTACAATAGGAGAGCAACAGAAGTGCTAGGGCACTTATCTTTAAAAGCAAGTATAGCAGAAAAGCAACTGAAGCACTAGAAGCAAGTACAACATCCAATCCCACTCCATATTTATAGCAGAGCAACAGAAGTGCTAGGGCACTTATCTTTAAAAGCAAGTATAGCAGAAAAGCAACTGAAGCACTGAAGCAAGTACAACATCCAATCCCACTCCAGATTTATAGCAATAACATTTGTTTTAGCTCTTTAATGTATAAAAAAGAAGAAGCATAAAACCTAAGGTTGCAAACAATACTTAGAAGATAATGCATGGCTCTTGCATTTAATATGATCTCATCATTACTATCAAATATTGGGGAAGCACCTCTTTGACTCTCTATTAGAGAAGCTCGACAATCTACCCTCAAGCCTGACAAATTCTCCTATATCAACCTAAGGTGAGAGATAGAACAAGAACAATAATTCAAAAGAACTCTTTCTCATAAAAGAAAAGAGAGAAATTACTAAGACCCTTCTTTCTATCTTGGCAAAGAGCTTGCAAGCTCAAAACCCAGAGCACACCAAAAGGTTTAGAAGTAAATCTCAAGCATAGAGGATTGCCTCGTCTTGGGCAAATTCAATGCTCACTTGGATCTACTCCCTCACCCAAACATACCACCATGGCCTTAAGAGTGAGAGACATATAATAAAGTCAAATAAAGCTAGCATTAGCCTATCACTTTATCACAAAAGGGCTTGATCAATAGAGCCCTTTGCCTCATGCTTGGCATGTCTAGTAGAACTATGGATGAGATCAGATGATTATTCCCATGCATGTCTCTATATTAAAGGAATGTTCCATTATAGGTGGAATAGTCCCATCATTGATTAACCTTACCACTATGATAAAATACACCACCACCATCAAGACAACTTCTAGCACTGAGACAAGAGTCTGTGTATAAGAAGAAACCCCCACCCAAAGTCGAGGGAGGTTTTTTCTCTGCTTTTCTTCTCCACTTCTCTCTTCTCGATATCTCATTTGGTCATAAGCCTCAAACTCTCTTATCATCCTCCATTCTTTAGAACAGAAAGGTTACAAGGTCTACTATTGGCCTGCGAAGCCTTCGAAACCCCTCATATTCTTTTCTATCTTCACAGAAGTATCAGCCTAAGCGCAAAGCTCTCCTTCATAGGGTTAGGTAGATCAAGATCCACTTTAGTTTTTAGGTTATAAATCATCCCATCATCCCTATTGGCACTTTGGATCCTTTAGCTAGATTTCGACATCATCATAAACTATTCTTAATTTATAAATTATGATAATAATCTAATAAAATAATATTATATTATTATAATATAATTATTATAATATAGAATTTTTATTGTTAGTTAACATATAAGGAAAGTAGTGAGAAAGTTATCAATATTTAGTTGAAAAAAATATTTGACGATTTATTATCAATATCACAATTGACAATTTTAGTTAACATAAGGTATTTTTATAATTCTAATTAAAAAATTGCATTCATCTTTTACTATGAAAGTAGGAATAATGATTAAATTGCATATTGAAACTAGTCATTCTATGTCCCTATATTGTCATGAAAATGACATTTATCTATCAAAAATCATGCCTTTGAGTAAGTTGTATATGACTCTAATATGTGCATGCATATAAATTATTCATATATGTACACACGTTGAACCACTAATTATTTTTTTAATAAAATTATATTAGCAACAAGACTTTTAGTTTTTCTTAGAAATACTCTGTTGGATTAATTAGCTTCTAGTTTCACATTGCAGCTAAGTAGCTTAAGCATTTATCTTAAACTATTTAATATATATATATATATATATATGTATTAGGGCCAAATTTTCAAAAATATATTATTGCTATAAAAGTCATGTAGGTTGTTTGTTATTTCATAAAAATGAAAATACATGAGTATACTGTATTATTGTCTTAACACCCATCATCATAACATTACCATTATCTTAACACCATTATCATTGCTGCCTTTGCTAATACCACCACCATGATAACCTTTGCTATACTATTGTTTTTCACATCCACTAGTAATAGTAATATATCTGCCAATACTACCATCTTCACTAGTATGACTCAAAAATACAGAACAAAGAAAAATATTCATATAGCGAATCCCCATTAGTTTGAAATTAAGATTCATTGTTATTAATGTACTATCAACACTTCTACCATCTTTGCTGCTACAATTAGAACTATTTTCACTATATCATAGATTGATGTGCATCATGGAAGCCATGAATTTGGCATGCAAATGGTTCCGGATGGACCAATTACAAGGGCTAGGGTCAAAAACCTCCAAAGGACCTTATTATATAGAATTGGAGCAATCGAAGCCTCTTTGAACTTTGAAACTTGCAATCTGAAGGGGAATGGGCTGCAGGTGTTTAATTGCCTTCAATTGGAGTTTGGAGCATAATTTGGGTTTCTTGGTGGTTTCGGACGTTTAAGGAAAACAAGTCCTTTTAGTCTTTTCCCTTACTCTATATGTGCATTAATTGTTGTTTGAGCCTTTTCTATTGTTATCTCGTAACTTATGGCTATTTTAATGGGAGAGTTATTAGCATAAAGTGGAGTTATTCGTGTCTTTTGGCTTTTCCTATTCTTGGAGGGATGTTCCAAGCTATAAAAGATGTACTCGGTGAAAAAAAAAGAGGAGATAACTTTTTGAATTATCACAGAGTGCTTTGGCATTTCTCTACCCTTGTTCTTATCTAAGCAAATTTCATATTTGTTTGGTGGTGAACTGATTTGATTCTTATCACTCTTCTCTCTTCTTTTCTAAGAGTATGGCGAATCAACCTAGCACCCTTGTTTGTGGCGAGCCATCTTATCCAACAAGCGGCTGTTAGTTTTTTTTTATTTATTGTAATTTATTTTCCCTACCACCCTAGCACTTCATTATTTATTGTGATTTATTTTCCCTACCACCCTAGCACATCATCTTGGTATCAGAGCACGGTTTCAACCATGGCGGATGAAGGAATTCCTCGAGGTCTTTCAATGGAGCAAGCTCGAATTATGGGTTTGCAGCGAACTCAAGAGGAGCTTCGAGGAGAAGTGACCAGCCTTCGAGATCAACTAGCCACCCTTATTCAAATGATGCAAGGTAACAACTTTCATCCCCAACAAGGGCAGATCCGTAGAGCACCTCGGTATGAAATGGAAGCAATTGAAGGAGACCAATTGGAAGATGAAGAAGCTGAGGAAAGGGGCAGACCTAAGAGACATCATGAAAACTCTAACGGTGGAATCAAGCTTAGCATCCCACCATTTAGAGGTACTAGCTCACCTGAAGAATATTTGGAGTGGGTTCAAAAGGTTGAAAAGGTCTTTGATTGGCATGAATACCCTGAAGCCCGAAAGTGTAGAGCAGCAGCACTTGAATTTACAATTATGCCTTATTATGGTGGGACAATCTAAAGGCTCAACGTAGAAGGGATGGTGAGGAGGAAGTTACCACTTGGCTGGCTATGAAAAGATTAATGAAAAGGAGGTTTGTTCCAGATTACTACAAGCAAGAACTTTACATCAAACTTCAAACCCTACGACAAAACTCCTTGAGTGTAGAAGAGTATGTGAAAGAGTTTGAACTTTTGATGATACGTTGTGATTTGAATGAACCTCAAGAACAGACCATAGCTAGATTCCTTGGAGGATTGAAGAGGGATATAGCTAATATTATGGAGTTACAACCTTTTTTCTTCATTGATGAAGTGATTAAGCTTGCCATCAAGGTAGAACGACAATAAAGGAGAGGAGGCATCCGTGTGGGGGCAGCTACACTAAGTACCACAAAGGTTGTTTCTACGCCCTCACAAACATGGAGGGCACCTAATCAAGAAGGGAAAGTGGAGGCTAGCCAAGGGGTCACTACTTCAGATTCTTGGAAGGGCAAAGGGAAGGCTTCCGAACCTCAACTCCCTAAGAGGTCTCGGGATATCAAATGCTTCAAGTGTTTGGGGCATGGCCATATTGCTTCCGAATGTCCAAATAAAAGGGTGATGATTCTACATGGGAAGCATGAGGAGGTTGTTAGTGAGGATGAGGAGGAGAAAGATGACCTAGAAGAGGCTGATCAAGGAGAGGATTTTGAACCTGTGGAAGGAGACTTGCTGGTTGTCCAAAGGGTCTTGAATGCACAAATTGAAGTTGGGGATGAGCAGCGTGAGAACATCTTCCATACGAAGTGTCAAATCCAGGATAAGGTATGTGGTATGATCATTGACAATGGGAGTTGTACCAATGTGGCATCCATGACCTTAGTAGAGAAGATGGGATTGTCTACTTTTCCACATCCTAAACCCTACAAATTACGTTGGCTTAATGAGAATGGGGAAATTCAGGTTACAAAATAAGTTCTAGTGCCTTTCTCTATTAAAACCTATCGTGATGAAGTCTTATATGATGTGGTGCCAATGTCGGCTAGTCATGTGCTTTTGGGGCATCCTTGGCAATTTGATAATAATGTGACTTATGATGGGCGACGAAATACTTACTCCTTTATGATCAAGGGGAAGAAGGTGAACTTGTTGCCATTAAGCTCTCATCAAATTAGGGAAGATCAGTTGCGGGGCCAAAGAAGGGAGGTGGAACAGGGAAAGGGGATGATGTTAGCTAAAAAGGGGAACATTGAGCAAGCACTAGCTTCATTGGGATTTGTTTTCATGGCTTGGGGGAAACCTTTGCTGCAAGTGGGAGATTTGAAGTTGCCCAAACAGATTGTGGAGTTGCTTGAAGAGTTTAAGGATGTGTTTCCGGATGAACTTCCAAAGGGGTTGCCACCTATTCGAGGGATAGAGCATCAAATTGACTTGGTGCCCGGAGCTTCTCTTCCTAATAGACCAGCATATAGATGCGATCCGGATGAGGCAAAAGAGATTCCAAGGCAGGTTGGTGAGCTATTAGAGAAGGGCTATGTGCGTGAGTCATTAAGTCCTTGTTTCGTGCCTACACTGCTTGTTCCAAAGAGAGCTATCAACAAGATAACAGTTAAGTATCGCTTCCCTATTCCGAGACTTGATGATATGCTTGATGAGTTGCATGGTGCTGTTTTATTTTCTAAAGTGGATTTGATGAGTGGATATCACCAAATTAGAATGAGGGAAGGTAATGAGTGGAAAACAACATTTAAAACTAAGCATGGTTTGTATGAATGGATGGTGATGCCCTTTGGGCTCTCTAATGCACCTAGCACATTTATGAGACTTATGAATCATATTTTAAGAAAGTTTATTGGGTTATTTGAGGTAGTGTATGGCTTCAATCCAAGTGTTCCTATTGATCTTGTTCCTATTCCAATTGATGAGCGGACTTCTATGGATGGGATTAAGAAGGCAGAATTGATGAAGAAACTTCATGAACAAGTTCGTGCTCACATTGAGGAAAAAACGGCTAAGTATGCCAAGCAAGCTAACAAAGGGCGAAAATTGATCAAGTTTGAAGTTGGTGACCTTGTTTGGGTACATCTTAGCAAGGGTAGATTTCCTAGTAATCGAAAGTCCAAGTTGATGCCAAGAGTTGATGGGCCTTTCCGAATCACAGAGAAGGTGAATGATAATGCTTACGAAGTTGATCTTCCAGGAGACTACAACGTTTCGGCATCGTTCAATGTGAAGGACTTATCTCCTTATTTGGAAGATCTCGAAGGTCCTGATTTGAGGACAAATCATTCTCAGCCCGAGGGTGATGATGTGCATCATGAAAGCCATGAATTTGGCATGCAAATGGTTCTGGATGGACCAATTACAAGGGCTAGGGCCAAAAACCTCCAAAGGACCTTATTATGTAGAATTGGAGCAATCGAAGCCTCTTTGAACTTTGAAACTTGCAATCTGAAGGGAATGGGCTACAGGTGTTTAATTGCCTTCAATTGGAGTTTGGAGCATAATTTGGGTTTCTTGGTGGTTTCGGACGTTTAAGGAGCTGTTAAAACCTAAAACAAGTCCTTTTAGTCTTTTCCCTTACCTATATGTAATAAGTTTTGCATTAATTGCTGTTTGAGCCTTTTCTATTGTTATCTCGTAACTTATGGCTATTTTAATGTAGGAGAGTTATTAGCATAAAGTGGAGTTATTCGTGTCTTTTGGCTTTTTTCTATTCATGTTCCAAGCTATAAAAGATGTAATCGGTGAAAAAAAAAAAGGAGATAACTTTTTGAATTATCACAGAGTGCTTTGGCATTTCTCTACCCTTGTTCTTATCTAAACAAATTTCATATTTATTTGATGGTGAACTGATTTGATTATTATCACTCTTCTCTCTTCTTTTCTAAGAGTGTGGCGAATCAACCTAGCACCCTTGTTTGTGGCGAGCCATCTTATCCAACAAGCGGCTGTTAGTTCTTCTTTATTTATTATGATTTATTTTTCCTACCACCCTAGCACATCAAACTTTGAAACTTGCAATCTGAAGGGGAATGGATTGCCTTCAATTGGAGTTTGGAGCATAATTTGGGTTTCTTGGTGGTTTCGGTCGTTTAAGGAGCTGTTAAAACCTAAAACAAGTCCTTTTAGTCTTTTCCTTACTCTATATGTAATAAGTTTTGCATTAATTGTTGTTTGAGCCTTTTCACCAGCAGTTATTGTTATCTCGTAACTTATGGCTATTTTAATGTGGGAGAGTTATTAGCATAAAGTGGAGTTATTCGTGTCTTTTGATTTTTCCTATTGATGTTCCAAGCTATTATATGTAATAAGTTTTGCATTAATTGTTGTTTGAGCCTTTTCACCAGCAGTTATTGTTATCTCGTAACTTATGGCTATTTTAATGTGGGAGAGGCATAAAGTGGAGTTATTCGTGTCTTTTGATTTTTCCTATTGATGTTCCAAGCTATAAAAGATGTAATCAGTGAAAAAAAAAGAGGAGATAACTTTGAATTATCACAGAGTGCTTTGGCATTTCTCTACCCTTGTTCTTATCTAAGCAAATTTCATATTTGTTTGATGGTGAACTGATTTGATTCTTATCACTCTTCTCTCTTCTTTTCTAAGAGTATGGCGAATCAACCTAGCACCCTTGTTTGTAGTGAGCCATCTTATCCAACAAGCGGCTGTTAGTTCATAGATCCTTGTCATTAATGCGGTAATGCCATCACCACCATGCCACTATTACGACCGCGACTATTATGATTATTATCATTGCCCTATTTTTATGTTTAAACATTATTAACTATATTGATCATATTGATATTTCTAAAAAATAAAAAATAGAAGTAGAGTTCTTATTTTTATTTTAAAAATAGAAAAAAAAGAGGGAGAAAGTGATGCCAAATGGCACTTTAGCTATCAAGAGTTAGAAAAATTAAAATTTAAATCAAATAAGATAAGATGGAAAAGTAGCTGAAAGAAAAGTTTGAATTATATAGGCATTTTCTTTTAATGAGATGAGTATAAAGAGGTAAATTTTCACATGGGGCTTTATTTTTACAATTCCTATATTGATTATTATAGTATAGTTGGATGCAATTTGAGTAGATTTTTTAAGTAAATTTTTAATGGATAAGTTTCATATAAAACTAGGTCAATTTTTTTATTAATCGGTTTATTCATGTTCTTTTACTCCAATTAAATTCTCACAAACATCATTTATTTATGAAATGAAGAAAAGACTTAAGGAGATGAATAAATTTATTTTTATTAATCAAACAAAATATTTTTTTTATATTTCTAAATTATCCTTATCTTCTTTCATGTTTCTTGTGTACTTTCATTACTATATAAAAACCATAAAGAGATTAGATTTTAATCTAGACTGTTTACCCAATAAAACCCAATGGATCCAATCTATTTAAATATAAGCTAAGAAATTTCTAAATCAAGGTCCTACTTATTTTTAAGGGAAAATCAAGGACCTGCTTCACTTGGATATTCAAATGGATTCAAATTTGGCTCAAGTCCAGGATATAAATGGATTGGAATGCAGTAATTAGCTCCCAATGATGTATAATGGATCAATTAGACAGTTACACAAAATAAAAATAAAAAGAAAAAGAAAGAAGGATTCATTATTTAAATTATAATATTTAAGCTTTTTTTTTTTCTATAAACACAGTCAAGTTTCTTATCCATCGGAACGGTTTCAATTTTTCTCTCCTTCGGAAAAAAAAATAGAGAGCAAGCTTTTTGTTTGATTACCAACCATGAACTTGCTCCGTGGACCATCGAATGAAAGAAATTAAGCCTACCGCTCAAGCGGTAGCACAGTGGTCAGGGCTCTTTCATGCTATTAGACGTTGCGGGTTTGAGGAATTACATTTTGACTGACTCAAATAATTTCAAGATAAATTCGTGAAGCCTAAAAGGTCGGTGTTGGAAGGGCTAAGGTCTGTCTAATTTTTCTGTTATGACTGTTGATACCTGAGTGGGATCAGGTTGACCAACGGATGGGGAACAGCTGCGCAAATCTCGCGCCGTGCATGAAACATTTCCTGATAGGAAACGAGGCAGTATGAAACCTAGCTATGGATGAAACGAGGCCGTATGAAACCTAGCTATGGATCAGCAAAGCCCTTCTTTTTTTTTTTTTTCTGTATAAAAAAAAAAAAAAGAAATTAAGCCTTTTCTTTAATTACCACAAAGCTGGGGTTCCCGTCGTGGACCATATAATTATAGTCACGCACATGGTACGTGCAAGATCAGCAAACCATTAGACCCTCCTAACACCTTAGCCTTTGTTGACCGAGATCTTGTCAATGAAACCCAATAAAATATTCTCAACTTAGGATAAAATAACGATGCCACCCTTACTAATATTCAAAGGCCGATGCGTGCGATAAGCCAATAATAATAATGAAATGAGTTTCGCGGGCGAAGAACTTTGACCATTTGCCATTCATTTCATACCATGCCGTTTACGGCGTCACGCTGATGCGGACCGCTTCGTGCCGCTGGATGCACGGCCGGAATCGTTGACGGTCGTAGGCTTGGTTTTTGAGCGACGGGCACGGCAGGGCTGCAGAAAAGGAGAGGGGGACGGATGTTGGTAGGTTTCCACGGTAAACCATCCGCGCCAGAACAACCGCGATATATAATATGGTTCCCATGCGGGAGTGGCCAAAAATAAAGCGCGTCAGCGGCAATGTTTTAAAAATTAAATCGGATAATAAATCGGCTTAATATTTAGATAGATAAATTAATTTAATCAAATGAATCAATTTAATTGATTTAAATAATATTAAAATAAATTTAATTAATAATATAAAATAATAAAATATAAATATAAATAATTTAATAAAAATTAAAAAATCTTTTAAATTAATTAAAATTAACTTTAATAATAAAATTGGATTAAATTGATGACCGATTTCTGATTGAATCAATTGGACCGATAAGTTCAATCCGATTTTTAAAATACTGAATAGCACTAGATGTTGGAGGCAAGAATTAATTAGAATAACTTTATCAAAAATTTCTAATTATATTTATTTAATAGAGACAAGTTAAGAGAAGTAAAATGATGCAAAAATGGCTTCTGGTTTTTAACTAATAAAATAACTGACCTTGATAACAAGTAAAATAAGAAAAAAGAAGGGCTTTAAAAAAAGAAAGAGGAGAGAATGATAGTAAGAGATCACTGACTCATATTGCAGCGGTTCAAGGAACCAAATGAGAACTAATACAAAGAAGAGGAAAATAATAATAATAAGAATAATAAATTTACTCTTAGTTTATTTATTGACCTACAAATGTAATAAAGATAGAATGAAAGCATATTAATAAATTTTATTAATTACAATAATAATAAATATAATGAATTAGCTTAATTAAATAACCGAAGTGACTCTATTTTTACTCTTACCTAACATATAAGAGATGAGAGATGGTAGAGAATATAATAGAAAAGATATAAATAGAAAAGCGGTTATAGAGAGTACTACTCCTAAAATAAATTATTGTTACTTTTAAAATAATTTAATTGTTTGTTTTTGATCTTGTTGAGGGGTAAAATCACTATGCATTAAAATCGTGTACATGGCTAAGGCTAGCCCTGATTTCTACTCGCTGTGCAATACCTGCCAGGGATAAGTCAGCCTCGATAGGTCGAGGCGCCTTAGCCCCTCACCGAGCCAAGGATTGTCAAGGCGCGGACCGCGTTTCACCTCTCGGTCCCATCCGAGCTATCACCCCTCGGTCCTATCCGAGCTATCGCCCCTCGGTTTCATCCGAGCTATCGTCTCTCGTCTCTCGGCCTCTCGATCTGAGCTATCGTCTATCATCTCTCGACCCCTCAAGCCGAGCTATCGTCTATCGTCTCTCGGCCCTGGCCAAGCTACCGTTAATTGGCTCTGACCGAGTCATCCCCCCACCAGCTTTTCCAGCCGGTCCCTTCCTATCACTCGGCATAGCCCGAGCGATACCCATACTTCTGCGGAATCCGGCGATGGAAAGTTTAAAAGATTCAATACATGAATCATATCTGAGAGTGGCCTAGGCCCCTGGGGCCTATGCTCCCACCAAATCTCGAGACATCAACAAGCTCTCCCAACCGTTGATCCTCTAACTAACCAGATATGAATCCTACAGATCTCATAACAAACTGGATTTGAATCTTAACAGCTTTCGGACCCACGACGCTCCCAAACAACCAGGTGATCCTCTATAAATACCACAGCTTCAGACTCCCTCAGGTACGCCATCTCCTGTGTGCACACTTGCTCACTGGCTCTCTCTCTCTGCCTTCACTTCCGCCATTAGCGCTCTGGCCGGAGCCTCTGGAGGAACTCTTCGGCGAGAGCCTTCTCCTCATTTCTGTTGACTATCAATCTCCACTGACTTGAGCGTCGGAGGGTCTTCCGCAGAGGCCACCCCAATACCTTTCGCGTGAGGACTGTCTTGTAGGTCCGCTCAGGAGGAAGCCCGTCTCGAAGCTCTATTGCGCCCGAGCCGAAGAACGGATTTCAGCAGCAACAGATCTTAAAGCTGGAATTCCTCATGAGTGCTATATGCCTCTGTATTTATAATGTTCTGACTCCAACCACAACTGATAACTACTAGAAACCTTAGCAACTTCTATTTAATTTTAGAATTGTGAAACTATGAAAACTATTGAAAACTTCTTTTTAGTTGTTGATTATTCTTGTGGATCCTGCATATTAAAATAATCTTTTTTGATCTTTGATTTAGACTCATGCTGTTGTACGATTGGATCATGAAAAATAAACTTAAATATTTAAATTAAACTAAAAAATGATACCTCCATCAACCAAAATAATGGGGCAAATTTATAATATTTAAATCAAATAAAACATGATTTGATATTTTTATAAAGAATTGATGAAGCTTTGAATGCCTAAAATATAAATGCGTTCTTTAATAAGGACACATGAATCACTTAATCCATTTCTTAATATAAATATTTTTTAATATAAATTTATTTTTAATACATTTTTTTAATATAAAGGTATTATAATAGAATTTAGTGCATCAAATATTATTAAATGCATCATGAAGACCAAATTCATGTATAAGACTAAGAATATCTGATAAAGCTTTTGGATGAACCATACATCTAATACAAGGCAAAAATATGGTGTTAATAATGTTACAAAATCTAAAAACGAGAATTTTTAGGGATTAAATATTCTTTCTCAAAGAATATTTTAATGATGCAAGATATATACGAGGGCCTGATGGCTATGAGAGCTGATGAGGGGTAAAATCATTATGCGTCAACAATTGTGTACATGGCTAGGGCCAGCCCTAATTTCTGCTCGCTGTGCGATACCCGCCAGGGATAAGTTAGCCTCAGTAGGTCGGGATGCCTTAGCCCCTCACCGAGCCAAGGATTTTCAAGAAGCGGCTTTTTCAGCCAGTCCCTTTCTATCACTCGGCATAGCCCGAGCGATCCCCATACCTTTGCAGAATCCGGCACGGGAAAGCTTAAAGATTCAAAACAGGAATCATATCTGAGAGTGGCCTAGGTCCCTGGGGCCTATGCTCCCACCAAATCTCGAGACATCAACAAGCTCTCCCAGCTGTTGATCCTCTAACTAACCAGATACGAATCCTACCGATCTCATAACAAACTGGATTCGAATCTCAACAGCTTTCGGACCCACGACGCTCCCAAACAACCAGGTGATCCTCTATAAATATCATAGCTTCAGACCCCCTCAGGTACGCCATCTCCCATGCGCACACTTGCTCACTAGCTCTCTCTCTCTCTCTGCCTTCGCTTCCGCCATTAGCGCTCCGCCCGGAGCCTCTGGAGGAACTCTTTGGTGAGAGCCTTCTCCTCATTTCTGTTGACTATCGATCTCCACTGACTTGAGCATCGGAGGATCTTCTGCAGAGGGCCACCCCCAACGCCTCTTGTGTGAGGACTATCTTGCAGGTCTGCCCAGGAGGAAGCCCATCTCGAAGCCCCGTCGCGCCCAAGCCGGAGGACAGATTTCAGCAGCAACAGATTGGCGCTAGAGGAAGGGCCCTCAAGTCCCTAAAAACTTGTGATCCATGAGTCAAGGATCTCAGTCTGCAAGAGAATTCCTCCCATGGCCAACCGGAAAAAGGCCACCTCTGAAGTCCGAGATCAGGTCGCCTCTCAAAGGCCTGATCTAGTGAGCAATGTCGCGCCGCCACCGCCGCCAGCCGAGACTCCGTTACCGCCGGTAGCCCCGGTGACCCAGGACCAGTTCGCTCTACTGATCCAGCAAGTCCAAGCTCTGGCTCACCTGATTCAGGGACGCTCTGAAGCCCCCGGTCCGGCCGCTCACACTCCTCATCCTCCTGAGGAGGATGCGGCCCCCGCTCATCTGGCGATCTCTTCTTCCAGTCGCACGGGGTTGCGGACCCCCTCGCCATCCCAGGGAAGCCGAGCCAGCACCCCAACGAGCCCGCGGCAGGGATCTCCCTAGATCTCAGCGAGCTCGATCTCTCTCCTTGGTGTATTCTGCCATGATTCAACGCCGTTTCAGTATTCGCCTCGTCTCGCACCTTTTGCTCTCCCTGACGAGGAGATTCGTCGCCAGCTCCAAGAAATGCGCCAAGAGCTAGACGCCGTCAAGCAGGCCCATCCGCTTTAGAATAAAGCGGAGCAGGGCATCCCCTTCTCTAAGAAGATCATGGAGGAAGTGATTTTCTCCCACATCAAGCTGCCTGCCATCGAGCCTTATAATGGCTCCTCCGACCCCGACGACCACCTTAGCAGCTTCCGATCAATAATAATGTTCCACGGAGCATCGGACGCAGTCTTCTGCCGTGCTTTCCCTTCCACCCTCAGAGGATCTGCTCGAACCTGGTTCAATGCTTTGAAACCGGGTTCCGTTAATTCTTTTGACGAGCTGAGCCACCTATTCATCAGCCAGTTCGTCAGTAGCCGCGCCACCGATGAAGATCCGACTCCCTCTCCAAAGTCAAGCAAAGAGAGGGGGGAATCCCTGAAGAAGTATCTCGGCTATTTTAATACGGCCATGCTAGAAGTGGACCACCTTAATCATGAGGTGGCCATGTCCGCCCTAGCGGGTGGAGTGCTGAAGGAGAGCGACTTCTACCTGGCGCTGGAGGTCAGCTACCCTCCAAACCTCTCCGACATGATGGCCCTGGCTGACAAATATGACAGAGTCGATGAGTCGCCGAGAGCCGCCCGAGCCGAGCTAACGAAGAAGAAGGAGCCCAAGGGCTCCGATAGGAACCGACCTGCCCGCCGGCCAAGTCCACCTCGCCGCCAGAGGATTCCCCAGCTGCCGCCAAGGAACCGCTCTCGGAGCCCGCCTAGGAGGTTCCACCGGTTCACTCCGCTTACTGCCCCAAGAGCGGAGATCCTCATGGAGATCGAGCGCCAGCCCCTCGACCTCCTCCTCTCGAGGGAATGCGGCCCGGAGAGATCCCGCCAAATATTGCCGCTACCACTGCAACCATGGCCATGACACTGAAGAGTCATGGCAGCTTAAGAATGAAATTGAAAGGCTCATCCAGCGGGGTAGACTAGATCGGTTCAGAGGAGCCCCCGAGCCGAGGAATGGGGCGATCGCCGGCCTGAGCCCCAACAGCAACCTCCTCCCCCTCCAAATCCTCCGGTTGTTGGCCACATTAATGTGATCGAGGCGGTCAGTGGTCCTTCAGGCGGGAGGGATGATGAAGAAGGCACGCCCCGACGAGCTTTCTTTCTCCAATGATGACTTCCAAGGGATACAGTTCCACATGATGATGCATTAGTTGTATCTCTAAATTTGAACAACTATGATGTAAGCCGGATTCTCATTGATAGTGAAAGCTCCATCAATGTTTTATACCTTGATGTGATTGTGAAGATGAAGCTTCTTATAGAGAATCTCCGAGCCATGGACTCCACCTTAATGGGGTTCACCGGCGATGTTGTTGTCCCGGAGGGGATCGTAACCTTGACGGTCCGTGCGGGGACCTGGCCCCTCGTGGCCACTGTATATGCAGATTTCCTGATGACCAAGCTTCGGTCGCCCTACAATGCTATCCTGGGAAGACCTGGCCTAATGTCTCTCAGAGCCGCCATCTCCATCCCGCATCTTGTTATGAAGTTCCCTACTGAGCGAGGGGTAGGTGAAGTTCGGGAAAGTCAAGCAATAGCTCGGTAGTGTTTCGTCACCAGCTTGCAATCCAGACTGCCCGAGGTTGATGGACTAGATGCTCGGGAAGATTTTGCCGAGCAGCGAGGAGAACCAGCCGAAGAGCTGGAGGAAGTGCCCTTGGACGAAGCTCAGCCTGACCGAACTATAAGGATCAGATCGTTGCTGAAGGGGGAGATTCGGCTAGAGCTGACCAATTTTCTTGAAGGAATGCTGCTATCTTCGCCTGGTCAGCTTCAACATGCCTGGGATCAGTCCGGACATCCTTGTCCATCGCCTTAATATGGACGAGATGTCCCGACCTGTGAAGCAGAAGAAGAGAAGCTTCGCCCCTAACCGGCAGAGAGCAATTGAAGAAGAGGTGGACAAGCTCATTAAGGCGAACTTCATTTGGGAGGTAAATTATCCATGCTGGCTATCCAATGTCGTCATGGTGAAAAAGTAAAATGGCAAATGAGAATCTGCATCGACTTCATCGACCTCAATAAAGCATGCCCGAAGGACAGTTTCCCTCTCCCTCGGATCAATCAGCTCGTGGATGCCACCTCGGCCATCAGATGCTGACCTTCATGGATGCCTACTTAGGCTACAACCAAATTCGGATGGCACTCGAGGATGAAGAAAAAATAGCCTTTATAACCGATCGAGGTACCTATTGCTACCGAGTCATGCCATTTGGTCTAAAGAATGCAGGCGCCACCTACCAAAGGCTAGTGAACAAGGTCTTCAAGGAGCAGATCGGTCGGAATATGGAGGTATACGTTGATGACATGCTGGTCAAGAGCAAAGAAGCTTCCCAGCATATTGAAGACCTCTCAAAAAGCTTCGCGACACTCCGAAAGTATCGGATGAAGCTCAATCCAGCAAAGTGTGCTTTCGGCATCACCTCAGGAAAGTTTCTGGGCTTTATGGTTTCTCAGCGAGGCATCGAAGCCAACCCGCAGAAGATTCAAGCCCTTCAGCAAATGGCGTCACCTTCATCTGTCAAAGAAGTCTAGCGCCTGATGGGAAGGATTGCGGCTCTCAACCGTTTCATGGCTCGATCGGCCGAGAGGAGCTTCCCTTTCTTCAAAGCTCTTCGATCCGCCAAGAATTTTCAATGGACTCCCGAGTGCCAAAAATCTTTCGAAGACCTCAAGAAGTATCTCGGCTCACCGCCTCTCCTCAGCAGTCCCAATCCGGGAGAAATGCTGTTCCTATATCTAGCAGTTTCGGAAGGCGCGATTAGCTTGGTTTTAGTCAGAGAAGAGAAGAAGACCCAAAAGCCGATCTACTATGTCAGCAAACTGCTCCGGGACACCGAGACGAGATACACCCGAATCGAAAAGCTGGTGCTATCCCTGATAACATCGATTCGGAGGTTGCGACCATATTTTCATGCACATTCTGTGACGGTCCTCACTGACCAGCCAATCAAGGCGGTGGTCCACCGTCCGAGACATCAGGAAGAATGGCAAAATGGGCCGTTGAATTGAGCGAGCATGATATTCGGTATCAGCCTCGCCCGGCCATAAAGGCGCAAGTCCTAGCTGACTTCCTCCTTGAATGCACTGTCCCAGAGGATGGCTCCACCCCGAATTCCTCCAAACATCCAAGGCCGAACGCCCCGTGGCTGCTCCACGTCGACGGATCCTCCAACTCCAATGGCTTGGTGCTGGCCTAGTCCTCACCAGCCCAGAGGGGATAACCTTTGAGTACGGCGTCCGATTCTCCTTCCCAGCCTCCAACAACGAAGCCGAATATGAAGCTCTGCTTGCCGGACTCTGAATCACCCGTGACCTGAAAGTGAAGAAACTGAATGCCTTCACCGACTCTCAGTTGGTGCCCGGCTACGTTCGGGGCGAGTTTGAGGCCCGAGAGCCAAACATGATTCGATATCTCCAAGAGGTGCGGGACTTACTCTCTTACTTCACCGAATTTGAAGTTATCCAAATTCCTAGATCGGAAAATGCTCGTGCCGATCTACTATCCCAGCTAGCAACTGCGGAGTCGATGGACTCTGAGTGGAAGTTCCCCCTGGAAGTTCTGGAAAAGCCTAGCATCGCGGAGGCAGACCGAGTGATGCAGGTTGAGGTCGAACCATCCTGGTTCGACCCTATATTGAAGTACCTTAAAGAAGGGTCGCTCCCAGCAAACCACAGGGAAGCAAGAAAGTTGAAGTTGCAAGCTACCCACTATGTGCTGATCGACGACCAGCTCTATAAACAGTCCTTCTCCATGCTGCTTCTCAGATGCTTCCGCCCATCTGAGGCTGACTATGCACTTCGGGAGGTGCATGAAGGAATTTGTGGTAGTCATCTAGGGAGTCGGTCTCTATGCCACAAGGTGCTTCGCCAGGGATATTACTGGAAAAATATGCAAAAGGATGCCGACGATCTCGTCCAAGCCTGTGACCCATGCCAGAGGCACTCCAACATTCAGAGGCTTCCCTCTGCCAGTCTGATCCCCATTTCCTCCCTTAGCCCTTTGCTAAGTGGGGGATGGATATTGTTGGCCCTTTTCCCCTCGCCATCGGACAGAGGAAGTTTTCATTCGTCGCTATTGATTACTTCACTAAGTGGGTTGAAGCTGAGGTAGTCGCCCAAATCACCGAAGCTCGGGCCAGGGATTTTGTGTGGAAATCCATCATCTGTCGTTTTGGCCTCCCGCATACCATCATCATTAACAACGGCAAGTAGTTCGATAATCCCAAGTTTGGGAGTTCTGCGAAGATCACGGCATTAGTCATCGCCTCACCTCAGTAGGGCATCCACAAGACAACGGAGAAGCCGATGTAACAAATCAGACCATGCTTCAAGAGATTAAAGCTCGGCTCGCCAGAGCCTGAGGCAGATGGACGAACGAACTCTACCATGTTCTATGGGCCTACCGTACCACCCAGAGAATCCCCACCGGCGAGACCCCGTTCCGGATGGCCTTTGGCGCGTAAGCCGTCATCCAAGTGGAGATAGGCCTTCCCTCTCCTCGAGTTGAAAGCTACTCGGAAGAAGCCAACGACGAGCAGCTCTGCACCAATCTCGACTTGGTGGAAGAGATCAGGGAAAAAGCTCAAATTAGAGTGGCTGCGTACCAACAAAGGGTGGCCCGCTACCATGCCTCTAGAGTCAAAGGAAAATCCTTCTCCCCTGGCGATATCGTTCTCTGAAAAGCATCCATCTCCAAGCCGCTGGAGCAAGGAAAGCTTTCGCCGAACTGGGAAGGCCCCTACCAAGTAGCGGAAGTCATCGGTCCTGCTACCTACAAACTCCAGGATCTAAGCGGGAAATCCATCCCCTGGACGTGGAACTTGGACAATCTCTGCATATACTACCAGTAGGGTACGCCTCTTTGACCCACCTCGTTTATAACTCTAGCATCTTATTCCTGTTATTTACGACATGGTCGACTCTTTGGAAAAATTGCGATGAGAAATGGATACCTCTAGCTCACTCTCGGCACAACCGAGCTGTTTCCCCGAGCTTTGAATTGAGTCTCCGAACCTCGGCTAGGTCGAGTCCCGCTTGATAAAAGCTCGGTATGACCGAGCGCCCCCAGCGCGATCGAGAATCGAACAATGCCCAAAACTTAGCTCGGATTCGGGCCACTTACAAGCCCCGGCCGACCTAAGCGTTCTCCTAAAAACTTAGCTCGGATTCGGGCCGCTTACAAGCCCCGGCCAACCTAAGTGTTCTCCTAAAAACTTAGCTCGGATTCGGGCCGCTCACAAGCCCCGACCGACCTAAGTGTTCTCCTAAAAACTTAGCTCGGATTCGGGCCACTCACAAGCCCCGGCTGACCTAAACGTTCTCCTAAAAAAAATTAGCTCGGATTTGGGCTGCTCAAAAGCCCCGGCCGACCTAAGCGTTCTCCTAAAAACTTAGCTCGGATTTGGGCCGCTTACAAGCCCCGGCCGACCTAAGTGTTCTCCTAAAAACTTAGCTCGGATTCGGGCCGCTCACAAGCCCCGGCCGACCTAAGTGTTCTCCTAAAAACTTAGCTCGGATTCGGGCCGCTCACAAGCCCCGGCCGACCTAAGCGTTCTCCTAAAAAACTTAGCTCGGATTCGGGCCGCTCACAAGCCCCGGCCGACCTAAGCGTTCTCCTAAAAAACTTAGCTCGGATTCGGGCCGCTCACAAGCCCCAGCTGACCTAAGCGTTCTCCTAAAAACTTAGCTCAGATTTGGGCTGCTCACAAGCCCCGGTCGACCTAAGCATTCTCCTAAAAACTTAGCTTGGATTCGGGCCGCTCATAAGCCCCGGCCGACCTAAGCATTCTCCTAAAAACTTAGCTCGGATTCGGGCCGCTCACAAGCCCCGACCGAGCTAAGCGTTCTCCTAAAAACTTAGCTCGGATTCGGGCCGCTCACAAGCCCTGGCCGACCTAAGTATTCTCCTAAACTACGTTCGGATTCGGGCCGCTCACAAGCCCCGGCTGATCTAGTTTGTCTCCAAAATGCAAAACGTTATTTGGTGGGGGCAAACATTTTGGGGATGGCAGCAAAAACAAAAGTTGTCAAAAAAACCTCCCATTCTGTTCATTATAAAGAAAAAGACAAAGAGGAAAAGAAAAGATTAAAATAGCCTTCACAGAGGCTTCACATCTTCTTTGGGAGCCGCCGAACTCTTCCCACGCTGAACTAGCTCGGCAATCTTTTGGCGAAGGGACGCTATTTCACCTTCTTGCTGGCTGATGATGCGGCGGAGGGACTCGACCTCCCTCGTCGAGATGGCCAGATATCTCTCGTTCTCCCTTTGTAGCTGCTCATGGCTTGCGAACGCCGACGCCAGGGCAACCCCATCAATAGCCACTACAACGCGACTCCCCTGGGAGTCCCTACAGCCATCATCACCGCCATTCGATCGTCTTTCTTCACCGGAGGCCATATCTACACTCGAGAGCCGCTGGGAGACTGGCTGAGAGGGTGACCGGCACAGGCATCCCTCTAGTCCGTATTTAAGCTACTCCTGGCGAGTGTTTCGATCGATCGAGTCATTAATCTCGACCTATGGAAACTCAACACGCGTCACTACCCCAGTGGGCGCTCGCGGGAGGCGAGGGGTCGTGCCCCCTCCCGAGGAGGGTCGTTTAGCATCAACGAGGAGCTCGGGAACTTCCCTCCTTCTCTAGGGACTATGCTCCCTCCGGTTTGTCAAACCCATCTGAAATAAATGTCCTCGAAAATCTGCCAGGCGCCCTCGAATCAGACATCCTTGAAAAAGCGCAAAGAAATGAAACACGCTGGCCCGCCTTCCTCGAAGGTAACCAAATCGTAAGCCTCGGGCACCTCATGTGTCAGTCGGGTGACCCTCGTCTTCTCCGACAGTCTACACCAGAGTTCGTTTTCAACATAAGGGCCGGACAAAATATCACAATCCTTGGCGATGGCCGAGCTACTTACCTAAACTAAGTCTTCGTACCTCGGTCGGGCCGATCCATGAGTCAGAATAGCATACTACGACCGAACCGAGCGGCCCTCGAAATTTCATTCGGATTCGGGTAGCTCACAAGCCCCGACCGAACCAAATGATCTCCAAAACTTCCTCCGGATTCGGGCAGCTTACAAGCCCCGGCCGAACTGAGCAACATCTCCATATCTTGGCCTTAGCAAGGACTAAGCCGCATAGCACTGCCGAAATACATTGCGACATAAAAAGCGCGAAAGAGGCAGAGGCTAAAGAAGGAAGGAATGAATTTTTTTTTTTATTTCCTCATCAAAAGAAAAGTTACAACCTCCCGAGAGGAGTTACAAGTGCATCAAAGCATAGAAAATGAAAACGAGTAAATAGCTCGGCCGAACTGCTCCAGTCAGCTTCGGTTAACGATGATACTTCGGCGTCTGACCCAAGAAATTGGACAAATCAGACAAACCAGCCAGCTCATCCTGATAAGTGGCAAAGCCGGCCTCCCACGGTCCCTCCAGATGAATTAAGAGATCCAAAAGGAGACATGACCCGTGGACGCTAATTCTGAGGAATCGGGCAAACCGACCAGCTCTCCCCGGGTAGAATGCTGGGCTGCAGGCCGCTGCCCGATTGAGAGAGCTAGGGGACCATCAGCCCCATGCTGCTCTCAGCTCTCCCTTCCCGTGGCAAGGATTCCCCTCAAAAAGGAGCCGAGAATCCAGCCCGATGGAGAAGGAGGGCTCCGTGCGTGCTACGGGGATGCCTAAGCACTTTCTTCCCTGCGTCCCCCGTAGCAGGCCACAAAGAACATACAGGAAGCGCATATGTGCGCTCTCCGTGTGATCTCTGCGGCCCTCCTGTGCGCTCTCATATAATCTCCGAAACTCATCCCTCGAGGACGAGCTGCTCTTCAGTGGTTCCTTCATCATCCCAGCTATCCGGGGGAAGACGACTTACAAAAGAAAAAATCAGTCCTCCCACTCTCAGCCTCCGGAACACAATCATCATAAAAATTTTCTACGAACACAGAGAAGAAAGTTTTGGGGATGGCCTAACACGGCCCCTTCCTCCCCCTTTTTATAGGCAAAATGGATCGGGAGCAACTATCAAGGTAGAAAACCTCGAGATTCAAAACGCCTAATCCACGCCACCACGTGGCCTCCTGGGGTGAGGGCAGCACCCCTCGTTGCGCGCCAAACACGTTGCCCGAACCATGACGCACGCCAAAAGATTTTCTTTGATCGTGGATCATGGGTCTTGAATGCAGAGAATCACCCGCCGATCTTGCAGATACGGGCAAACCTGGGAGATTGTCCCATGAAAGTAACATCCTCCAATGGCGAATAAGTGCTTGTGTCGCACACTAAAATGACCCGCATCAGAAAAGATCGATATAATAAAAGCCCCTCGGAAAGCGCCAAGGCAACCTTTTGCTGGCTACAGAGCCGTACTATCTACTTCGGCAAAATGAAGGTTGACTTGCCTTGGAAAAGACAAGGCGCTGACAGAATAATAAAGAGGCGCAAAGGCCACTCCTCGATAAGGACGCTTCAATACCCTCTACTCCGGCCCAACTGCCTGCTGTATCCAGGCATGAACCAAGGCATTGCCTTGTGCTCCCCTTCAAGGCCAGAGCTGCTTCCATACTTCGGAACAAGCCAAAGTATCTATCTTCAGTTCAGCACGACTGAGTGTTATCCCACACCCCGATCTAAACGAAGATAGCTGCCCTCATCTCATCGACAACAAGGCACTCTTTGTGCTTTGGCTAAAGCATGAGTGCTATACCTTGAATCTTGCCAGGATAGCTAAAAATCCTCTAAGGGAGTGGATCGCTTATAAGACTTGCACGATGAAAGCAAGCATCTCAAACAGCAGTAAACACGAAAGCTACAGAAGCTGTTCTTTTCATTCATCATAAAAAGGGCGACAAAAGGAAAGAAAAATACATCGACCCTCACAGGGGCTCATCATTCTCTTCGGGAGCCGCTAAGCCCTCCCCTTGCCGCAGAGCCGGCTCGCCCAACTGCCGTTGAAGGGACGCCACCTTCCTTTCCAACCGATCGTTGGTCTCACAGAGGCGTAGGATCTCCCTGGTAGAGGCAACCATGTATTGCTCGGCCGCCTTTCGAAGTTGCTCGTGGCTTGCAAACGATGAGGCCAGGACTTCCTCGTCGATGATCGCCTTAGTGCGGCCCCTACGGGTCCCCCAACGGGCGTTGACACCATTGACTGATGCTCCGGCCGACCTCCCTCCTTCCTCGGAAGCCATCTTGCTATCACAAGTTTAGATAAACCAGCAAAAGATCGGCAAAGGAAATGGTTAACGATGCCCTACCACCCGTTGGTATTTAAGCTAACTTCGGACGAGTGCCCCGGTCACCCGACCCATCGGCTCCAGTGCCACTGCCATAAGGCCTCGCCACGTGTCGTTACTTCAGTGGCCACTCGCGAGAGGCGAGGATTTGCTCCCTCCGCAACGTAAAGAATGAGAAAATGGCGATGGGAAAGTTAACAAACCCCCCTTTCTCGGGATCAAATCCCCCTTTTTATCGAAGGCGCACCCACGTCTTCGCCCCTGATAAGTCGGACTACCTCGATCCTGGCAAGACATTTCTGTAACTCCTGGTCCTTTTCAATCGACCTACCGCATCTCTTGGTTCTAGCCGAGTTATCGCACCTTGCGACTTCGGTCGAGCTAGGTCATCCCTCAGCCCCTTTAACCGAGCTATATTGTATCTCGGCTCCTTCATCAGGGCTATCCATATACCTCGGCCCCGACCAAGATGTTCGCTCAAATCCGAGCTAAACCTACCAAGCGGCGCAAATAAGCCATAGGTTACTCGCGGTCGAGAAAAAACTTGAGACAAGAGATCATCCGAGAAAGGCAATCGAATGGAGGCAAAAGGCTCATTCATTAAAGACTCCAACCGAGTTACAAGTTTAAAAAATAAAAACAAAAACACACAAATAACCCTTAAGAATCAGGGTTGGGAACGGCCCCGGTGGCCTCGGTAGCTTCCTCGATGACATTCGGGGGAGCTTGACTTGTCTCACCCTTTTCGAACACTGTTGTTTCCCGGTGGTATGACGAGTATGCCCTTCTAGGGTCGCGGCCTCACTGGCACCCAGAGCAATATCAGAATCGGTGTCTGAAATATCGTCATATTCGTCCTCTTCATCCCCTGGGGAGCAAGCTTCGGAGGTTTCAACACTCAAGAAGGAGAGGTCCCATTCTATATGCTCCTTGGATATCTTGCTTCGAGTGTCCTCCACACCGAGCTGGAAGGCGTCGGCGCAAGTTGCATCTTGTTCGTCCTTGAGCAAAGTGAACTGCATTTCAGTTTCAGCAACCTGGCTCCGTAGTGAGGCAATCTACCCCTCAGCTTCAACAGCCTGATTCTGCAATAGGGCAACCAGCCCCTTAATCTCAGCAGTTCGATTCCGCAGTAGAGCAACCTGCTCCTCGGACTCACTGACCCGCCTCTCGAGCTCTGAATTCCTCTCTCGACCGGATGCCAACTCCCCTTGCAAGGCCCGCATTTGGTCTCGGTTATCCAGCTTCGCCTTCTTCATATGTAAAAACAGAATTAGCCAACGCCGCGATGGGCTAGTAAAGGAAGCTAAAAAAAGGGAGGACCACACCTCCTCCTCCCGCCGAGCTAGCTTCTTGGTCAGCTCCTTGATCTCATCAATGGCCCTCGACTTGTCGGCTCTAATTAGCTCGACTCTGCTCTTAAGATCATTGATCCTCAACTGTCTATCATCAACTTCTCCCCAGGCTTGGGAGAGCTTGTTGTCGAGCAGGTTTATCTTTTCCTGGTGCCATTTGATATTGTCGTCCCTGTCGGCAATGTCACGGTCACGCCACCGTACCTTCTCCTCCACTTCGCTAAGCATTCTACTCTGGCGACTTCTCTCTTCAGCGGCCTCTCTCCTCTGCCTGCTCAAGTTCTCGTTAAACTGTTTCTTAACAGTTTCCATTTCTTCGGAATGCCTGGATTTGATCTAGGATAGCTCCAGGCATGCGTCATCACACTTCGTCAGGAGCCCACGCAGCTCCTTCACTTCATGCTATAGCTTGGACACATCACCTTGGGCAGCCCGATACAATACCTTCATCCTCACCAGATTATCGTTACTGGTGCCCAGAAGTTGCTCAAATGTGTCAGACGCTTCCGCTCGCGATTGAAGCTCGGTATTGACTCTCCTGGCCTGGATACTGGCCCCCGTTGCCAGGCTCAAGCGCCAACACAATGCCCTGGTAACCAAAGCACTCTGCAAAATGAAACACAAAGTGAGAAAAGCACGACCGAGCTAACCGGAAAGCATTCGCTGCTTGGGAATAGAAACTTACCCGGGAGATGTAAGACCTGGCTTGCCCCATGAGGGTAGAATTGTTGATCTCGGGAAGAAGGCGTATATCCTTCACCGCGTCCCGCTGGCCAAATGAAGCATCAACAAGATCCAGGTCCACAAACTTATCCATCGAAGGATCCATGCCCGGGTACAGTACCGACCTCATTAGGGCAGTGAACGCCACCTCGATGGCCGAGTCCGAGCTACTAGGCTGACCATCGCCACCCAAAGGATCGATTCGGGCAACCTCCGATTGAGAAGCTTTTGACCTCTTGGCCTCCTCTAGCAAAATTTAGCCTGGCCTCCTTCGGATAACTCGGCCAGCCCAAGCGCCAGTTTTCCCGAAGCTTTTGGGGAGGAAGCTTCGGCCGCAAGACTCTCACCTTGCCCTATCCCCTCATCCGAGTTTCTCCCCTCGATTGCGGACACCTGCTCTTCCCCTGCAGGCTTCGCCAAGGTTTTAGTCTGTTCGGCAGTTGCCCCAATCTCTCCAGGAAGAGGTTCTCCAATCGTCAACTCCTCGCGAGTCTCTGTGTAGCCGACCCAGCGTCGCTGCCCCTAAGCCCCTCTGAGGGGAGCCCTCTAATAGAAAACTTTTCTTGAGCTTCGACGATTGCAGTCACCCCTTCCTATCCTCTTGCCAAGGCTGGAGACATTTCTACGTTCGGGGAAGAGCCCTCAGGGGCACCGACCTCCGCCGAGCCAGCCATTGGCTCATCTTCCAAGGGAGGTGCGTTCGGATGAGCCAACGGAGTCTCGTCCGAGCTATCTTCTATTTCCACCACTGGGGGACAGGAGATCTCAGCAGTCCTCTTTGGGCCCTCTTCTATTTTTGACGCCCCCATCGTGGTTACCCCAACCTCTGACGGGCGCTCTTCGGAGAGACGAGCCTTCTTCTCGGGCTTACTTTTCTCCCCACCGCTACTCTCCCCTGGGCGCTTGCCCATCCTTTTATGTATGCGGCCTAACAATTCAGACTTCTTGGCTGCGGGAGCGAAGAACAAGCGGTCAGACCGAGACGCATTTGCTCAAATAAAACCAATGAAAAAGCGAAAAAGGACCTACCATGCGGATTGAGAGGGCTAAGCTCGGCGGCGAAAAGAGCCCCCTCCGACAGTAAGTCGTTGGCCAAGAACGTCCTGCCGTCGCGGAGGACTTCCAAATCCTTCTCCTCCTGCTTAGATAAAGCCGGATGTGTTTCCACATCCCGAACAAAGTCTCCCCATCCCCGGGGAAAATCGGAACCAATGTTCCCTTCAGCAATGAAGAATCGAATCTTCCACCCCTTTATATATGACGGCTTATTTATCCATGATCGTCTTAAATGATCTCCGAGGTCCGATGTAAGGCCACTCCGATTTCCTCCCAGGTATCAGGTGGTAGCAAGCATGAAAAAGGGGCAGAGTTGCCACTACCTGAATCCGGTTGCACATCGAAATAAACCCGATGATACTCCACCAGCTTTGGGAGCAACCATCGTCGGGCAGATATTGTAAAACTTCATGATCTCCTTCACCAGGGGATGGAGAGGAAACCGGAGGCCCGCCTTCAGACTATCTTCATAAAGAAAGACCCCATGTTCCAAATCTTGTGAAACCCTATGCTCGGGTTCCGGCAACCGCAGAATAACATCCGATGGAATGCCGTACTTTTGGTGAATTTTTTCCAAATCCTCGGCGGCAATCTCCAAAACCACGTTGTCGGGGCTCATCATTCTGCTAGCTAAGAGAAACACCAAACGAAGCTACAGAGGAAACAGAGAACAAAATGCTCCAAAGAGGAACGAAGGAGCGCTGTGAGCAGAAACGATACTGTTTCAACTTTGCTTCCCCTCGAAGGAAACCGCCTCAAGAGAAGATAAGGCGTCTCACCCGAGGCGCCCGGAACCACCTTTATAAATGCCATAAAAATCGGGATTTGCTACGTGGCAGTCCCCCAACCGTCGTCCCAAAGGAGCCTTACCCATGAAGGCACGGCGGCCGCACAGCATTAAATAGGGCATCATTGCGCGAGCTATCTAATCTGGATCCCCCGATCAAATTGTGCCACCTGGACTTATACTCCCTACGCCCGAACCTACGCTTCAAACTAGGGAGTGAGGGGGCATGTGTTGAGGGGTAAAATCACTATGCATCAACAATCGTGTACGTGGCTAGGGCCAGCCCTGATTTCTGCTCGCTGTGCGACACCCGCCAGGGATAAGTCAGCCTTAGTAGGTCGGGGCACCTTAGCCCCTCACCGAGCCAAGGATTTTCAAGGCGCGGACCGCGTTTCACCTCTCGGTCCCATCCGAGCTATCGCCCCTCAGTCTCATCCGAGCTATCGCCTCTCGGTCCTGTCCGAGCTATCGCCTCTCGGTCCCGTCCGAGCTATCGCCTCTCGGTCTGGTTCGAGCTATCGCCTCTCCGTCTCATCCGAGCTATCGCCTCTCCGTCTCATCCGAGCTATCGCCTCTCGGTCCCATCCGAGCTATCGTCTCTCGTCTCTCGGCCCCTCGAGCCGAGCTATCGTCTATCGTCTCTCGGCCCCGGCCGAGCTACCGTTCATTGGCTCTAACCGAGCCATCCCCCCACCCGGCTTTTTCAACCGGTCCCTTCCTATCACTCGGCATAGCCCGAGCGATCCCCATACCTCTGCGGAATCCGGCGCGGGAAAGCTTAAAGATTCAAAACAGGAATCATATCTGAGAGTGGCCTAGGCCCCTGGGGCCTATCTCCTACCAAATCTCGAGACATCAACAAGCTCTCCCAGCCGTTGATCCTCTAACTAACCAGATACGAATCCTACCGATATCATAACAAACTGAATTCGAATCTCAACAGCTTTCGGACCCACGACGCTCCCAAACAACTAGGTGATCCTCTATAAATACCACAGCTTCATACCCCTTTAGGTATGCCATCTCCCGTGCGCACACTTGCTCACAGGCTCTCTATCTCTCTCTGCCTTCACTTCTGCCATTAGCGCTCCGTCCGAAGCCTCTGGAGGAACTCTTCGACGAGAGCCTTCTCCTTATTTCTGTTGACTGTCGATCTCCACTGACTTGAGCGTCGGAGGGTCTTCTACAGAGGGCCACCCCCAACGTCTCTCGTGTAAGGACTGTCTTGCAGGTCCGCCCAGGAGGAAGCCCATCTCGAAGCCCCGTCGCGTTCGAGCCGAAAGACGAATTTCAGCAGCAACAAGAGCTATAGATAGCAAACAGAGAACCTTGCTAGCCAATCTTTAAGTTTAGAGCTTAATGCTTTCCTTGCACTGAAGCCAAGCCACAATGGCTCCATGTCTACGATCTCAGTTGTCTCCTGCAAACATCTTCGTAAAATACCTCGACACAAAAGTGGCTTGGCTTCGACACTTGATCTCGCCAACCCAAGTTATGAATCGAGAAATGCGACAACTTTATGCATGCACGCATGTAGGTTGGCTTCATGAACATGCAAGGTGGTAACTCGTCAAATATATGGATATGATCACACTGATAATAATCCAATTCTGCACATAAGGTAATATATGGATATGATCACACTGATAATAATCCAATTCTGCACATAAGGTATAATTTTTAGAATTAAATATATCTTCCCAAATCCGGTGTGCAGCACTTTCTAATCCCAAAACAACTTTAAATTCACCATCGAGATAAAACTATATCTTTATTAATATAATCATGTTGTATTAAAACTTCTCACTAATTCTATGGAAACAAAATAACTAGAAGGATTCACAAAATTATAAAAGTTGGGACTGCTCCATTAAGATTAAGGTATTACGTACTCTAAACTTAGTGTCTAACCTTTACTAATAAATAAAGGTAGATTTTTATAATCAATACTTCATATACGAGTGTTGCCGCCGGGATCCGTCCTCCGACTCGGGCGCGGTCGATCCTCGGGGAGTGGGGTGCGGCGGACCTGCAAAACAGGAAGCCCTGCACGCGGAAGGACGCCGGGGGTGGTCCTCCGCGGAAGGCCCTCCGACGCTCAAGTCAGTGAGGAAGGAATCGGCGATCAACCAGACAATGAGGAGGTGGATCTCTCCGGGAGACCTCTCCAGGGGGGCGGCCAATCGGAGGCTCCGGTAAGGGCAGAGCACCGACGAGCTGCCGGGAGAGAGAGAGGTAACCCTAGAGTTTTTGTGTGTCAAGAGTTGCGTACCTGAGGTAATCTGCCAAACTAGTATTTATAGACTGTCACCTGGGGACTTGAGCGTCTTCTGGAAGGTACTGAGGTTGTTAAGATTCGGGGGTAGACAGAATCAGGCCGTTGTGGGGCCGTTAGAATCCACGCCTTGTCTGTTAAGGGATCGACGACTGGGAGAGCCCCTCGATGTCTTGGGATCTGGGTGAGTAGACCTGGGGCGGTTATAATAGGTCTTAGGCCACGTCTTAATATGATCCCCTGCTCAGGGTGCTGCTTGGGTAGACTTGAGTTCTCCCGCGCCAGGTTCCGCGGAGGTGGACGTCGGGGCGTGGATCGCTAGGTAGCAGCGGGCTATGGAAGCCCGGAAGAAGCCGAGCTGCGGAGGCCCGGAAGAGGCCGAGCTAAGGAAGCCCGGAAGAAGCCGAGCTACGGAAGCCCGGAGGAGGCCAAGCTAGGGAAGCCCGGAGGAGGCCGAGCTAGGGAAGCCCGGAGGAGGCCGAGCTACGGAAGCCCGGAGGAGGCCGAGCTACGGAAGCCCGGAGGAGGCCGAGCTAGGGAAGCCCGGAGGGGGCCGAGCTACGGAAGCCCGGAGGAGGCCGAGCTACGGAAGCCCGGAGGAGGCCGAGCTACGGAAGCCCGGAGGGGGCCGAGCTACGGAAGCCCGGAGGAGGCCGAGCTACGGAAGCCCGGAGGAGGCCGAGCTACGGAAGCCCGGAGGAGGCCGAGCTACGGAAGCCCGGAAGAGGCCGAGCTACGGAAGCCCGGAGGAGGCCGAGCTAGGGAAGCCCGGAAGAGGCCGAGCTACGGAAGCCCGAAGGAGGACGAGCTAGGGAAGCCCGGAAGAGGCCGAGCCAGGGAGGCCCGGAAGAAACCGAAAGGAGGGGTCAGCCTTAGCCGTCTTGCACAATATCAATGCAATGATGATTTTACCCCCCAACACATGCCCCCCACTCCCTAGTTCGAAGTGTAAGTTCGGGCGTAGGGAGTATAAGCTCAAGTGGCGCGCCTCGATGGGACGTTTTGGCTTAAACAACCCGTGCAATGATGCCTTAATTAATGCGATAGGGCCATCGTACCTCCGGAGGTGAGGCTTCTCCACTAGCGACGGTTGAGATTGTGCCGTACCGTGAATCCCGATCGATATGGGGGTATGTCGAGGCGATCCCGGACGCCTCGAATGGGGTGTTCCGCCTCTCCAGGGCGGTTTCTTGGCGGAGAAGCGAAGTGACAGCTGCCCTGCGTCTATATACGCGCATGTGTGCGTGTTTGTGGCGTCTTCTTACTTTGTCTTCAGAAGAGCGTTGGCCTCTCATCCTCTTCAGCGTTCACCGTTTTCGCTCAGGACTTCCTTCGACCGAGATGGCGATGAGCCCTGGAGATGTAGCCTCAGAAATCGTCGCTGGAGATTTGGGGAGGATTCACCAAAGGTATGGTCTGCCCATGGATGTGGTTTTGCGGGTGCCGGGACTTGAAGATAGGGTCACCCGGGACTTGGAGTCTGGAGTATTCGTCTATGAGGATAGTTTTAAGGCGGGCCTTCGTTTCCCTCTCCATCCCTTGGTGAAGGAGATCATGACCCATTACAACATCTGTCCATCGATGGTGGCCCCAAACAGTTGGCGGAACATCGTCGGATTTATCTCGATGTGCCACCAGATCCAAATCGTTGCGACTCTCCCCCTTTTTCGCACCTGTTATCACCTAACTCCCGGGCGGAAATCGAAGTGGACCTCCATCGGGCCCCGGAGGTCTTTTAATGTCATTGCGGATAAGCCCTCTTCCATCAAGGGGTGGAAGAGTCGATTTGTGATTGCGGAGGGGAACATCGGGTCCGATTTCCCTCGGCGATGGGGGAAAGTTGCGAAGGATGCGGAGACGCATCCGGCCCTATCGGTGCAGAAGGAGAGGGACCTGGACATCCTTCGTAATGGACAGACGTTTTCGGCCAACGACCTGTTATCGGAGGGAGCTCTCTTTGCAGCCGGGCTCAGCCCTTTGGACCCTCAAGGTGAGTTTCTTTTCGCGCTGCGTATTTTTCCCGGTTACTGCGCTTGGGTTTGAGTGTGTGAACTCCGGTTTGGTAGCCACGAGGTTGGCGTTGTCGAGCCTCTCCAAGAGGAAGAGAGGGAAGCGTCCTGGGGAAGGTAGTGGAGCGGACAGCGGCCGACCCAAAAAGAGGGCCACACATCCGCAAAGAGCCCGCCGGACGCTGGAGCAGCTGCTACAGAGGCAGCCGTTACAGGGGCGCCTGGGGCGAAGGAGGATACGGGGAGGGCGGCCGTGGCGCCCGAACCTCTCGTTTTGGAGATTTCAGATAGTTCGGATGAGGCTCCGCTGGCTCATCTGACCGCGCCTCCCTTGAAGGAGGAACTCGTGACGTGTCCAGTGGAGGCGGTCGTAGCGAAGGGGTCCATCGCCCCCGTGGAGTCGCCACTGGCTCTAGCGGGAGAGGGGGAGGAGACAGCCGCAATGGAAGGAGTTCGGGAGGGGCCCCTGCTTGGCCTATCCGCTGGGGAATCCGGCAGCAGTGAGGTTGGGCCGTCCTCGATGGGTCAAGAGGCGGTTCAAACTGAGACCTCGGGGCAGCCCGCGGAGGGGCCGCAGGTGGTGGCTACTGGAGAGGGCGCACCGGTGGAGGGAGCGCAACAAAGTGGGGGTCCCACGATCGGGGCCCCTTCGAGGAAGATTTTGGGGAGATTAGCGCTTGGGCTGGCCGAGCTATCTGAAGAGGCTCAAGCCAGGGCCCTAACGGAAGAAGCTGGGAGGCTGCAGGCCACTCAGCTGGGGATCGTCCAGGCCGGTCCCTCAGGCGGGGTCGGTCAACCCAGTGGCTCGGAGGCTAGCATCGACGAGGCGTTTTCCGCCATGATGAGGTCGGTCCTGCATCCGGGTGCGGGTCCATCGACGGACGAGTTCGCTGACCGGGGGTTGATAGATGCTGCATTCGGGCAGCAAGGTGTAGCTGAGGATATTCATCTCCTCCCCGCCATAGATAATACAACTTTGATAAAGATGACCCGGGACTATGCTTCGAAGGTGAGTCATTTTCCCAGCGTGTCAGATGTTACCCGATGGACTTCGTTGTGGGCGCTTACTCAATTTTTGCCTTTGTAGGGGGTTTTGCTTTCTCGGGCAATTGGCTGGCGCTTGAGTCTGGCGACAGGGGCCAGCGTCCAGGCCCGGAGGGAGAAAGTCGAGCTCCAGTCGCAGCTGAAAAAGTCTGAGCAGTTCGCTGAGCTCATGGACACGATGGATAGGAGCTCGAAGGCGGCCAGGGCGGCACACCAGGTTGCTGTGGACGAGGTGTCCAAGCTGAAGTATAGGGTGGAGGAGTTACAGGGACTCCTGGCGAAGAGCGATGACGCATGCCGGGAGTTGGCTAAAATCAAATCAAAACACTCCGCGGAGATGGTGGCGATGCGGCGGGACCACGGCGAGAGTCTGGGCCGGTTGAGGAGAGAGGCCGACGACGAAAGAAAATGCCTGACGAGAATGTTGGGCGAGGTGGAGGAGACATTGAAAAAACGTAATGACGAAATCGCTGAATTGAAGGAGAACGCGAAGTGGCAACAAGGAATAATAGGTCGAGTGAGTGGCGAGTTATCGCAAGCTCGCGGGAGATTGAAACCGGACGATCGAGGATCAGTACCCTGCAAGAGAGGGTGGAGTCGGTCGGCGCTGACAGGACGAGGGCCCGGAGCGAGGCTGAGGAGCTGGCCGGAAGGTTGGCCAGGCGAGAGGGGGAGGTATGCTTTTATTTCCCCTCATTTTTCTATTGGTTCCCTATGATGCCGATTGTCCTTGACTTTCCCAGATGGCGAGGATGGGGTCGGAGATTCAGGCTCTCCAAAGTGCGTTTGCGTCCGCTCGTAGTAGGAGCTCGGAGCTCGAAATACGGTCTAGCGAGCTCGAGGGGCGAAACGCCATCCTGGAGGCCCAGGTGGCTGAGGCCGAGAAACGGGCCACTGAGGCCAACATGCAGCTCGCCATTCTTCAGGGGAGGCAAGATGCTATGAACGTAGATGCATTCCGTCACGGGATGGAAGAGTGTAAGCAGAGGATACTTAGCGGGCACCCGGAGTGGGACCTTTCTTTTCTGAGCATCGAAGGCTCCGAAGACGGCGAATCCGCAGAAGAAGAAGATGAAGACGAATATGTCAGCGTTTCTGACGCCGAGCTTGGCGGCACCCCTGGTCCCAGCGAAGCCGTAGCCTCCGAGGGACAGTCACAAACCGTTACAGAGGAGGTGAAAACATCAGAGAAGGGCGAGCCTAGCCGTGCACCTGCAGATGTGGCTGAGGGTACTCCCCAAACCGGTGGAGCTCCTGGCTCTTAGGGGCCGCTCCTGTATCTTCCCCCTTTTAAACATTTGACATTTCTCAGTAAAGGGATTTCCTGTTTTTATCTAAGTGTTTTTCTTGCGTGACTTTGCTGTTGTCTGGTGTTGCCTCGATCGTGAACGACCCATGGCTTGTTGACATCCTTGGGCCATCCTTAATTCGAAACCAGGAAAAATGGGCCGGTTCGGACCGACGAATCAAAGTGGGTCGGTTATGATCGACGGGCGAAATAGGTCGGCGCGGGCCGACGGATAGAATAGGTCGGTTAAGGCCGACAGATGAAAATAGGTCTGCAAAGGTCGACAGATAAAAATGGGTCAGCAGGGGCCGACAGATGAAAACAGGTCGGCAGGGGCCGACAGATGAAATACGGGTCGGCTGGGGCCGACGGATGAAAATGGGTCGGCAGGGGCCGACGGATGAAAATGGGTCGGCAGGGGCCGACAGATGAAAATGGGTCGGCAGGGGCTGACAGATGAAAATAGGTCGGCTTGGGCCGACGGACAAATACGGGTCGGCTGGGGCCGACGGATGAAATGGGTTTTCGCGCTCCCTGCCATTCTGCCAGCGTTCTGCCATCCCGCAGGCAATTCGGTTTTTCTTTACTATAAGTGGAGATACGGCAGAGTGGGGGTATAAAGCTGTATCAGAGCTTTCCGGAAGATGCTCCTTTCCCATGCGGGTCATCTCGTTGCGACGCGCACGCAACCGTCCACTATTGGACAGTATCTTTTCAAAGGACGATTTTCTGAGCCCGCCGATTTTCGAGGCGTCAGCGGACGATTTTCTGCATTTAATGACTGCGATCCGGGATCAGGAAGGGATCTCTGTACACGTCCTGGTCCAGGCGGTGGTTCGGCGCGCAGTGGGGTGCTACGCCAATTTCTGGGGACCACGTGGTGGCGTGGGACAGGTGTTTGAATCTCGGGACTTTCAGCTCTGATGGCTCGTCCCGAGTCTCTTCTGCCTATAAAAAGGGGAAAGAGGGGTTTTCATCTGGTTATCCCCAAAGTTTCTTTCTTGTTGGAATTTTTACCACATCCGTTCCTCTGTTGCTTCGAGTGGGAGGATCGATTTTTCCTTTCATGGGCTCCTTGCCGCCGGGTAGCTGGGGCGACCGGGGAGCAGCTGAAGAACGGCTCATCTCTAGGGGACGAGCCTCGGAGATCATATGGAGAGCGCACAAGGAGGGGGCAGAGATTATACGGAGNCATTTACATTATTGTTTTAATTAAATTTTAAAATATTTACGTAAGTTAAAAAAAAATTAAATTATATATTTTAATATTTATCTAGATAAAAATTAAATCGTTATCTTAAAAAATTTAGTTGACAATCTATATCTTATTAATTTAATAAAAAATAATAAAAATTAAAAAATTGATCTTCGTATGATTAATTGAATATCTTGAACCCTACCAACATCATCTTTTAATTATCAAAACCTTTCAATCACCATTCTGTCCCAACATTTTTCAAATTACGATGAACATGAACAAATAGGCATTTCTGATTTGGGTTAAGATTACATAACTGAATTTTTTTTTAAGTCACTTTGTATTCTCAATATATGGCAAAATAAAAATGAAGGAGAAGACTCTATGTGGGTAATGAATCTTTTATTCTGCAGATAAGAATATTACAACTTTTTTCGGGTGATGAGAAAAAAATTACGTTATTTTTCTTTGATGAATCTTTTATTTTGTAGAGAAGAATAACTATCACCTTTTTTAATTAATTAATTAATTAAAATTAAAATAACTTTCAACTCTTAGAAAATACTTTAACATGGGTGATGTAGGAGAGAGAAAATCTCTTCCATAATTCCATACATCTTTCCCATAATTTATTATTAGTTTCTTTTGATACCTTTCCTCCTAAATAAAACACTTATGCATGAACCCTCTTATGGAACATGTCTACGATGTGTCCTTACCATACAGTATAATTTTTAATTAAAAATAATTTTAAATTTATTTCAATAATATATTATTTAAAATAAAATAATCCAATTAATTTTTATATAAAAATTAATTTAGAATTATTAATTTTAAATTAATAATTCAACCCAATATATCAGTAGAGTTCACTTAATTCAATGGAGCGGTTGAGAGAAACTATGAACATTATAATTTTAAGCTCTAATAATTTTGATATTCAATTAACACCTTAATTAAAATATCAAAATTATTAATTTTAAATTACTCTACTAAAAATTTGAAATTACACTTTTAAAATTAAAATTAATTATATTCAAAAGGATTTGAATTGTCCATTAATATATTCACTACATATAAATTAATCCTCCATAAACAATAAACAGTTCATAATTAAAGTTAGGTATTTTTCATTAACCTTTTTAATTATATCTTTCTCCATGAGTACCATTGATTCTCTAATAAATAATACATTTATGATCTAATCATAAATTGAGCGCTTTTATTATTCAAGCCCTGACTTTATGAAAAATAAATTTCATCTTGTATATTAATACTTTTATTATTATGTTATTATATTTTCAATATATCAAGAATTAACGCTATATTTCTATGTCATTATTCCGCATGTCAAAAAATATAATACAATAATAAGAGTCTATTAATTACTCAGAATTAAAATTGATCATATATGACCATCATTGATTAATTTTGAATGCTCTATTTCAACAACAAAATTTATTAGATTCATAATTAATTGTATTTCAATCCTATATAATCAAGTTATATAAAGCACTTCTATTCCGATAATCCCATTATCAATAATCCGGATAAGATCATTTCATTCAAAATGTAATGAACCATGTTAGAATTTTAAATTAAAGCTCATAACTTTAATTATAATTATAGATAAATTTAAATTGTTTTATTTTAAATACTATCCTTGTATGTAATATTTATATATAATATTTAAAATTATAATTAAATAATCTAAATTTTTTGATATTTATAAAGCATCAAATATGCATGCAAAAATAATATTAATTTTTTTATAAATTAATCAAAAAAATAATATCTTTTATTTATTTATGGGCACATTTCCAATAATTTACTCATCGGAATCCTAATCATGCATTTGCCCTTAAATATCTAACCTTGACGAAAGCATCAGCAAATATATTTATCCCTTTTTTTATTTTTTTCTATTGGGGATACCATCATTGTGCCACAATAGAGCCATGCTACTAGTGCCTTTCCCAATGCTATAGCTGGGAGATTGAACAACTTGTTAAAGATTTAAAAAATCTATATAGAAATATGTATAGATTAATTCATGAAATAATAACAAATCAATGTATTACCTTCACCATTGAATCTGTTTATGATCTACCTCTTGAGGATCTGAATCTTGATTGAGTTGAGTGCTTTCAATAAATGAGCAATCGCACAATGATGGGTGTATGCTCTTAGGATTTACTCTTGATCAAGGACCAATCTCTCTATGCTTTTGTATAGTTTTCTCACGTATTATATGATATCAAAAACCTTAGAAGGAATATCTATATAGAGACTTTCTTAACTTCCTTCCATCGTCACTCTATTAAAGTAGGTATTTAAACTTTTAAAACAGATATAGTTATCACAAATTAATAGTGAATGAATATTATGAGAATTATCTTCAAAAGATTAAGATATATCTGCAAGTGATTATCAAATAAAATAAAATAGGACAATCACTAACGAGATACTACATTCTCCCACTTGGTCCGTATATTTTATTTTCATTCATAATTCTCAACGCTAAAAAGAAACCAAATGCATGAATCATGGCGATAGACCCTCTATAATTGAGTATTATATTCCATGTATTACAATACATTCAATTCCTTTACCACTATTCCAAATGTGATAACATAACTTAAGAATAAACCCTATGTTTATTCAAAGTCCAAAAGAAAATTTTATCATTTCTTGAAAGTCAAATAATATGTATACCCGAATAAGAAATAAACAAATAACTGAAATAAGAGTTTTCTTGTACAAGTAGTTGTCCATGCAACTAAATTATATTATGGGACTAATTCGATTCATACCAACATGATTCTTAAAATTCTTAATTGGCATGCCTTTAGTCAAAGGACCCGCTATCATCAATTTAGTGCTAATGTGTTTTATACCCATTTTATTTTCTTTAATATGTTCTCTTATGACTAAATACTTAATGTCGATGTGTTTACTTCGACTATACTCTTATAGTTTCTAGCCAAAAATATAGCAGCTGAATTGTTACAGTACAATTTAATTGGCCTAGTATATAATCGATAATTCTAAGCTCTGAGATGAAACTCTTTAACCATACACCATGCGATGTAGCCTCAAAATAAGCAACGAACTTACTTCCATAGTAGAGGTAGCAATCAAAGTCTGCTTTGCACTCCTCCGTGATATGGCTTCACCAGCTAACATAAATATAAATCCTGATGTTGATTTTTGAGAATCAATGCAGCCATCAAGTCTGAATCTGAGTAACCCTCTACCTTCAATTGATCAATTCGTCTATACATGAGCATGTAGTCCTTGGCCCCTTAAAATATCTCATGACTTTTTAGTAGCTCTTCAGTGGTCTAAACCTGGATTACTCTGATATCTTCCCAACATTCGTACAGCAAATGTAATGTCAGGTCTTGTGCAAACCTGAGATACATTAGGCTTTTCAACAGCTGAAGCATATGGAATGTTGTGCATCTGTTTTCTTTCAAGTTTAATTTTAGGTTACTGGTTCAAAGTGAACTTATTATCCTTCACTATGGGTGCACATTTGGTGAACAATCTTTCATCCAAAATCTCTTCAAGACTTTATTGATATAAGTTTCTTGAGACAACCCTAAAATGCCTCGAGATCTTTTCCTATGAATCTTAATGCTAATAACATAAGATGCCTTACTCATATCTTCATATCAAAATTCTTGAAGAGAAATTGTTTCACCTCATATAGCAATCCTTTATCATTGGTTGCAAGTAGAATGTCATCCACATATAGGACTAAGAAACAAATTTTTCTTCCACTAACCTTCTAGTATATACATTGATCCATGTGTTAGTGTATGCCCTAGATCCAATTGGATTGAATGCTGTATACATCTATAAATACAAATCAAATAAAATCATTTCTTTATCTATCCAGATGTCTTTTATTTGATATATTTGTCTATGAGATAAAGTCCAAAAGAATGTGAACCGTGCATATGGAATTTATAATAGAGATTACAAATTATGAGATCCAAATTGCACGTTATGGTTCGATTTTTTAAACTTCCCTAGTCGATGTGTAGATGGGATTGGACACCATCGAACACCGTAAGACTAGCACATATTGCATATCCTCACCCTTGGGGTAAGCAGCTAATTTCACAAGCTGAAGTATGAAGATCTCGGATAGGTGTGTGAATGCTCGTTATTGTAACGATGCATTGGATGACCCGTACAAAGATCCCATATGGATATTCTATATAGTGTGGATGGTTGATCTCTAATGATGGTGGTATGAGTGATCCTTTGACTTGAGATCTTCATAGTATCTCATGTGTTGAATGTCATGCTTTAACGACATCCAAACGTTGCTCTAGCCACGGGTGGCAAATATGGTGTCGGTTGGGTATGACATGAAGCACATGAAGATGGTGTTTGATCAAGATAGGATTCATCTCTCTTGATAGAAAGGGTTATATCCCACGCCACTTGATGGATTAAATTGATTGTTATTCTTGCAAGGTTAAGTTGGAATTCAAAATGGTTTCGAAGTTCTAATTCATATGAGTCAATTTTTCCTGAGATCAAGTAAACAAAGATCAATTACAGGGTTGACACATTTCATACCACTGATTGATCTGGGATATGTGATGAAAGGATTTGATCATACAGTAATCATTCATGGATAGGTGTTGTTGATGGTCACGTCAACAAAACTTTTAGCACTTGGGTGGTCATGATGCTTTGCTAGAGGCCTCTCATGATCTATAATTATATTGTTGACTTGGACAAAGAGTTGTCCAATCATTCCTAGGGTCTGTGATTAGGACATGATTATTGCCAACATGTTAAGGGCCTAATGGGTCACACACATTAAGGAGAATTTTGGATGAATTAAAATGAGAATTAAATTAGATTTAATTCAGATAAGATGATCAATTAAATAATTGGGTAAGACCCAATTTAAAGAAGATAAAATAATAATGGATATGATCTATTATAGTAGAAGGAATGTTAAGGAGAAATTATTTGTGCATAGGATGAATAAATAATTAGATACCCAAATATGACATGATCCATGTGATGGATGGCTCTGATTATTCGGGTATGGATCGAAAATCTCAACCATGTGAAGATGGAATCATGCCCATGGGATGAGGCATGATGAATCTCTACGGTTCGATGATGAATACGTATATATTGGGGCATGTAGTCATGAGATAACTAACTCCTAATTTCAAAGGCTGAGATGTGACACTTGGATTAACGTTATCATGAGAATGAAAGTTTTCTTCTGTTTCCTTGGATTAACGTTACCATGATGTTACCATGAAAAGAGGTATTTTCTTCTCCCTTGGAACATTTCTTTCTCTTCCTCTCTATACATATGGTTCCTTCCTCATAGAAAGAGTGAGCGTGAGAAGAAAGAGATTAGATCCTTTAGATCTTCGGATTGAATATTTCTATAAGGGAATTCAAAAGGCGCTAGCACCCCTCTCTCCCTAAGTGTCATCTTCATACCTTGAAGATCTTCATCCACTCTTCTCCACATGGATCACCGTTAGAGGCTGGACACGTGGACGGCTAGTGGAAGAGGATTCACCGGCTTCATCCTTTTCTACATCGATAAAGGACTCAAGTATGAATAAATCTAATATTTTAGATTTTTTGTGATTTAATGAATCTGTTCCTAAGGATCCTGGGCATCTGAAAATTTTGTATTATATCTTCTGCTATGTTTTTATGAATTTGATTCATATCTAGAATAAATAATTCCCAACACTATGATGTTCTAGTCAAAACCAAAGGAAGAGATCACATTATAAAATTTTAAATACCACTAATGTGAGGCTTGTTTCAGTCCATATATGGATTTCTTAAGCTGCAAACCAAATGCTCACTATCACTAGAGGAAAATCCTTCAAGCTATTTCATATAAACCTCTTCCTCTATATCTCTATTAAGGAATATAGTTTTCACATCTAGTTGATGTAACTCAAAATCAAATGAGCTACCAATGTCATAATTATCCGAAAAAATCTTTCTGGATACAGAAGAAAATATCTTCGTGTAGTTGATTCCTTCCCTCTGAGTGAACCTTTGGCAACGAGCTTTGCTTTATATATCTCAATGTTGCCTTATGAGTCTTTTTTTGTTTTAAAGACTTATTTACATACAATGGGCTTTTATATCATCAGGCAACTCAACAAGATCCCTGACTCAATTAGATGCCATAGATTCCATCTCGTCTTTCATGGCATTATACTACAAGTTTGATTCTTTAAAACTCATGGCTTATGACAATGTTTCAGGATTATTTTTGGCTCCAATATTATAGTCAGATTCTTGTAGATACACAATATAATCACTAGAAATGAGTGATTTCTTTATTCTACTTGATCTTCTTAATGTTGTGCCAATGACCTCCTGAGGAGTATTTGCACAACTGATTATTGTTGAAAAATAGGACATTCTAAATTATCATTAGCAGCTTGTGGAATCTCAATGACTGGCTGTCCAGCACTTATTTAAGCTTGAGGGGTGCTATGAATGACAACCAATCTCTCACTTGAAGGGAAAGTTAAAATATCTGAATGTTCTTTTTCAGAAAAAGCCAAATATTAAGATTGATCACTCCCACTAATCAAGTCATTTTTAAGAAATTTTGTATTTCTTGAATCCATAATCCTAATGGTATAAGATGGACAATAAAATCTATAACCCTTGGACTTCTTAGTATATCCAATAAAATATCCACTAATAGTCCTTGGATCCAGTTTTCTTTCTTGAGGATTATAAACTCTCACTTCAGATAGGCATATCTAAACACGTATATGTCGCAAACTTGATTTCCAACCTTTAAATAACTCAAATGACATTTTGAAAATAGCTTTGGTTGGAACTCGGTTTAATTAATATATACGTGGCAGTTTTTAAAAGCTTCAGTCCATAAGGATTTAGGTAGCTTAGAGCTGCCAATCATGCTCCTTACCATGTCCAATAGTGTTTGGTTCCTTCTTTCAGCTATACTATTTTAGTCTGAAGACCCTGTCATGGTGTATTATGCAACAATTCTATTTTCTTCAAGAAATCGAGCAAATGGATCAGGTGCTTATCCATCCTTAGTGTATCTACCATAATATTCTTCACCTCTGTCTGACCTTATGATTTTAATTTTCTTGCTGCATTGTTTCTCTACTTCTGCCTTGAATACCTTAAATGCATCTAATGATTCATTTTTATTTTGAAGTAAGTAAAGATACATATATCGTGAAAGTCATCAATAAATGAGATGAGGTAATACTGACCATACGACTCCATATTTGGACTACAGATATTTGTATGTATGATTTTCAATATTTTGAACTTCTCTTGGCATCTTTCTTAGACTTGTTGGTTTGCTTTCCCTTTATGCAGTCCACACAAATGCAACAATCAGTAAGATCAAGAGTATCAAGTACTCTATTTTTACTAATCTTTTAATTCTCTCAATGAAGATGTGACCTAATCTCCGATGCTATAAAATAGAAGAATTCCCATTCACAACACATCTTTTATACATATGTTAGTTTGGGCATGCATCACATTATAAGAGGTTTTGTTTTTCAAATTGATTTGAAAAAGATTGTCAAACAATGTACCATTCCTAATAAGCTTAGATTTATAAAATAAATCAATAGAGTTTTTATTAAAATTAAAAGAATATCTTGAGAGTATAAGTTTTGACACTGAAATCAAATTTCTAAAGATATTTAAAATATAAAAAGTCTTTTTCAAATCTAAACAAAACCAGAATTTAAAATAAGTTTGCACGTTTCAATCACTTCCACATGTGTACCCATCTTATTTTCTGAATAGATATTTTGTTCACTTTCCAATGGTTTTTCTTTGATTTAGAAAATCCTGCAAGGTATTTGAAATAGATTGTAAAACCAGAATCAATCCACTATATGTTATGACAAATAACCATATTGGATTCATAACATGCAAATAAGGTTAGAGTACCTTTCTTGTCAAGCCAAATCTGAAATTTGAGGCAATCCTTCTTTATATGCCCTTTCTTCTTGCAAAAGAAGCATTTGGATTTCTTCTTGTCTTTTGTATGGATGGATACTTTATCCTTTCCTTTGTGTTTGGCTTTAACAGCTTTAATCTTTCTCTGAGTAGCTAAATATGCATTTTCTTTCATTTTCAGAATCAGCCTCCCTTTTGAATACACATGATCAGAAGTTCATTAATTGACCATTTATCCTTGTGTGTTGTAAGATATTTTGAAGGGATTATATTGATGTGGGAGTGAATTCAAAATAAAGTGCACTAAGAAAGATTCTAACATCTCAACCTCTAGGAATTTTAACTAAGCCGCAATATTCCTCATCTTCATGATGTGCTCACACAGCCTTCAATAGTAATAAGCTTCATTGATGATAACTTTGTCATTAGGGTGCTAGCCAGTGCCTTATCCAAAGACTCAAATTGCGCATCAATAGCCTTCAGAAGTTTCTTAATATTTTTACACTTAGAAATTGAACCACGTATACTAGCAGAAATCTTAGTATGTATAAATATCATACTGAGGCAATTAAATCGCTCCTATCGTTCATATGTAGCAATCTCAACTGAGTGCTAGTAGGTGTAATCGAATATGGTTTATCCTTTCTGATAGCATAGTCAATGTCTATGCACTCTAACTGAAGAAATTTTTTTCTTTCAATACTTTATAATTGTCACCACTTAAATCAAGAATATCATATTTTATATTAGAATATTAACAAACAAAATAGCTGCATAAAATAAAAAATTATATTCATGTAACTAAATTTGAGGCATACAACTCAATGTCATGTCTTACCAATATAAGTATGCAATAACATGAATTAATAACATATAATAGCTACCTATGGGCTAAGTTATTATACTTAAATAAATTTATTAACTTAATGATATGACTAACAAATTATATTCCTTTCTTAATTTCTATGGGTAATTAAGAAAATAATTTATTATTCCATCCTAATTAATTATATCAATGCAAAAAAATTTTTGGGATAAGATTCATTGCATTTAATATAATTAATTATAATTATGTCATCTAACCTTATGTGATATTTGTAACTCAATATATAATTTTGATTAATTAAAGATGTTGTGGCTACTCCTTAATTAATCAAAATTATATTGACCATATGACATTTAAACTCCATTTAACATATAGATTAGCCAATTTAGCATGAGTATTAGGTAGTGATCTTAATCAACATAACATTTTTAAATCAAGGTCTGAATCAATCGAATTGGCCAAGCCAGTAGGAGAGAGATGGGGTCCCCGTTGCTTTTCTTAGACAGATAGTCAACGGAACCAATTAAGTAACCATGATCTCTTTACCTTCAAGAACCACTTTTCTAGACACTAATTGATCAATCAAACCTTAAAAATATTTGCATTATGATTTTTTACACTACACTAATATAATTTTGTTCATGAATAATATAAAATCTAATATGTAAAACAAGACCAATAGCATACTAAGCACCTATTTAATGCAATTTTAAAATTATCATCTTAAGAAAATTTTTTATCAATTAAAACACGTCCGACTGTAGCTCATTATTTCCTTGAGCTAGCCTATGCAAAACATCGTAGGCATAAAAGCTCAAGAGGCATATTTTAATATAAAAAATTTTAAACTTAAAAATAAATGATAAACAAATTATATCATATATTAAAGAGATAATGATATACATTTAAAAATTTAATCATATGAATAAGATGCTATCATATCCCTTATTGCCAAAATGCATGCTGCGAGATCTTCATCTTCATCGCGCACGTAGATCTCATCACGCATCATCTTCCATCACAGCATGAGAGAAAGAAAGAAAAAGAAAAATGCCTCATCACACGTCATCTCATGGGAGAGAGAAAGGAAAATCAAAACATGGGAGAGAAGAAAAACATAATCCAACGGGAGAAAGGTTCAAAAGGAGGTTTGAGGTTTAAAAACCTACACTTTAACCACTAAACCAATATCTGAAGCCCACAACTTATTCTTAGTTTTCTTTTATTTAAACTATATCCAAGAAAGAGAGAGAATCTCTACGACCTATTAACTCTTCCAGTACATAGATAGTTGGCTCAAACATACCAAGGTACTATCAGTTGTTAGACTTAATTTGCTTAAACATAATTACCTCCAGCCATTATTATTTAATGGTGGTAAGGAATCCGATCTTCCTGGTTTTCTTGGACTGCACGGGAGATCTTCCTTTCTTAACGATCTCGATTGATCTTCCCTTTGATCTTCCCTCTTCCTCTCGATGGATCGGTCTTCTAATCAACGAGCTCTCGCATTCAGATGGTGTATGCCTTCATGATTGCTCTTGATCAGGGACTCAATTCCAATGCCTCCGCTTTTAGGTTTCTCTCTGAGAACCTTAGGATCTCTCTCGAGAACCTTGTTCTGAAAACTTTAGGATCTCTCTCGAGAGAACCGTGTTATGAAACCTTAGGATGGGTCCCTTTTATACCATTTCCTTCACCGCTTGCCCCATCAAGCGAGCGTTTAGGTATTAAGGGAGGGGGGCTGTTATCACTTTAATAGGAGATACGTTTAGTCAATAAAATTAGGACCATTATTAAGATAGGTTACTACATTCTCCCACTTGGTCCGTATATTTTATCAACACTGAACAAGAAACTAAATACATGAATCATAGCGATAGGTCCTCTATAATTGAGTATTATCTTCTATGTATTACAATGCATTCAATTTCTTTATCACCATTCCAAATGTGACAACATAACATAATGAATAAACCATATGTTTATTCAGAGTCCAAAAGAAAAGTTTGTCATTTCTCAAAAGTCATATAACGTGTACACCTGAATGAGAAATAAATAAACGATTGGAATAAGAGTTTCATTGTACAAATTGTTATCAATACAATTATATCATGGAACCAACTCCCATTCTTATCACATGATCCTTAAACTTCTTAATTGGCATGCCTTTAGNATGAGAAATAAACAAACGATTGAAATAAGAGTTTCTTTGTACAAATTGTTATCAATACAATTATATCATGGAACCAACTCCCATTCTTATCACATGATCCTTAAACTTCTTAATTGGCATGCCTTTAGTCAAAGGATCAGCTATCATCAATTCAGTGCTAACGTGTTCTATGACCACTTTATTCTCTTTAACACGTTCTCTTATGGCTAAATACTTAATGTCGATATGTTTACTTCGACTACCACTCTTATGGTTTTTAGCCAAAAATACAGCAGCTGAATTGTCACAGTACAGTTTAATTGGCCTAGTAATGGAGTCAACAATTCTAAGCCCTGAGATGAAACTCTTCAACCATACACCTTGCGATGTAGCCTCAAAACAAGCAACGAACTCCGCTTCCATAGTAGAGGTAGCAGTCAAGGTCTGCTTTGCACTCCTCCATGATATGGCTCCACCAGCTAACATAAATATAAATCCTGATGTTGATTTCCGAGAATCAACGCAGCCAGCAAAGTCCGAATCTGAGTAGCCCTCTATCTCCAAATGATCAGTTTGTCTATACATGAGCATGTAGTCCTTGGTCCCTTGAAGATACCTCATGACCTTTTTAGCAGCTCTCCAGTGGTCTAAACCTGGATTACTCTGATATCTTCCCAACATTCCTACTGCAAATGCAATGTCAGGTCTTGTGCAAACCTGAGCATACATTAGGCTTCCAACAGCTGAAGCATATGGAATGTTGTGCATCTGTTCCCGTTCAAGTTCATTTTTAGGGCACTGGTTCAAAGCGAACTTGTCACCCTTCACTATAGGTGCAACACTTGGTGAACAATTTTTCATCCGAAATCTCTCCAAGACTTTATTGATATAAGTTTCTTGAGACAATCCCAAAATGCCTCGAGATCTTTCTCTATGGATCTTAATGCCAATGACATAAGATGCCTCACTCATATCTTTCATATCAAAATTTTTAGAGAGAAATTGTTTCACCTCATGTAGCAACCCTTTATCATTGGTTGCAAGTAGAATGTCATCCACATATAGGACCAAGAAACAAATTTTGCTCCCACTAACCTTCTGGTATATACATTGATCCATGATGTTCTCTTCAAAACCAAAGGAAGAGATCACATCATGAAATTTTAAATACCACTGACGTGAGGCTTGTTTCAATCCATATATGGATTTCTTAAGTTTGCAAACCAAATGCTCACCATCACTAGAGGAAAATCCTTCAGGCTGTTTCATGTAAACCTCTTCCTCTAGATCTCCATTAAGGAATGCGGTCTTCACATCCATTTGATGTAACTCAAAATCAAAATGAGCTACCAATGCCATAATTATTCGGAGAGAGTCTTTCTTGGATACAGGAGAAAATGTCTCCGTGTAGTCGATTCCTTCCCTCTGAGTGAATCCTTTGGCAACGAGTCTTGCTTTATATCTCTCAATGTTGCCTTGTGAGTCTTTCTTATTTTGAAGATCCATCTACATCCAATGGCTTTTACACCATCAGGCAACTCAACAAGATCCCAGACTCGATTAGATGCCATAGATTCCATCTCGTCTTTCATGGCATTGAACCACAAGTTTGATTCCTTAGAACTCATGGCTTGTGAAAACGTTTCAGGATCATTTTCGGCTCCAATGTTATAGTCAGATTCATGTAGATACACAACATAATCACTAGGAATTGCTGATTTCTTTATTCTAGTTGATCTTCTTAATGTTGTGTCAATGACCTCTTGAGGAGTATCTTGCACAACTGATTGTTGATGAACAACACGATCTTCTAGATTACCATCAGCTTGTGAAATCTCAATGACTGGTTGTTGGGCACTTAATTGAGTTTGAGGAGTGCTATAAATAACAACCAATCCCTCACTTGAAGTGGAAGCTGGAATAACTGAATGATCTTTCTCAGAAGAAGCCAAATACTGAGATTGATCACTCCCACTGATCAAGTCATTCTCAAGAAATTTTGCATTTCTTGATTCCACAATCCTAGTGCTGTGAGATGGACAATAAAATCTATAACCCTTGGACTTCTCAGCATATCCAATAAAGTATCCACTGATAGTCCTTGGGTCTAGTTTCTTTTCTTGTGGATTATAGACTCTTACTTCAGATGGGCATCCCCAAACACGTATATGTTGCAGACTTGGTTTCCAACCTTTAAATAACTCAAATGGCGTTTTGGAAACAGCCTTGGTTGGAACCCGATTCAATATATACGCAGCAGTTTTAAGAGCTTCAGTCCACAAGGATTTAGGTAACTTAGAGCTGACAATCATGCTCCTTACCATGTCCAATAATGTCCGGTTTCTCCTTTCAGCTACACCGTTTTGGTCAGGAGACCCTGGCATGGTGTATTGTGCAACAATTCCATTTTCTTCAAGAAACCGAGCAAACGGACCAGGTGCTTGTCCATTCTCAGTGTATCTACCATAATATTCTCCACCTCTATCTGACCTCACGATTTTAATTTGCTTGCCGCATTGTTTCTCTACTTCTGCCTTAAATACCTTAAAGGCATCTAATGCTTCGTTCTTATTATGAAGTAGGTAGAGATACATATATCGTGAATAGTCATCAATAAATGAGATGAAGTATCTCTGACCATACGAATCCATATCTGGGCTACAGATATCCGTATGTATGATCTCCAGTATTTTCCGAACTTCTCTTGGCATTTTTCTTGGACTTGTTGGTTTGCTTTCCCTTTATGCAGTCCACACAAGTGTCAAAATCAGTAAAATCAAGAGTATCAAGTACTCCATCTTTTACTAATCTTTTAATTCTCTCAATGGAGATATGACCTAATCTCCGATGCCACAAAATAGAGGAATTCTCATTTATAACACATCTTTTCATACCAGTTTGGGCGTGCATCACATTATAGGTGGTATTATTTTTCAAATTGATTTGGAAAAGATTGTCTGACAATGTACCATTCCCAATAAGCTTAGATTTATAAAATAAATCAACAGAGCTTTTATTAAAATTAAAGGAGTATCCTGCTGGTACAAGCCTTGACACTGAAATCAAATTTCTAGAGAAACTTGGAATATAAAATGTCTTTTCCAAATCCAAAACAAAACCAGAATGTAAAATAAGTCTGCACGTTCCAATTGCTTCCACATGTGAACCCATCTTGTTTCCTGAATAGATGCTTTGTTCACTTCCCAATGGTTTCCTTTGATTTAGAAAACCCTGCAAGGTATTTGAAACATGGATTGTAGAACCAGAATCAATCCACCATGTGTTATGACATATAACCAAATTGGATTCATGACATACGAATGAGGTTAGAGTACCTTTCTTGTCAAGCCAAGCTTTGAATTTGAGACAATCTTTCTTTATATGCCCTTTCTTCTTGCAAAAGAAGCACTTGGACTCCTTCTTGTCTTCTGTATGGATGGATACTTTACCCTTTCCTTTGCGTTTGGCTTTGGGAGCTTTAGTCTTTCTCTGAGTGACTAAATGTGCACTTTCTCCCATTTCTAAAATCAGCCTCCCTTCCTCTTGAACACACATGGTCAGAAGTTCATTAATTGACCATTTGTCCTTATGTGTATTGTAAGATATTTTGAAGGGACTATATTGCTGTGGGAGTGAGCTTAAATAAAGTGCACCAAGAAAGATTCTGACATCTCAACCTCTAGGGATTTCAACTGAGCCGCAATGTCCCTCATCTTCATGATGTGCTCACGCACACCTCCAACCGTAGTGAGCTTCATTGATGATAATTTTGTCATTAGGGTGCTAGCCATTGCCTTATCTGAAGACTCAAATTGTGCATCAATAGCCTTCAGAAGTTCCTTGACATTTTTGCACTCAGGAATTGAACCACGTATACTAGCAGAAATTTTAGTACGTATGAACATCATACTGAGGCGATTGGACCGTTCCCATCGTTCATACGCAGCAATCTCAGCCTGAGTGCTAGTAGATGTAACTGAATGTGGTTCATCCTTCCTGATAGCATAGTCAATATCCATGCACCCTAATTGAAGAAGAATTCTCTCCTTCCATAATTTATAATTATCACCACTTAAATCGGGAATGTCACATTTCATATCAGAAATATTAACAGGCAAAATAGCTGCATAAAAATAAAATCATGTTCATGTAATTGAATTTGAGGCATATAACTTGATGTCATGTTTTACCAATGTAAACATGCAATAACATGAATCAATAACATACAATAACTACCTGTGGGCTAAGTTATTATACTCAAATAGACTCATTAGCTTAATGATGTGACTAACAAATTATATTCCTTTCTTAATTCCTGTGGGTAATTAAGAAAATAATTTGTTATCGCATCCTAATTAATTATATTAGTGCAACAAAAATTCCTGTGGGATAAGATTCATTACATTAATATAATTAGTCACAATTAATGTCATCTAACCTTATGTGATCTTTGCAACTCAATATATAATTTTGATTAATCAAAGATGCTGTGGCTACTCCTCAATTAATCAACATCATATTGATCACATGACATTGAATTCCATTATATGCATATAGATTAACCAATTTAGCATGATTATTAGGTAGTGATCTTAATCAACGTAACATTTCCAAATCAAGATCTGAGTTAGTCAAATTGGCCAGGCCAGTGAAAGAGAAGTGGGGGTTCCCCCGTTGCTTTCCTTAGGTCAGTCAACGGAACCAATTAAGTAACCACAATCTCTTTACCTTTCTAGACACCAACTGACCAATCAGACCTTGAAAGGATTTGCACTGTGATTTTCACACTACCACCAAATTCATGCATAGAATAAATCTAATATGCAGAACAAAAGACAACATTTCAATTATCTATTTAATGAATTTTAAAATTATCATCTTAAGAAAAATTTTTGTTAATTAAAACACGTCCGGCCGTAGCTCATTATTCCCTTGGGCCAGTCTATGCAAAACACCGTAGGCATAGAGACTCAGGAGGCGTATTTTAATACAAAAATTTAAACTCAAGAAACAAATGATGAAAATAAATCATGTTACATGATTTAATAAAACATTAAACAGATAATAAATGCATTTAAAATTTAACCAATCCAGATTTTAAATCCCGTGAGAGAACGGAAAGACCATAAGCGAGAAAAGCAAAAACCGAAAGTTTTTTTTTTTTTTTTTTTTAATATGTCACCGCATGTGATTATGGAAGCTACGTTTCCGCTGCATTTCTTTTCTTTAGTTTTTCTTTTCTTTAATGCTACGTTTCTTTTCTTTTTCTTTCTTTAATGCTATCTCTTTAATACCAAAAAGAAATCCGGGAAACCTTTAATGCCAGAAAGAAATCTTTAATAGAAAAGAAAGAGGCCACGTTTTGTTTCTGCAAAAATCGGAATCTGAAATAGGTTTAATGGTTTCTGTCAATTCTGTGAACAAAGATCAGAACTGATCGAAACCTGAGATCCGAAAAACTGAAAACGAAAAAACACGCGGCATAAATTTCTTGAAAAGAAAAACTTGGATAGAAATCCTCACAAAATAAGGCAGAGGTTTTAAAAAGCTCTGATACCAAATGTAAGACTTAAATTTAAACATATTGATCACGATATCAATATATTATTATGATCGATAATTACCTCCAGCCATTATTATTAATGGTCTATCCGATGAGGGTAAGGAATTCGATCTTCCTTTCTTTAGGGATCTTGAACTTCCTCCTTCGATGGATCTTCTTCGATGGATCTTGATTGATCTTCCTCCTTCTCGCGATGGATCTTGATTGAGTTCTTCTAATCAACGAGTCATCGCATTCTGATGGTGTATGCCCTCAGGATGTGCTCTTGATCAGGGACTCAATGCCAATGCCTCCGCTTATTAGGTTTTCCTTTCGATAACCCTGTTGAAAACTTTAGGAAGGGTCCCTTTTTATACTCAATTCCTTCACCGCATGCTCCCATCAAGCAAGCGTTCAAATATTAAAGGGGGGCTGTTATCACTTAACGCTAGTTAAAAATAAGGACCATTAAAAGGCGACGGGTTATTACAATAGATTCTTTTTTTTTCTGGACCAAATGGTCAAAAATCATCAGCTAGGGACATGGTGCTTGCAACAGGATCTTGGTTCTGGACCAAGTTTGCATGGCATCTTCTCTACAATCTATTGGGATGGTGTCAGATAATAAAGAACTTATGTTAGCAGGTCTAAGCTGGTGTCTCTTCTGTCTGGAATCGAGAAACATGCCCATCAAAATTGGAGAACAGTGAAATAAGAACTTCTAACACAATAACGGTCATGAAATGGTGATCTGTGCTTGCCTCTGCGTACTTTATCTGTCCTCATAACTCTGAAACTATAAAATGGGAGTATCAATGTCATATGGAAAAATTGTTTTACAATGTCCTCAAAGTAAAAAATCAGTATTCATGATGTCACTTGCATTTTTAAGGAAGTTGTATGCTGTTTTAGAAAACAATTTGAAGGGTGGATTTCCTGCACCTGTGAATCACATATGGAGGGAGAAGAATCGCATCATTCTTGGAACAAGATAAGCAGTCTGATGCAGAACATGAATAAAATTATTGACTGTGAAGATAAAGCTGAAAAATTCATGTATCAGTATTGATTAAACTGATAAAGAAGCATGCCCCTTTAAATTGAGACCTTCGTTTAAAAATTTAGCCTATGAATTTTAACATGGGCATGTGGTAACAGTTCCAGTCCTTGCAAGCCTTTGACATAGGTCCATGGTTTTGAGGAAGGTCTTACAGTAACTTACACTAAAGGTGAAGAGAGAGATGTTGGGCCTGGTGTGGTGCTATCAAGGCCCAGGTGGGCTAACTTGTATTGGGCTGGGTTTGAGTCCAAGGGTTGAGATTAAATCAAGTCACGGGTGTACACGGGCTTGGGGATTAGTTTAATCTCATTGGGTTAGTCCATGGGAGTTTTTGTTGAGTCTGGGTCTGGCCCACTTCGTGGATGTATTTAAACTCTAGTCTCTAGGGTTTGGATGGAATAGAGAACAGATTCTTTTCTCCCAAAAATTCCCTTCTCTCATCATAGGGCGGCAGCCCTTTCTTTCTCCTCCCCATCTTCCTCCTTTTTCAAGAAGTAAACCTAACAGGATTGGGAATCCTTAGTTCTAGTTCTTGTTGAACGGGGAATCCCATTGCTATTCATCAAGGTCTAAACCTAACAGGATTAGGAATCCTTAGTTCTAGTTCTTGTTCAACAGGGAATCCCATTGCTATTAATCACAGGTCTAAACCCTAACAAGTGGTATCAGAGCCAGGTTCAAGGAGTAATCTGGAGGCCTTCAAGGAGTTGAAATAATTTTAACAGAATCTCGTCAAGGTACTTCTCTATTTTATAAAATTTATTTTTGTGCTATTTTTTGGAATTGGCCATGGGGAGTAGCATAAAATAGAGGTTGAGAAGTTTGATGGGAAGGGAAGTTTCTCCATGTGGAAAGTCCGGGTAGAGGACCTCCTTGTGCAGCAGGGTTTAGATTTGACTTTGGAGGAAAGGCTAGATGGGATGACAGACAAGCAGTGGATTTTATTGGAGAAGAAGACATGTTCAATGATCAGGGGCTGTCTGGCGGATTCAGTCCTCTATTCAGTGCTGGAGGAGAAGACCCCGAAGGGACTCTGGACGAAGTTGCACACCCTCTATATGGGGAAGAATATGTGCAACAAGTTGATGTTGAAGAAGCGCCTCTACAGCCTTCGGATGTCAGAAGGTGGAGATGTGCTGGGTCACATCCAAATATTCGACCAGATGAGCAATGAACTTCTGAATGTCGGGGTCAAGATGGAGGAAGAAGATAAAGCACTTCTGCTTTTATGTTCAATGCCCACGTCTTATGACTCATTGGTCACAACACTGCTCTATGGGAAGGAGACATTAATTTATGAAGATATTGTCTCGGTGCTTCGGACGAATGAGCAGAGAGAGAAGATGACCAAGGAAGCTGTTCCCCAGGAGGGTCTATCAGTTGGGGAAAGGACAGGCAGAGGTAGGGGCAGGGACAGAAGTAAGTCTGGAGGACGATCAAAGTCCAGGAAAGGCAAGAGAGAGCTGAAGTGCTATAAGTGTGGAGAGGTAGGACATTTTAAGAAGAATTGTCCTAAGTGGAAAAATCAGAAGGGAGAAAAAGGAGGATCTGAGTCTGTGAGTACAGTTGCAGATCAGGAGGTGGAGGATGATCTCTTGGTTGTATCAGATGATCACAGGCACAGCACAGAGATGTGGACCTTGGATTCAGCCTGTTCTCATCATTACACTCCCAACCGGTCGTGGTTCAGTACTTACATAGAGGTTGAGGAGGGGAATGTGACTCTTGGAGATAATCACCCTTGCAAGGTGGCAGGTATTGGTATAGTGAGGGTGAGGATGTTTGATGGTATAGTGCGCACTCTTACCAGTGTGAAGCATGTCCCAGAACTCAAGAAGAATCTGGTATCACTGGGTACTTGGAGCGGACTGGATACAGCTTCAGCAGTCGTGCCAGGAGTGGAGTTCTGAACATCTCCAATGGAGCCATGGTGGTGATGAGAGGGAGGAGGCTGGAAAATAATCTATACAAGATGGAGGGCTCTGTGATGACTGTGAAATCTGAGGTGGCAGCTGTGGAGCAAGATCCCTAGGATGTGTACAGGATGTGGCATTACCGCCTGGGCCACATGGGAGACAAGGGGATGAAAGAACTGAGCAAGAGAGGTCTGCTTCCAGACTTGAGTAGCGGAGATATGGAGATCTGTGAGCCTTGTCAGATGGGAAAGCAGAGGAGAGTACAGTTCTCAGTCAGCACAGCTAGGAGTGCTGAACCCCTGGAGTTAGTACACACAGATGTCTGGGGATCAGCCCCAGTTTCTGCAAGGAATGGGGCCAGATACTTTATGACCCTGATAGATGATTTCTCAAGGAAGCTGTGGATCTACTTTATGAAGGAAAAATCAGAGGTCTTCACCAAGTTCAAAATCTGGAAGGCTGAGGTGGAGAAGGAGCAGGGTAAAAGTGTGAAGTGTCTGAGGTCTGATAATGGCGGGGAATACACCAGCAGGGAGTTCCAGATTTTTTGTGAGGAGTGGGGCATCAGAAGGCACTTCTCGGTGATGGGAACTCCTCAACAGAATGGGGTGGCTGAGAGGATGAACAGAACACTATTGGAAAAGGCAAAATGCTTAAGGCTGCAGGCAGGGCTTCCAAAGATGTTCTGGGTTGACGCAGTAGATGCAGCTAGCTACTTGGTCAATCGGTCACCGCACACCAGGTTAGATGGAGACATTTCAGAGGAGATATGGTCTGGAAGGAAGACAAGCCTAAACCATCTAAGGGTGTTAGGATGCACAGCATATGTGCATGTTGGAGCTGGGGAGCGGAGTAAGTTGGATGCCAGGTCTAAGAAGATGGTGTTCCTAGGCTACCCGCGAGGAGTCAAGGGGTATCGGCTATGGGACCCCTTGGAGAAGAAGGTTGTCATCAGCAGAGATGTAACCTTTGATGAGAGCTCAATCCTCCAGAACAGAAGTGGCATGGATGCACAGCAGGTACTACAGGAGGTAGAACACAGTAACACTAGTCAGACAACCTCCTATACAGTTGTGCCATTTGCTAGTGGACCAGGAGGATTTGAGATTCAGGTGGAGAGGACTGACAGAGGGGGTAGAAGCCAGGGAGTTCAGCAGGATGCAGCTGGACAGGGGACTGATACTGGGATTGCACAGCAAAGGCCCAGGAGGAATGTGCGACCACCAGTTCGATACGGCTTTGAGGATTCGTTGTCATATGCCCTGGTGACAGCGAATGGAGACCCTTTCACCTATGAGGAGGCTATGGAAAGTCAGGATAGAGATAGGTGGATCCATGCTATGGCAGAGAAATGCAGTCTCTTCACAGCAATAATACGTGGCAGGTGGTCCAGCTGCCACAAGGAAAGAAACCCATTGGTTGTAAATGGGTTTATCAGCGCAAGGAAGGAGCTTCAGAACAAGAGGGTATCAGGTATAAGGCAAGACTAGTGGCCAAAGGATACTCTTAGAAAGAAGGCATCGATTATGGTGAGATATTTTCTCCAGTTGTCAGGCACACTTCCATCAGACTATTATTGAGTATTGTAGCAGCTCAGGACTTGGAGCTGGAGCAGATGGATGTGAAGACAGCATTCCTCCATGGTCATTTGGAGGAGAGCATCTACATGGAGCAGCCACCAGGGTTTAGAGAACCAAGATCAGATAGGAAAGTCTGTTTGCTGAAGAAATCTCTGTATGGGCTGAAGCAGTCGCCGAGGCAGTGGTACAAGAGATTTGACACTTATGTTAGGAGCATTGGACTTTCCAGGTGTGAGTATGATTCTTGTGTGTATGTTAAATCTCTGGATGATGGGTCTAGGATGTACTTACTCTTGTATGTAGATGACATGCTGATAGCATGCAAGAGTAAGAAGGCTGTACAGGAACTGAAGATAGCTTTGTCTCGGGAGTTTGAGATGAAGAATCTGGGGCCAGCCAGGAAGATCCTAGGGATGGAAATCATCAGAGATAGATCCAAGGGTGTGCTGCATCTGAGTCAGGGTGGCTACATTAAAAAGATTCTGGAGCGATATGGGATGAAGGATGCCAAACCGACAGCACTACCTTTGGCAGCACATTTTTTCTTATCGAAGACCATGTCACCACAGACTGAGGTGGAGGCTCAGGAGATGGAGAAGGTACCATATGCTTCTGGTGTTGGGAGCCTTATGTATGCCATGGTATGTTGTAGGCCAGACATAGCCCATGCAGTGAGCCAGGTGAGCAGGTTCATGGCGCACCCTGGCAGGGAGCACTGGCGAGCACTAAAGGGAATCTTCAGGTACTTGGTAGGTACAGTTGGGGTTGGTATTTGCTATGGACAGCAAGAAGGTGCTGAGAGATCCAACTTATCCAAGGAGGCTCGTGGGCAGTTATATGGGTATGTGGATGCAGACTTTGGTGGAGATGTGGACACTAGGAGATCCACAACAGGCTTTGTGTTCAGCCTGTTTGGTGGTCCAGTATCGTGGAGATCATGTCTGCAGCCCATCACAGCCTTATCTACCACGGAGGCAGAATACATAGGTATCACAGAGGCAGCAAAGGAAGCTCTTTGGCTGAAGGGCTTGATGCTGGAGATGGGACTTGATCAGAAGGTTGTCCAGGTGCATAGTGACAGCCAGAGTGCTCTGATGCTTGCGCAGAATGCAGTCTATCATGTCAGGATGAAGCACATTGACCTCAGATACCACAGGATCAGAGAGCTGGTGGAAGATGGTGAGGTGGAGCTGGTGAAGGTACACCAAAGAAAATCCAGCAGATGCACTGACTAAGGTTCTTCCACGGGACAGTTTTTAAAAGTGTATTTCGTTGTTAAAGCTGATGGACACAGTGGACGTGCTGAGGCCTTGAAAGCACCAAGGTGGAGATTGTTGGGCCTGGTGTGGTGCTATCAAGGCCCAGGTGGGCTAACTTGTATTGGGCTGGGTTTGAGTCCAAGGGTTGAGATTAAATCAAGTCACGGGTGTACACGGGCTTGGGGATTAGTTTAATCTCATTGGGTTAGTCCATGGGAGTTTTTGTTGAGTCTGGGTCTGGCCCACTTCGTGGATGTATTTAAACTCTAGTCTCTAGGGTTTGGATGGAATAGAGAACAGATTCTTTTCTCCCAAAAATTCCCTTCTCTCATCATAGGGCGGCAGCCCTTTCTTTCTCCTCCCCATCTTCCTCCTTTTTCAAGAAGTAAACCTAACAGGATTGGGAATCCTTAGTTCTAGTTCTTGTTGAACGGGGAATCCCATTGCTATTCATCAAGGTCTAAACCTAACAGGATTAGGAATCCTTAGTTCTAGTTCTTGTTCAACAGGGAATCCCATTGCTATTAATCACAGGTCTAAACCCTAACAAGAGAGGCAATCCAGGTGTCATCAGCATGTACAAGGGTTGTCATAGCTCAGTACATTGACAAGAGTATTTGGACATCTTGAGACCTTAGAATTTTATCAACTTACCAAACAAAAGAATGAATATATGCTGTAAACCATCTCCATAAACTATGGTTACTTATAGATGTAATATTTCTCAAGATGGAAAGTTGTGTGGCAGGGTTTTAGGTCAAGATTATGAGATACCTTCATGTTAAATATTGTTAGAAGAACGTACCATGCAAATTCTCTCAATGTGAGCTCACAAACTATGTTGCATTGAGGATACCCTTTTTCTTAGATGTTGCATGACATGCTATGGCATTGCACTCAGCTTATGTGTTAAATTCTTGATGTTGGTCACCGTTCCACATTTAATTTAGATGGATCTGACATTAGAATGAAATGGTAGAATATGCATGTGTTCTGAGTTTTAATCTCTTTATGTCTCAATTGGAATCTGCAGAAGTCCTTAACAATATGTGCGTTTAATTTTTTCTTAAACGCTTCAAAATATTTTAAGTTTTCTTAATGGATGTTTTAGGTTGGTTTTCTTCCTATTTTTGTTGTTTTAACATAAGATTTTTTTTTTTTTTGTTTTTGGTGCTAGTTTGGAAAGTCACCATTGCCGTTCTTGTTTTGTTTAAAAAACTATTCTCAGCTTGCTTTGTGTGGGGATCTTCTCTTGAATCTTCGTATGGGGAAGTTGGAAGATGTGTGTATATATCAACACTTCTGTATGAATATAATGGATTTGGATCGAAGCCAGAAAATGCTAACAGTAGATACTTCCACTAGAATTTAGTGTATGTGGAGGTACAGTAAGCCTCCTGATTTTGAAGTTTAATAAAACTCATCAGTACACCCTTTTATCTTTTCCACCAGTTAATAGCAATACTTGTAGTGTTCGGCATAACAGCTTCCGTCTGTTCATATTGCTTTAGGTGATTATATCTTTTCATTTCACTGAGAGAAACAGGAGAACACCATTGCGATTTATAAATAAAGCAGATTGTAAAATAAGAAAATGCTCTACATCAGCTGCAGCATGGTAGAGCCCATAAAGTAAGCCTTGGCCAAAAAACCTTAAAAGATAAAGGAGTAATATATAAGGGGGATATCTGAAGACTACAGGACTAAGCAAAGAGGCAAATTAAGGCTAATAAAATAGAAGCACAAACCTGAGGGACCTGGTGTTGCAAATCTCTAGTTTTTCTGGTCAATTGTATGTTGGCTCTGCCCTTCTTCACAAATGCTCCACTAGCTTGACTAGTTCTAGGAAAAGTCTTTGTACACCGCCTCCGGTGCACAAAGGCATGCATCGAGCACGCGTATTGGCCGCGCGCCTGTGCGAGTGCGCGTGTGGGCGCGCTGCGGCCCAATGAGCCGTGGCACGCGTGCTCACATGGACGCGCGGCCAATGCGCGCGTCCAGTGCTTGCCTTTGTGCACCGGAGGCGGTGCACAAAGACATTTCTAAACTTCTAATCGTTCCCCATAGCCATATTTCCCTACTAGAATACACATAGGAATATTAATACTCTGTCGCGAACTTTTGAGGAGTTTGTTTATCAAATCCCACAAAACAAAAGTCTCTAGAAGTTTTGATGTGATCTTTTGCTTAAGAATATTGCACCACCATGACCTAGATAAAGAACAGCAAGTAAACAAATGATTTAAGCTTTCTTCTTTTTAAAAGGGAGCTTTGTGGTCACATGTGAACATACTTAAAAGATTGAGAGAGACAAAGAAAGACATGCTAAATGTTCATTATGAGCGACCTTTTCTTGGTTATTTTTCTTGAAAAGTCGTATTTTCATGATCATTGTGACATCAATTTACCGATCTCATTATGCAATCAGGTTTATAATGTGTCTTTATGCCCTTTAAAGTTGGCTAGGGTCTGATGACATTTTACTGTAACTAGTTTGCTGGCAAGGTGATGGATGAACTGGATGAAACATCTCTAAAATGTTATGTTTCAGATAAAATATTCAGACAATGCATGTAATAGAAATAGTAGTTTGAGATCATCAAGTTCCATCTCCATCATCTCTCTTACAAATCCTCATTGTTTTCAAAAACCCTTACTGATATTTTATAGGAGGAAGGAAGAAACCGTTGGGCCTGGTGTGGTGCTATCAAGGCCCAGGAAGGCTAACTTGTATTGGGTGTAGGTCCAGAATGGAGATTAAATCAAATCACGGGTGTACACGGGCTTGGGAATTAGTTTAATCTCATTGGGTTAGTCCATGGGAGTTTTTGTTGAGTCTGGACCTGACTCACTTGGTGGATATATTTAAACCCTAGTCTCTAGGGTTTGGATGGAATAGAACATATTCTTTTCTCTCAAGTTTTCTCTCATCACCTCTCCATCTTCTCCCCTCCTACCGTTCACGGCTTTATCTCCATGAGGATTTGTAGGAGGGAGCGGTGCTGCTCTTAAGATCGCATAGCGTGGAGTCTCCAAGGTGTTGGCTTCGCGTGGGCAGCTCACTGGTAGGATCCAGCGATCACGGACGAAGCCGAAGAAGCTGGATCGGATTATCGAGTCGAGAATCACGTGAAGGGAGCGATCGCGTGGAGTTTTTCGCAGGAAACAGAGGAAGATTGGGTTTCATGGGTGAAGGAGGCAAGCTTTGTACAGGTGAAGGGACTTCACGTACCTCTCTATCTTCTTCCCTTCTATTGTTCACGGCTTTATCTCCATGAGGATTTGTAGGAGGGGAGCGGTGCTGCTCTTGAGATCGCATAGCGTGGCATCTTCAGGGCGTTGGCTTCGCGTGGGGCAACTCGCTGGTGGGATCCAGTGATCACAGGCGAAGCCGAAGAAGCCGGATCGGATTATCGAGCGGAGAATCACATGAAGGGAGCGATCGCATGGAGTTTTTCGTAGGAAACGAAGGAAGATTGGGCTTCATGGGTAAAGGAGGCAAGCTTCACGTGAAGGAGGAGAAAAAACACGTAGGATTCACGTACATGAAGAGGTTGACACGAAGAGACTTCGCGTGGCGTGGGGAGGCTTCATGGCTTCGTATCTCGAAATCGTTGGATTTCCAGTAAGAAGGAGATTCGAACCCGGGATCAAGAGGCTCGAGGACAAGCGCATTATCGCTGTGCCAATCTGATTATTAGCAACAAAGGATGAAAGCCCATGGTACTTCTCCGGCGAGGTTGATCCCACTGCTGTTCATCAAGCACTAAACCCCAACAGTTAGTATCAGAGCCAGGCTCAGGAAGAAGTTGTTTGAAGATCTTCAAGGGCTGAAAAAATTTCAGCATGGCTTCATCAAAGACTCTATTTTCTGAAATATTTTGTGCTATTTTTGGTTGAGATCTGGTCATGGGTAGTAGCATAAAATTAGATTTTGAGAAGTTTAATGGAAAGAAAAGTTTCTCCATGTAGAAAGTCCGGGGAGAGGACCTTCTTGTGCAGCAGGTTTTAGATTTGGCTTTGGAGAAAAGGCCAGATGGAATGATAGATAAGCAGTGGATGTCGTTGGAGAAGAAAGCATGTTCAGCGATCAAAGGATGTCTAGCAGATTCAGCCCTTTATTTAGTGTTAGAGGAGAAGACCTGAAGGGACTCTGGTCGAAGTTGCAAGCTCTCTATATGGGAAAGAATATGTGCAACAAGTTGATGTTGAAGAAGCGCCTCTACAACCTTCGAATGTCAAAAGGTGAAGATGTGCTGGGCCATATCCAAGTGTTCGACCAGATGAGCAATGAATTGCTGAATGTTAGGATCAAGATGGAGAAGAAAAATAAGGCACTTTTGCTATTGTGTTCACTGCCCACATCATATGACTCATTGGTTACGACGTTGCTCTACGGAAAAGAGATATTGTTCTATGAAGATATTATCTCGATACTTCGGACGAATGAGTAAAGAAAGAAAATGACCAAGGAAGCTGTTCCTTAGGAGGGTCTATCAGTTGGGGAAGGGTCAAGCAGAGGTAGGGACGGAAGCAGGTCTAGGGGATGGTTAAAATCTAGGAAGGCTAAGTGCTACAAGTGTGGTGAGATAAGACATTTAAAAGGGATTGTCCTAGAAGAAAAAAATCAGAGGGAAAAAAAGGAAGGATCTGAGTTTGTGAGTATAATTGCAGGCTAGGAGGTGAAGGATGATCTCTTGGTGGTATCAGATGGTCATAGACACAACACAGAGGTGTGGACCTTGGATTCAGCTTATTCTCATCATTACACTCTCAACCGGTCGTGGTTCAGCACTTACACAGAGGTTGATCAAGAATGTATGACTCTTGGAGATGATCACCCTTGCAAGGTGGCAAGTATTAGTACAGTGAGAAGGATGTTTGATGGCATAGTGTGCACTTTTACCAACGTGAAGCATATCCCAGAACTTAAGAAGAATTTGGTATCACTGGGGTATCTAGAGCGGACTGGATACAGCTTCAACAATCATGCCAGGAGTGAAGTTCTGAACATCTCCAATGAAGCTATGGTGGTGATAAGAGGAAGAAGGCTGAAGAACAACCTATATAGGTTGGAGGGCTTTGTGGTGACCAAAAAATCTGAGGCAATGCTGTGGAATAGGATTCTTGGGATATGTACAGGATGTGACATTACTGCCTAGGCCACATGGGAGACAAGAGATGAAAGAACTGAGTAAGAGTCCGAACCTGAGTGGTAGAGTCATAGAGATCTGTAAGCCATGTTAGATGGGAAAGCAGAGGAGAGTGCAATTCTTGGTCATCATAGCTAGAAGTACAGAACCCCTAAAGCTAGTACACATGAATATCTGGGGATCGGTCCCAATTTCTGCAAGGAATGGGGCCAGATATTCTTGACCCTGATAGATGATTTTTTAAGGAAGCTGTGGATCTATTACATAAGGAAGAAATCAAAGGACTTTACCAAGTTCAGAATCTGGAAGGCTGAGGTAAAGAAGGAGCAGGGTAGGAGTGTAAAGTATCTAAGGTCAGACAATGGCGGAAAATACACCCGCATGGAGTTTCAGATATTTCGTAAGGAGTGGGGCATTAAAAGGCACTTCTCGGTGATGGAAACTCCTCAATAGGAGGGGTGGCTGAGAGAATGAACAGAACACTGTTGAAAAAAGCAAGATGCTTGAAGCTGCAGGCAGGGCTTTCAAAGATGTTCTGGGTTGACGCAGTAGATGTAGCCAGTTACTTGATCAATCAGTCACTGCACACCAGGTTGGATGGAGGCATTCCAGAGGAGATATGATCTGGAGAAAAGATAAGCCTGAACCATCTGAGGGTGTTTGGATGTACGGCATATGTGCATGTTGGTGCTGGGAAGCGAAGTAAGTTGGACGCCATGTCTAAAAAGATGATGTTTCTGGGCTACCCGCATGGAATCAAGGAGTATCCGACTGTGAAATCCCTTGGAGAAGAAGGTTATCATCAGCAGGGATGTGACCTTCGATGAGAGCTTGATCCTCTAGAGCAGAGATGGTACAGATGCACACCAAGGACTGCAGGAGATAGAACACGGTAATACTAGTCAGATGATCTCCTACACAGTCGTGCCATTTGCTAGTGGACCAGAAGGATTTGAGATTTAGATAGAGAGGACTGACAGAGGGGTCAGAAGCCAAAAAGTTCAGCAGGATGCAGTTAGGCAGGGGACTGATATTGGAATCGCATTACATAGGCCCAGAAAAATGTGCGACAATCAGTTCGATACGACTTTAAGAATTTGATATCATATGCCCTGATAACAGCGATGAAAATCCTTACACGTATTATGAGGCTGTGGAGAACTAGGACAACCAGAATAGAGATGGTAGGTCCAGGCTATGGCAGAGATGTAGGCTATAGCAGAGGAGATGTAGTCTCTCTACAGGACTAACATATAGCAGGTGATCCAATTGCCATAAGAAAAGAAACTCATTGGTTGCAAATAGGTTTATCAACGCAAGAAAGGACCTTCAGAGCAAGCGAATATAAGGTACAAGGCAAGACTAGTGGCCAGAGGATACTCTCGAAAGGAAGGCTTCGACTACAGAGAGTAGGTGAAAGAAGGTGAAGTGAAGCTAATAAAGGTACATACTAAGAAAAATCCAACAGATGCACTGATTAAGGTTCTTTTATGGATAGCTTTCCTTGGTATTATAACTGATGGATACGACGAACATACTGAGGCCTTGAAGCACCAAGGTGGAGATTGTTGGGCCTGATATGGTGCTATCAAGGCCCGGGGGCTAACTTGTATTGAGCTAGGTGTGGGTCCAAGGGTTGAGATTAAATCAAGTCATGAATGTACACGGGCTTGGGGATTAGTTTAATCTCATTGGATTAGCCCATGGGAGTTTTTGTTGAGTCTGGGCCTGACACACTTGGTGGATGTATTTAAACCCTAGTCTCTAGGATTGGATGAAATAAAAACATATTCTTTTCTTCCAAGTTTTCTCTCATCACCTTCCCATCTTCTCCCCTCCTACCGTTCATGGCTTCATCTCCATGAGGATTCATAGGAGGGAGTGGTGTTGCTCTGGAAATCGCATAGCGTGGCGTCTCTAGGGTGTTGGCTTCGCATGGGGCATCTCGCTGATGGGATCCAGCTATCTTGGATGAAGCCGAAGAAGCTGGATCAGATTATTGAGCGAAGAATCATGTGAAGGGAGCAATCGCGTGGAGTTTTCATAGGAACGGAGGAAGATTGGGCTTCGTGGGTGAAGGAGGCATCCTTCACATGAAGGAGGAGAAAAAACATGTAGGCTTCACGTACATGAAGAGGATGACATGAAGAGACTTCACGTGGAGTGAAGACGAACATGGGAGGCTTCATGGCTTCGTATCTCGAAATCATTGGATTTCCAGCGAGAAGGAAAATAAAAGGGCCGAGGAGATTCTAACTCGGGATCAAAGGGTTCGAGGACAAGCGCATTACCGTTGTGCCAATCTAATTGTTGGCAACAAAGGGTGAAAGTCCATGATACTTCTCCAGTGAGGTTGATCCCACTATTGTTCATCAACGACTAAATCCCAACAGAAACAGGACTAGGATCTTGGACATAATATCTGGCGAAAGAGAATTGCCTATGGAACACATCAAATTGCCCATTAAATGTGAAAATAGTTATTTATTTATTTTTGGGTGGGGGATGGGGGTTAAGTTGTTCAAAGAAAACAATATGTTAACTAAGGTTTTAGTATGCAAGCTCAAGGCCTTGGATGCAAGAATAAGAGAGACAGGTTTTTATAATGCAGGTTTTATAACACAAGCTATCTTATACTTTTGAGAAACTAAATTTGCAAGTGCTGATGACTAATTGATACCAAAATCTAGAGATCTAAGGAAAAACGGTCTATGCGTCTGTGTGAAGGGAAGCAAGTAGGTGTATGGTATTTAATTCTTAGCTTGGATTGAAAAGTGGTTCATTGGTCGTATTTCTAACATGTTTATATGTATCAGTTATATAGTCTTTTACATTTTGATGATCAATAGGGTACTTCAATAATATGACATAAGTGATGTATGGTACTCCTTGTTTGGTTGATATCCCATATTTTTGGAGCTCTTGAAGGTATCTAGGAGATGATCTTTTCCAAATATTATGTGAAGATTGCTAAGGTTGCATTTGGCATCACTGCCAATATTTATTTTTAAAAACCTGAAAATTGAAACTCTATTTCTATTTCTTTCTAAATGTTTAAACATATGAACCTGTTTGTTACAATTAGTTGTTAAAAATATAAACTTTTATAATTAGTAATTGTGATTTAATATCTTTACATCTTACAGAAAATATGACTCTAAATTGAATAGAATGAAAAAAAAGATTTATATAGCTGATCTTAGCTAGTTTGGGATCAAGGCTTTATTGTTGTTGTTTGTTGTTGTTATAATTAATGATAATGATAGTAGTGGTAGTAACAGCATAGTGATGGTATTAGCAATGATACTGGTGGCCATGGCAACAACGATAGTAGTGACACCAAGCAATGATTAAAAAATAAATAGTAAACACATAGCAATCGAGGGGTTTTATAGTGGATGCTTGGTATTATGTATCCAAAGCAGCCTGCTAAAATAGATAGTTTTTTCTTACTAAATATCAAAAATGATTATTTTGCATCAATTTCATGCAAATACATAATAAAAAAATATGAAGGCAAAGTTATACAACGTCTTCCACCTAACATCGTAATATTATTGTTAACATTCATATATTATAAACATCCGCAAACTAATGTAGAATATCATCTTTCACTAGTTATAATAGCACAACTCATAAGATGAGAATATCTACAGCTGCGCAACATCAATCATAAAATGATGATATCCAAAATCACATAGCATCAATCATAAAAGAAAGATATTCATGATGATATAATATAATTCACTGAACAAAGCATCATCAATAGATAATAGAATCCTCTTGACTCTAGACAATAGGGGTCAAGTGACAAATTGATGATCAATTATCATAATGGTCAAGCATCATTTACAATTTCTAGGAGGTTTGCTCCTTGAGCATCAAAACTAGAGGTGTCTGAGTGATCCAATTGAAAAATGATCCAGCCTGCTAGGGAATAAATTGCTCGCTTTGAATTCATAGCATAGTGGGTGGGTTTTTGCACATGTCATGTGCTTCATTCTCAAGTGCCGTATAATATTGTTACGATACTCAATGTAATGGTTTTAGGCTGAATATGTTATAGCAACCATGGTGGGTGATTTTCAAAACAATAGTAGTGAGAGTGGCGAGGGTAGTGTTAGCAATGGTGGTGGCGACAATGGTTAATGAAATCTGTATCTTTCCAAAAAAAAAATTGTAAGCCATTTTTACCAGATTTCACTTTCAAAAAGTTGACCAAAATTTTGAGAGAAAAAAATGAGAACATCTCTACCAACTATATTTTTTTCTTGATTTTCATGTTTTGGATTTTAAAAACTGACAAACAAAAACCATAGTGATACTAAATGGGTCCTAAAAATAAAGTGTTATTAGGGATTATGTTCTTATGTGGCACAGGGGTGGTCAATTAAGTGTCACAAAAGTATTTCATGAAAAAGCATAGAAATCATGATAAAAATCAAGTTTTAATGTTTCATAAAATTGATCCATTTGGTCAAGGCCAAATCAAGTTTTAGATTTCTTTCATTTTGATACTTTTGGACAGTTTTAGTTGAAATTAGTCAACTTCATTCTTAGATCGGTGATTTTAGCAAGTTTAAATGAAACTGATCGAAATTATTGCTTAACTTAGTGAACTTTTGAACAATTGAATTTGAAGAAGTAAACAATATACACTTGTACATAGTGGAAAAAATATTTATGTAACACAAAATACTACAAAACGTTGTTTATTAAGTTTCTTAGCTTCTTTTTACTCTATCTATTTTAATTCAAAAGTTTTTAAATTTCTCTTTCTTTGGCCAAACGTTGGAACTTGAAGAACTTCCAAAACAATGTACGTGACTCAGAGACCCAGCCAAAATTGAAACTGATTTTTGAAACCTTGCTAGAGATTAAAGTGAAAAATTAGAGGTGAGATCTGCTATATTTATAAAGTTGTAGGATATTGTGATGAACTAAGAGGAAAATGGAGAAGCCATCCCTTCAATAATGAATGTGCCTTGCTTTTCTTAAATTAAGCAATCTATTAGGGGCGAAAATACATACTTTGAATACTCTCTTTGGAGATAAACCCTATAGTAGTTCTGTATTTTTCCCAACCAAAATAAGAGCCCACATATTTTCAGGGATTGTAAGTCTAATAGTGCATGGATTGCTTTGGAGAAGGATAAAGAGTAGGAACTACTGGTAGCTACTCAGGAATATATCAGGAAAGCATGTCTGAATTTGGTTCTTTGACTAATGATTTGTGCTTCAAAATGAATGGCTATTTTCTATATCAAACTTTGTCATTTCCTATTTAGTCTATAGACTTTAGATTCTTTTCCAAGAATAGATATAAATAAGATAGACCTTCCTGTAGTCAGACCTTTCATGAGAGGCTCTTGGTTTTATGACTTGCAGCATTTGCATTTTTATTTAGAGCATCTTTGTAATTTCTTGATTTTGACTATTTTGTCCTTCGCCCCTTGTTTTATATCCTCCAGGCCTCTGGCAGAGGTTTTCCACACAGTTTTGCAAAGAGATATGAAGTCTGGTACCAGAGCTTTGGTAAAAGCTGGTTACAATTCAAAAGTGATCCCCCTGATTAACAAAAGCATACCTGTCAACACTACAAGTAAAAACAGGGAACCACCTTCTACCCTGAAGAAATGTCTAGAAGGAAGATAACTTTCTGCTGGAGGAAGGGTATTAAGACCATTTTACTGGAGGACTTTGACATTGCTAGTTGCAGAAATTTCCTAAATAGCTCTTATTTCATATTTGAATGACTGACAGGTACATCGAGGAGGAAAGCTAACAGGAATGTTGAATAGAAAGAATGGTATCCTCATGATGGTTCCGCCACCCTAACCTTTCTCTGCACGTTCCCTATTGCGAAAATTTCTTCTTCCCATCGGTGTTGGCCAATATTTGAAGTACTGGCAAGAATAGTTCCATTGATGAACCTGAGCCTTTCATGAGCCACACATATCTGGTAAGTAGTTGCTTCTATGGTATCACTTACAATTTCGACAGCTTTTTTTCCAAATTCTGTGTTTTATATTCTTAATCCCTGACTTTGCTAAGTGAAACTTCAGCCATCCGTTTTTTTCCCCAAAAGATTCCTTTTGAACCTTTTCTCAACTTCTTGATGGATATCCGAGAGTTCAGCAGCAAAGCGGATTGCTTGATTTTAATGTTGGATCATAACAGGCCATAAGCATAGAAGTAACTTCTTAGGTGAATCTTCACTTGATCCTATAATGTTCTGTATAATTGTTTGACTGAGCTCCTCAAAGTCATGCATTTTATTTAAAAATAATGGTAATTGTTGAGGGGTAAAATCGTCGTTACATTAATATCCGTGCGAGGCGGTTAAGGCTAACCTCCTCCCTTCGGCTCCTCCGGGCTTTCGTAGCCCGGCCCTTTCGGGCTTTCGTAGCTCGGCCCTTCCGGGCTTCCGTAGCCCGGCCCTTCCGGGCTTCCGTAGCTCGGCCCTTCCTGGCTTCCGTAGCCCGGCCCTTCCTGGCTTCCGTAGCCCGGCCCTTCCGGGCTTCCGTAGCTCGGCTTCTTCGAGCGATCCACAACCTAACATCTACCTTCGCGGAACCTGACGCGGGAGAGCCCGGGCCTACCAGAACGGCATCCTAGACAAGGAATCATGTCGGGACGTGGCCTAAAACCTATCATAACCGTCTCAGGCCTATTCAATCAGATCTCGAGACATCAAGGAGCTCTCCCAGCCGTCGATACCTGAACAAATGGGATACGGATTCTAACGGCCCCGCAACGGCCTGATTCTGTCCGCCTCCATATCGTAACAACCTCCGAACCTTTCAGAAGACGCTCAAGACCCAGGTGACAGTCTATAAATATCATACTCGCAGATTCCCTCAGGTACACACTCTCTCCTTGCGCACAGGCACGCGCCTCTTACACGGGCACCCACACCCTCTCTCCGGCAGCTCGTCGGCGCTCCTGCCCTCTGGAGCTTCCGATTGGCCACCCCGAAGAGGCCTCCCGAAGAGATCCACCTTCCCACTGTCTGGTTGATCGCCGATCTCTTCTCCACTGACTTGAGCGTCGGAGGGTCTTCCGCGGAGGACCACCCTCAGCGTCCCCTACGTGTGGACTTCTTTTGCAGGTCCGCCCCCCTCTTCCTGGAGATCGATCGCGCCCGAGTTAGAGGACGGATCCCGGCGGCAACAGATTGGCACTAGAGGAAGGGCCTCAAGTCCCATTAAAACTTGAAGAAAGGAGACAAGGATCTAAATCCGAAGAAGAACCTTTCCAATGGCCAACTGGAGAAGAGCAACCTCTAAAGCCCAAGATCAGGTCGCTTCCCAGAGGCCTGATCCGACTGGCTCTACAGCGCCGCAACCTCCACCGATCGAAACCCCGTCGCCACCTGCCATCCCGGTGACCCAAGACCAGTTCGCTACGCTGGTCCAACAGGTCCAGACCCTTACCCACCTGGTACAAGAGCGCCTTGTAGCTCCTCCTGCTTCGCATCCTCAAAGGAGGCGGCGATTTCTTCTTCGCCAGCGACCTCCTCCTCTAATCCGCATGAATCAGCGGATCCCCCACATCGCCCCAGGGGGACAAACCAGTCCCGCGAGCCGGTTATGATAGAGATCATCTCAGATCTCGGCGAGCCCGCTCCCTCTCCCCGGCGACATCTCACCATGATTCCACCCCATCCTTGCGATTCTTACGCCCAGCTCCTCCTCTAACCGGTGAAGAGGAGATCCGCCGTCAGATCCAGGAGATGCGTCAGGAGCTAAACGCCGCCAAGCAGACCCATCTGTCCCAGCCCAAGGCGGAGCAGGGCATCCCTTTCTCTAAGGGGATCATGGAGGAAGTGATTCCCTCCCATGTCAAACTACCAGCCGTCGAGCCCTATCACGGCTCCACTGACCCGGACGACCATCTCAGTAGCTTCCGGTCAATAATGATGTTCCACGGAGCGTCTGATGCGGTCCTCTGCCGCGCCTTTCCATCCACCCTCAGAGGATCCGCCCGAACCTGGTTCAATGCATTGAAGCCAGGTTCCATTGATTCTTTCGACGAGCTGAGCCACCTTTTTATTGGCCAGTTCGTTAGCAGTCGCCGCCACCGACGAAGATCTGACTCCCTCTCCGAAGTCAAGCAGAGAGAGGGGAGTCCCTGAGGAATTATCTTGGCCGTTTTAATAAGGCCATGTTAGAGGTGGACCACCTTAATCATGAGGTGGCGATGTCCGCTCTGGCGGGGGGAGTCTCAAAGGAGAGCGACTTCTACCTGGCTATGGAGGTCAGCTACCCCCCAGCCTATCTGATATGATGGCCCTTGCGGACAAATATGCTAGGATCAAGGAATCGCGGAGAATTGCCCGCGCTGAGCATGCGAAGAAGCAGGAGCCTAAAGTCCTCGACAGGCACCATCCTGCCCGGCAGCCAAGTCCGCCTCGCCGCCAAAGAGTCCCTCCGCTGCCGCCAAGGAATCGCTCCCGGATTCCTCCCAGGCGATTCGATCGCTATACTCCGCAACTGTGCCTCGAGCGCAAATCCTTATGGAAATAGAGCGCCAACTTCCCCGGCCGGTACCTCTCCGAGGGAACCCGACCCGAAGAGATCCCGCCAAGTACTGCCGCTACCATAGGGAGCACGGTCATGACACTGAAGAATGCTGGCAGCTGAAGAATGAAATAGAGAGGTTGATTCGGCGGGGACGGCTGGATCAGTTCAGGAGGGCGCCCGAGCCGCAGCAACAAGGAGGTGACCGTCAGCTCGAGCTCCAACAACCTCCTCCTCCACCCAATCCGCCCATGATTGGCCGCATCAACATGATTGAAGAGGCCGGCGGATCGAGCCCCAGGGGCGGCGGTGAAGACCGGCGCCAAAAAAGGCAAGGACAGGCGAACTCTCCTTCTCCGACGACGATCTTCTGGGAGTACAACTCCCCCACGATGACGCACTAGTTGTATCCCTTAATTTGAACAATTATGATGTAAGCCGAATCCTCGTTGATAGTGGAAGCTCGGTAAATGTTTTGTACCTCGGTGTGTTTGCCAGGATGAAATTGCTCATGGAAAACCTTCGAGCCGTGGATTCCGCCCTGATGGGATTCACCGGTGACGTCATTATCCCGGAAGGAATCGTCATCCTGACGGTCCGCGCGGGAACCTGGCCCCTTGTGACTATTGTACAGACCGATTTCCTAGTGACCGACCTCAGATCCCCATACAACGCCATATTCGGCAGGCCTGGCTTAATGTCCTCAAGGCAGTTGTCTCTATCCCACATCTGTCTATGAAGTTCCCCACCGAGCGAGGAGTTGGCGTGGTTCGGGGAAGTCAAGCCATGGCTCAGCAATGTTTCGTTACGAGCCTTCAGTCTAGAATGCCCGAAGTTGATGGGCTAGACGCTCGCGAAGACTTCGCCGAACAACGGGGAGAACCAGCAGAAGAATTGGAGGAAGTACCATTGGACGAAGCTCAGCCCGACCGAACCGCAAGGATCGGGTCGCTACTCAAAGGAGAGTCTCGGCACAGGTTGATCAGATTCCTCCAAAGCAATGCCGATATCTTCGCCTGGACCGCCTCCGACATGCCAGGAATCAACCCCGAGGTCCTCGTCCACCATCTCAATATGAACGAGAGGCACAGGCCTGTTAAGCAAAAGAAGAGAAGCTTCGGCCCAGAGCGGCAAAAAGCCATTGAAGAAGAGGTCGACAAACTCATAAAGGCCAACTTCGTCCGAGAGGTAAATTACCCAAACTGGCTGTCAAATGTCGTCATGGTAAAAAGTCGAACGACAAATGGAGGATCTGCATCGACTTCACCGACCTCTACAAAGCCTGCCCGAAGGACAGTTTTCCCCTCCCTCGGATCGATCAGCTCGTGGATGCCACCTCGGGCCACCAGATGCTGTCATTCATGGACGCCTATTCCGGCTACAATCAGATCCGAATGGCCCCTGAAGACGAAGAAAAGACCGCCTTCATAACCGACCAAGGTACCTACTGTTACCGTGTTATGCCTTTTGGTCTTAAGAATGCAGGGGCAACCTACCAGCGGCTGGTTAACAAGGTGTTCAAGGAACAAATCGGCTGGAACATGGAGGTGTACGTGGATGACATGCTGGTTAAAAGCAAGGAGGCATCACAGCATGTCGAGGACCTCTCGGAGAGCTTTGCAACGTTGCACAAATATGGGATGAAACTCAACCCGACCAAGTGCGCCTTCGGTGTCAACTCGGGAAGTTCCTCGGCTTCATGGTCTCCCAGCGAGGTATCGAGGCTAACCCCTAGAAGATTCAAGCTCTCAACAAATGGCGCCCCCTGCATCTGTTAAAGAGGTCCAGCGCCTAACCGGGAGGATAGCGGCCCTTAACCGCTTTGTGGCGCGGTCGGTCGAGAGATGCCTCCCCTTCTTCAAAACTCTCCGATCGGCCAAAAACTTCCAGTGGACTCCCGAATGCCAAAGGTCATTCCAAGATCTCAAGAAGTACCTCGGCTCGCCCCCACTCCTCAGTAGTCCGACCCTAGGAGAGCCTTATTTTATACCTGGTTGTCTCGGAGAGTGCGGTTTGTTCGGTGCTAGTCAAAGAAGAAGGCAAGATCCAGAAGCCGATCTACTATGTGAGCATGTTGCTCCGCGATGCGGAGACAAGGTACAGCAGGATCGAAAAGATGGTGCTGGCTTTAATCACCTCAGTTTGAAAGCTACGACCGTATTTCCAAGCACATTCCGTGATGGTCCTAACTGACCAACCCATCAAGGCGGTGGTCCACCGTCCGAAAACATTGGGGAGAATGACCAAATGGGCCGTCGAGCTAAGCGAGCACGACATACATTTTCAGCCTCGCCCAGCCATCAAAGCCCAAGTACTGGCCGACTTCCTCCTCGAGTGCACCATCCCGGAGGACGGTTCTGCCCCAGACTCCCTTGAAGAGCCAAAGTTTGGAGCCCGATGGCTCCTCCACGTCGATGGGTCGTCCAATGCCCATCACTCCGGTGCGGGTCTAGTTCTTACTAGTCCTGAGGGGATGACTTTCGAGTATGGCGTCCGATTCTCCTTTCCGGCTTCCAACAACGAAGCCGAGTACGAAGCCCTGTTGGCCGGTCTCCGGATCGCCCACAATCTGAAGGTGGAAAAGCTCAACGCCTTCACCGACTCTCAGCTGGTAGCCGGCCATGTTCGGGGAGAATTTGAAGCTCGGGAGCCAAACATGATTCGATATCTCCAGGAGGTGCGTAACTTGCTTCCCCATTTTTTCGAATTTGAAATTATTCAGATTCCCAGATCTGAGAACGCCCGTGCCGACTACTCTCCCGACTGGCAACCGCGGAGACGATGGATGCCGAACAAAAGTTCCACCTGGAGACTCTGGAAAAGCCAAGCATCACGGAGGCCGACCGGGTGATGCAAGTTGAGGCCGAACCATCCTGGTTCAACCCTATCCTCAAATATCTCAAAGAAGGGTCGCTTCCGTCCGACCGAAGAGAGGCTAGGAAGCTGAAGCTGCAGGCCATCCACTACGTGTTGATTGACAACCAACTGTACAAGCGGTCATTTTCCATGCCGCTGCTTAGGTGCCTTCGCCCATCAGAAGCGGACTACGCTCTGTGCGAGGTACATGAAGGGATTTGCGGCAACCATTTGGGAAGCCGGTCCCTCTGCCACAAGGTGCTGCGACAAGGCTACTACTGGCCGACCATGCAAAAAGACGCGGACGATCTAGTCCGCGCCTGCGACCCCTGCCAAAGGCATTCAAGCATCCAAAGGCTCCCCTCCGCCAAGCTAGTTTCTATATCCTCTGCTTGGCCCTTTGCCAAATGGGGGATGGACATCCTCGGCCCATTCCCGCTTGCCACAGGACAGCGGAAATTCTTGTTTGTCGCCATCGACTACTTCACCAAATGGGTCGAAGCGGAAGCGGTCGCACAAATTACCGAGGCACGGGCCCGAGACTTTGTGTGGAGGTCCATCATCTGCCGATTCGGCCTCCCTCATACTATAATCACCGATAACGGCAAGCAATTCGATAACTCCAAGTTCCGCCAGTTCTGTGAAGAACACGGAATCCGTCACCACCTTACTTCGATCGGGCACCCACAAGCCAACGGAGCGGCCGAAGTAACCGACAGGACCCTCCTCAGGGAATCAAAGCTCGCCTCTCCAGAGCCCAAGGCAGGTGGGCGGATGAACTACACCATGTCCTATGGGCCTACCGCACAACCCCAAGAATCCCGACAGACGAGACCCCATTCCGAATGGCTTTCGGTACAGAGGCCGTTATCCCTGTGGAAGTCGGTCTCCCATCATTGCGGGTGAAGAGCTACTCGGAGGAGACTAGCAACGAACAACTCCGTACCAACCTCGACCTAATAGAGGAAATCAGAGAGAAGGCCCAGATCAGAACGGCTGCCTATCAACAAAGGGTGGCCCATTACCACGCTTCCAGAGTCAAAGGGAAGACCTTCCTGCCCGGCGACCTTGTCCTCCGAAAGGCCTCTGTTTCCAAACCGCTAGAACAAGGAAAGCTGCGCCAAACTGGGAGGGCCCGTACCAGGTATCGGAGATCATTGGATCGGGAACCTACAAGCTGCAGGATCTGGATGGGAAGTCCATTCCTCGGACTTGGAACGCGGACAACCTTCGTAAATACTATCAATAGGGTATGTCCTCTCTGAATTCATCTTCGCATGCCTCACTACACATTCCTGCTTATCTGTTTCCTCAAAACCTATTGCGTGAATTATTATGCACTATATTGCTATAAATTGCAAGAAGAAACAGATACTGCTTACCAATCCTCGACACAACCGAGCTGTCTGTTCGAACAGGAATCTCCGAACCTTGGCAGGGCCAAGTAAAATATTCTCTGAACCTCGGCAGGGCCGAGCAACAAATCTCCGAACCTTGGCAGGGCCAAGTAAAATATTCTCTGAACCTCGGCAGGGCCGAGCAGCAAATTCTCCGAACCTTGGCAGGGCCAAGTAAAACATTCTCCGAACCTCGGCTGGGCCGAGCAACAAATCTCCGAACCTTGGCAGGGCCAAGTAAAATATTCTCCGAACCTCGGCAGGGCCGAGCAGCAAATTCTCCGAACCTTGCAGGGCCAAGTAAAACATTCTCCGAACCTCGGCTGGGCCGAGCAACAAATCTCCGAACCTTGGCAGGGCCAAGTAAAACATTCTCCGAACCTCGGTAGGGCCGAGCAGCAAATTCTCCGAACCTTGGCAGGGCCAAGTAAAACATTCTCCGAACCTCGGCTGGGCCGAGCAACAAATCTCCGAACCTTGGCAGGGCCAAGTAAAATATTCTCCGAACCTTGGCAGGGCCGAGCAGCAAATTCTCCGAACCTTGGCAGGGCCAAGTAAAAATTCTCCGAACCTCGGCGGGGCCGAGCAACAAATCTCCGAACCTTGGCAGGGCCAAGTAAAATATCCTTCGAACCTCGGCTGGGCCGAGCAACAAATCTCCGAACCTTGGCAGGGCAAGTAAAATATTCTCCGAACCTCGGCAGGGCCGAGCAACGAATCCTCCGAGCCATGGCAAGGCCAGTAAAAATCATTCGGGCTGAAATCCCAGATAAAAACCGAAGTGCACAGGCCCCGACTAAAGCCGGGCAGCCTCCAAATAGTCCCCGAAGGACTTCGTCTGGTTTGAAAATGAGCACGTTAAACAAAAACCATCGACGCACAAGAAGAAGCCACCATTGGCAAACCCCCTTTAGAGGCCGTTGAGCCCCGCATAATCGGCCAGAGGCCCCAAGAAGAGCTAGGAGATCCCCCTCTGTTATTGAAAACCTTTGGGCGATGCCCCTATAGCCCGTCGTTCAAAGCGTCTATATCAACGCACAAAAACGATGGGGCCACGCCAATACCCAAATTCATCACACGAATCAAGGCCATAATTCTTCAAAAGCAAGATCCGTTTTCATTTAGAGGATTACAAAAAGGCAGTAAAAAACAAAAACAGGAAGAGAGGCCCTAAATCAGAATCCGGAGTCACTCCCAGAGGCTAGCAGCTCCTCCAGGCGCTCCGTCAGGTCAGCCACCTGCTGACGAAAGACGTAATCTCCTCCCTTTGCCGGTCCATCAACCGGCATGAGGCCTCCGCCTCCCTGACCGACACGTCCATGTACTCTTCGGCGATCCTTGCGAGCTGCTGATTACTCGCAAAGGCCGACGCTAGGCCCTGTCCGTCAACAGTGACGGAGGTATGCCTCCCCTCCGAACGCGGCAGCTGTTGAGCGAGGAACGCGACTCGACTGATGATCGCCCTGGAGAGGCCATTTTTTCGGAACTTAAACCGAGGGATGGCCGAAATCGATGCCCCTCGGTCGTATTTATACTCGCCAGGCAGGTATCTCTATCAGTCGCGCCGTAACCACCGACCCATAAGAACTTGCCACGTGTTGCCATCTCAGTGCATGTGAAATCCGAAGTCGCCGCGCCCCATCCCGAGTGGGATCGATAAGCGCGAGCAGGTTGTTCGGGAATTCCCCAAGCAGAACATTTTCCGATCTGTCGGCCTTCGCAATAAATGCATTCGGCGCTTCCCCGAGCCCCTTAATGCTGGCCTCTTTTTCGGGAAACGCGGAAGTTCGGCATTCGGCCAATAACCTGTCCCCTTGGGAAAGGGGGCGTCACCAATAAAAGCATGACAATATACCGCTCGTTCCGCTCTGGCGCCCCTTATCAAGCGCCACGTGGACCTAACGCCGTGGCCCACGATGGCAAGTGAGTCGCTCCCTTAAGCCCGAATCTCCGAACCTTGGCAGGGCCAAGTCAATTATCTCCAAACCTCGGCTGGGCCGAGCGAACCGAATCTCCGAACCTTGGCAGGGCCAAGTCAGTTATCTCTGAACCTTGGCAGGGCCAAGTCAATTGTCTCCGAACCTCGGCTGGGCCGAGTGACTGAATCTCCGAACCTCGGCTGGGCCGAGTGACTAAATCTCCAACCTTGGCTGGGCCAAGTCAAATATCTCCGAAACTCGGATGGCCCGAGTGACAGGTTCCCTGAACCATGATGGAAAAAGTACGGATTCCCTGAACTTCGGCCAAGGCCGACCCACGATAAACCGAGCCCCGGTAAAAGCGAAGCACAAAAATATCAGGCTTCTGACCAGAGTAAGGAGCATGTTTTGCCGAACGATCTCCAAACCGCCACACATGAACCTCGATTAGTTCGGACGGCATAAGATCCTCGTCTAAGGATGAGCGGAACGCCTTTGTACCCCACAAACAACAATAACTACAAGTTCGGCACAAGAAAAGATAGAGATTGAGAAACAAAGCATAACTCTCTTTATTGCCGATCAAGATCGGTTAAAAATGCCTCATGGGCGTTACAAGAACATTGAGATGCATAAAACAAAAACAAATACAAAACTCGGGCAACTGCTCCAAAGCAGACCTAGGCAACTGTGACGTTCCGACGTTCGGATCGACAAATCAGGCAAATCACGAAACGGTCAGCCCGCCTGGACGGTCGATAAAGCTGACCCTCCATGGCCCCGCCGAATGAAGAGATTCAGAAGGCGGCACGGCCCGTGGATGCTGATTCTGAGGATTCGGACGTACCAGCCCGCTCCCCTAGGAGGGGGTGCTGGATCGCAGGCCGCTGCCCGACCGAGAGGCTCAGGGACCATCAGACCCCGGTTGCTCCCATTTTCTCCGTCCCGTGGCAAGGATTCCCCTCAGAGAAGGGATGGGGATCCAGGCAAGCGAAAGAGGGAGAGTCTGTGCGTGCTATAGGGGTGTCGATACACTTCCTACCGTAAGCCCCCCGTAACAAGCCACAAAGATCACATTGGAAGCGCATATGTGCGCTCTCCGTATGATCTCTGCGCCCCCCTTGTGCACTCTCCATATGATCTCCGGGACTCATCCCCTAAGAGTGAGCCGTTCTTCGGCAGCTCCCCAGTCGCCCCAGCTATCCGGCGGCAAGGAGCCTATGAGAGGAAAGCTTGGTCCTCCCACTCGTAGCAGCAGAGAAACGAGCATAATGGAAGCTCTAATAGAAAGACACTTTGGGGATAACCAGATGTGCCCCCCCCTTTTTTCCTTTTTATAGGCAGAAATGGACCGGGAAAAGCTACCCAAGCTGTGAGTCCCGAGATTCAAACTTCCGCCCGTACCTCCACGTGGCCCTCAGGATAGATGCGGCGCCCCACTGCGCGCCAAGCCCACCGCCTGAGTTATGACGTATACAGGGATCTCCTCCTGATCCCGAGTCATGATCATTTAATGCGGGAGATCGCCAGCCAGCACCTAGAAAACTGGCGGGCTCAGAATATCGTCCTTCGAAAGTGACGTCCTCCAATGGTAAGCGATTGCGTGCGCGATGAAGTGATCCGCATGGGAAAAGAGCACCTTCCGGAAAGCTCTGATGCAGCTTTATGCCCCCCACTACGCCGTATCATCAATTCTGGTGAAATAAAAATCGAATCACCTGCGGAACAGCAAGACGATTGACAGAATAGCAGAAAGCGCGAAGGCCTTTTTGCTCGTCGGCCCCAGCCGACCTACTTTGCATGTCAGCCCCAGCCGACCTTTTGCCTGTCGGCCCCAACCGACCTATTTTGCCTGTCGGCCCCAGCCGACCTATTTTGTCTGTCGGCCCCAGCCCTATTGTCTATCGGCCCCAGCCGACCTGTTTCGCCTCGTCGGCCCCAGCCCGACCTATTTTGTCGTCGGCCCAGCCGACCTACTTTGCCTGTCGGCCCCAGTCGACCTATTTTGCCTGTCGGCCCCAGCCGACCTACTTTGTCTGTCGGCCCCAGCCGACCTACTTTGTTCGGCCCCAGCCGACCTACTT
>UESW01004465.1:0-200867 GCA_900491605.1 Calamus simplicifolius | reverse complement strand
TAGCAAGTCAAGGGGTCTTTCTCTTTTCTTTGTCCTGGTCCTTGTTCTTATCCTTTCTCCTTCCCACTTTGCTTCAAATTTCTTCTTGTGGAAGGGTTTCTTTCTCCTCATAAATCTTTTAAACTTTTTTGCTAAGAGAGCAGTCTTTCATCATCATCATCGTTGCTGCTCTCTTCTTCTTTTGCAGCTTTGAGGGCAATCACTTTCTTCTTCTTTGTATCCTCCTCTATGTGCTGCTTCATTGTCAACTCATGGGTCATAAGTGATCCTAGAAGCTCCTCTAAGGGTAGAGTGTTGAGGTCCTTTGCTTCTTGGATTGCTGTCATTTTGGCTTCCCATGATCTTGGAAGTGACCTGAGAATTTTTCGAACAAGTTCAGAGTTAGAATATGTTTTGCCAAGACTTTTTAAACCATTTACAATATCTGTAAATCTAGTATACATGCTAGCTATATTTTCAGTTTGTTCCATGCAAAAATAACTCATATTTATGAACCAGAATATTTATTTTGGATTCTTTTACTTGGTTAGTACCCTCATGGGTAACCTCTAATCTATCCCAAATCTCCTTTGCGGAATTACAAGTGGAGATTTTATTAAATTCATTAGCGTCTAAAGAGCAATATAAGACATTCATGGCCTTAACATTGAGCTGTGCCATTTTCCTATATTATCATTCCAATCCCTTTCGGGCTTAGGAATAATAGTGCCATCAATAACATGTGTGGGTGTACTAGATCCATTAATTATAACACCCCATAGTTCATAGTCAGAAGCTTGAATGAATATCCTCATTCTAGCTTTCCAATATGAATAATTTGAACCATTAAACAGTGGAGGTCTATTCGTAGAATGACCTTCAGCAAATGATCCAACTTGAGCTGCCATTTGGATCTTTAGCTCTTGATCGTGTGATCAAAATCTAATGAGCACTAGCTCTGATACCAATTGTTGCCCAGATGACAACCCAAGAAGGGGGGGGGTGAATTGGGTTCTTTAAAAATTTAAACCTTTTGAGATATTTGTTTGCTTAGTGTGAGTGAAAGTGAATGCTGATGCAAAAACAAAATACATTAATAAGATAAAGATAGAGATAGAGATAAAGTAGACACGGCAAACACAAAGATTTTATAGTGGTTCGGTGTATCCAACACCTACGTCCACTCCCAAGATTCACTTGGGTCCACACTATAATATTCCTTGATTACAGCAGAGTTGTTTTACAAGCTCACAACTCAAACTTATTGTTTTCCCGGATCACAACGAACCCAGCCGGTTTTCCGGGCTCACCAGCACAAAAACCCTAACACAAGCTATACCAAGCTTGTACCGAGGTAAGACTACCTCCACTAGTTCAATCCCCAAGATTGAACTAGACACAAAAAAAAGAAATCTTGTTTTTCAACTACACAGCTCCTCAATGAGCAAATAAATAAATAAATAAACAAGGTTTAGAAAAGCCTGATTTGTAGTTGGTTGGCTTTTGAGCTTTTCTTCTTTTCTTCTTCTCCTTGCTAGATTGAATCAAGCCTCAGCTCCGATTCTTCACAGTTGAAGCAGTTGAGAAGGATTTGAGCTCTTTCTTCCTTTCTTTGAATATTGAAAATCTCTTGATTTTCTCTTGAATGGCTCTTGGATTTTCTTCTAGACTTCTCTTGGATTGATGAACTTGATCACAGATGAAGTCTCCTTTGATTTCACGCCTTTTCTTTCACTCTATTTTTGAATCTCGGATTTTTCAAATGATGCTCTATTTTTCCTCTCTTTCTGAAAGATTTTTCTTTTTCTTTCTTGATTTGAATATCTCTCTCTTGATTTGAAACGGCCTCTCTATTTATAGACTCTGCGAAAATATAGTCGTTAGACACAAAAAATCTAGCCGTTATTGAAAAATCTTACCGTTGACGCTGAGTTGGCATTCAGAAAAATCATGCCTAGAATTGTTGGAGTCGACTCCAACTTTAGGCGAGTCGGCTCGAAGACGCGATACCAAAAATAGAAATATTCAGAAAGTCAAAGGGTCGACTCATCAAAAATAAGGTGTTGACTCCTGACAGTCGGGGATCGATCATGAAAAGTAAGGGGTCGACTCGAGAAGTGCTCAGAAAACAATTCTCTGGTGTCTGAGCGGAGTCGACTCACACAGTCATGAAGTCGGCTCGATAATATCAGGGGTCGACTCTTGAAATCACAGGGGTCGACTCGAGAAAATCAGACATCTCTGTATATTGAGTCGAGTCGACTCTGAAACTCCAGAGTCGGCTCCGGAACGTATCAAAAATCAGAGAATTTTCTGATTGACTTTGAAATTCGTTCCAGATCAATTTTAAATTAATTTTTGACTTGAATACAATAAAATTGTCATTAGGAATCAATTCAAGAAATGTTCCAAAAACTCATTGATTGAGATATGAAGTATAAAATTTCTTTTGAAAGCTTAAACATGGAGCTTGAAGTAACTTTCAAATTGATTAAAGTCATACTTAACATACTCATTGATTGTTCTAATTAAATTCATTGCTCATGTAAATAAACTCATTGCATCTTTTAATATACTCATGGCTTTTGGTAATCATCAAAATCAATAAGATTGGGGCAACAATTTCTCAACAATCTCTCCAACACATATGTACATCTTATGTACAAAAGGTCTCTCTTTTGAACAAAAAATTCTTTTCTCTATAATGAATCATATTCATCAATTTCATGTTCTCTCATTAAGATTGAGTCAAACCCAATCCTAATTTATTGGTTATCTGATTTGAATTAAGTCCAACTTAATTCTCATTTTAACTTCATCCAAAATCTTCTTAATGCGTGTGACCCATTAGGTCCCTTGACACGTTGGTAATAATCATGTCCCTAATATTGACCCTAAGGATGACTTGATCAACACCTTGTCCAAGTCAGTTCTTTAACCAAATCAACTCTTTGATTAAGTCAAAGAATCCATGATTATAGATCATGAGCGGCCTCTAGCAAAGCATCATGACCACCCAAGTGTTAAGGGTTTGTTGACGTGGTCATCAACACCTGTCCATGAACGGTTACCGTACGATTCAATCCCTTCGTCACATATCCCAGATCAATCAGTGGTATGGAATGTGTCAACCATATAATTGATCTTTGTTTACTTGATCTCAGAAAAATTGACTCATATGAATTAGAACTTCGAAACCATTTCGAATTCCAACTCAACCTTGCAAGGATTTAGCAGTCAATTTAATCCATCAAGTGGCCGTGGGATATAACCCTTTCTATCAAGGGAGACGAATCCTGTCTTGATCAAACACACCTTCATGTGCTTCATATCATACCCAATCGACACCATATTTGCCACCCATGGCTAGAGCGACGTTTGCATGTCGTCAAAGCATGATATTCCACACATAAGGTGCAATGAAGATCTCAAGTCAAAGGATCACTCGCACCACCGTCATCAAAGATCAACCATCGACACTATATAGAATATCCATATGGGATCTCTGTGCGGGTCATCCAATGTATCGTTACAATAACGAACATCCACATACCATATCCAAGTATCTTCATACTTCAGCTTGCAAGATCAGCTGCACACCACAAGGGTGAAGATATGCAATGTGTGCTAGTCTCAACGGCATTCGACAGTGTCCAATCCTGTCTACGCATCGACTAGGGAAGTTTAAAGAATCGAACCATAATGTGCAATTTTGGATCTCACAATTTGTAATCTCTATTACAAATTCCATATGCACAGTTCGCATTCTTTTGGACTTTATCTCACAGGAAAAATATATCTAATATATATATGAAAAATACCTGGATAGATAAAGAAACCAATAAATTTGATTTGCATTCATAAAGAAATGTGTACAAACTAGCATCTTATCCAATTGGATCTAGGGCACACACTAAAAATCTCCACTTGCACTAGAGCCAATCACCCATGTATCTAATACCAAGTGACTCAGCATGACTATCATGCTTCTGCTGCGGCAGGACTTTAGTGAACGGATCGGCAATATTGTCATTCGTGGGACTCGTTCTATTTTTATATCATTTCGTCCAATGATTTCTCTAATTACATGATATCTTCTAAGTACATGTTTGGACCTCTGATGAGACCTTGGCTCCTTGGCTTGCGCAATAGCTCCATTGTTATCACAATACAAAATATTGGATTAACAATGCTTGGAACCACTCCAAGTTCAGTGATAAACTTTTTGATCCAAACTGCTTCTTTAGCTGCATCTGATGCTGCAATGTACTCGGCTTCAGTTGTAGAGTCGGCGTCATCTCCTGCTTGGAACTCTTCCAGCTGACTGCACCACCATTGAGTGTGAACACATAGCCTGATTGTGATTTATAATCATCTCCATCAGACTGAAAACTAGAATCCGTGTAACCTCGAACTATAAGATCGGGTCCTCCATAAACCAAAAACATATCCTTAGTTCTTCGCAAGTACTTAAGGATATTCTTGACTGCCATCCAATGTTTCTCACCAGGATTTGCTTGATATCTACTCGTGATACTCAAGGCATAAGAAACATCAGGCCTCGTACATAGCATCGCATACATAATGGATCCAATTGCTGATGCGTATGGTATCCTATCCATGTACTCTCTTTCTTCTTGGGTCTTAGGACTCATGTCCTTGGAGAGATGTACACCATGCGACATTGGCAGGAATCCCTTCTTGGATTCCTCCATGCTAAACCGCTTTAGCATCTTCTCTATGTACGTGGATTGGGTCAATCCAAGCAACCTTCTAGATCTATCTCTATAGATCTTTATACCAAGTATATAGGCTGCTTCTCCCAAATCCTTCATGGAGAATTTACCTGACAACCAATCCTTCACTTCTTTAAGGAAGGATACATTGTTTCCTATTAATAATATGTCATCCACATATAATATCAAGAAAACAATATCACTCCCACTAACCTTCTTGTACACACATGGATCATCCTCGTTTTTGATAAAATCAAACTCTTTGATTGTCACATCAAATCGGATGTTCCAACTTCTAGAGGCTTGCTTAAGTCCATAAATAGACCTTTGTAGCTTGCACACTTTCTTAGGATCTATGGATTCAAAACCCTCTGGTTGTGTCATATACACATCCTCCTCTAAATTTTCATTTAGGAAGGCAGTCTTGACATCCATCTGCCAGATCTCATAGTCAAAATATGCTGCTATTGCAAGCAAAATCCTTATGGACTTATGCATGGCTACAGGTGAAAAGGTTTCATCAAAGTCAACACCTTGTCTTTGCTTGTAACCTTTTGCAACTAGCCTTGCCTTATAGGTAATCACATTACCATCCATGTCGGTCTTCTTCTTGAAAACCCATTTGCACCCAATGGGTTTTACCCCTTCAGGTGGATCAACCAAGGTCCATACCTGGTTGTCATACATGGAGTCCATCTCAGATTTCATGGCCTCAAGCCATCTCTCAGAGTCAATATTAGACATTGCCTCCTTGTAGTTGGTAGGCTCATCATCCTCTATAAGAAATGCATATTTTTTAGGGATGCGAATTGTCCTACTAGATCTACGTAGCTGGGTGTACTTGGAGCCACCTGTTGCTTTTCATGCAACGTCTGCCTGAATGTGGGTTGAGTCTCCTGCTCAACTCCCACTATATTCGGCATATGCTCCATTCCATCTAATGGGTCAATATTAATTTGTGGTTCTTGAGCTTCACTAAGTTCAATCTTACTCCCACTACCCATTGTGAGAATCTCATTCTCTAGAAATATGGCATGTCTTGAGACAAACACCTTTTTCTCAAGTGGGTGGTAGAAGTAATATCCTTTTGTTTGTTTTGGATATCCCACAAAATTGCATTTATCAGATCTAGCTTCTAGCTTGTCTGATTCATTACGCTTCACATAAGCGTAACAGCCCCAAACCCTTAAATGATTAAGGGATGGTTTCTTTCCATACCATATCTCATAGGGAGTGGAGTTGACCGATTTAGATGGAACTCGGTTTAAGGTATATTCGGCAGTTTCTAGCGCATAACCCAAAAACATTTTTGGAAGATCTGCAAGGCTCATCATGGAACGTACCATGTCTAACAGTGTATGATTTCTCCTTTCTGACACACCATTATGCTGTGGTGTACCAGGAGGAGTCCATTGAGGAAGAATTCCATTCTCCTTCAAATAATCTATGAACTCATGGCTTAAGTATTCACCACCTCGATCTGATCGAAGTATCTTAATACTCTTGTCATTTTGTTTTTCTACTTCACATCTAAATTCTTTGAACTTTTCAAAGGCTTCAGATTTGTGCTTCATCAGATATACATAACCATATCTACTATGGTCATCTATGAACGTGATGAAATAAGAAAAACCTCCTATGGCTTGAATGTTGATGGGTCCACATACATCCGAATGTACTAAACCCAAACATTCAGTTGCTCGCTCGCCTTTTCCGGTAAAAGGTGACTTGGTCATCTTGCCAAGTAAGCATGACTCGCATTCCTCAAACGATTCCCAATCGAATGAGCCCAAGTATCCATTTTTATGTAACTTCGTTAAATGAGTTTCATTTATATGGCCTAAACGACAATGCCATAGTATGAATCCCTAGAATTATTTGATTTTAATCTTTTTGATTCAATATTGAGAATAGGGGCTTGAAGATTAAGAACATAAATTCCGTTGAACAATTCAGCAGAACCAAAGAACATTTTGTTCCGAAAAATAGAAATACAATTATTTCCAATTTCAAAAGAATACCCATTCATTACTAAACATGAAATGGATATGATATTCTTTGTTATGTTCGGCACAAAGTAACAATTACTAAGTTCTATTTCAAGCCTTGTGGGCAAAGATAAAAAGCAAATTCCTACAGCTAATGCAGCAACCTTTGCTCCATTTTCCATGCGCAGAACCACTTCATCCTTTCCCAGTCTTCTACTGTTTCTTATCATCTGCATATTAGTACAAATATGAGACCCACAACCGGTATCAATACCCAAGTGGAATAAGAAGTAATAGAAGAATACATCTCAATTATGAATGTACCTGATGTTGAAGCATCAGTATGCTTCTTTCTTTTAGACTTGCCAAATAAGCCCTGCAGTTACGCTTCAGTGCCATCCTTGTTACAAAAGTGACATTTTCCTTTGGCTGCATCCTTCTTGGCTATATTCTTTTAATGCCTTTTGTTCGCTTGGTTGTCTTGGCCTTTTGGGCCTTATTCTTCTTCAGATGCTTCTTCTGAGTGCCTGAAGATTCTACAACCATCAATTGCCCTTTATCCTTTTTGATGCTAGGCTCAGCATTAGTCAGCATATTTGCAAGCTCTGGCAATGTAGCCTCAAGTCTGTTCATGTTGAAATTCAACACAAAATGCGAATAGCTAGGAGGCAATGACTGTAAAACCAAGTCGATACTCAGTTCATGGTCCATTACGAAACCCAATCGTGCTAACTTCTCAATCAAATTGATCATTTTCAGCACGTGTTCACCCACTGATGAACCCTCAGTCATTTTGTACTGAAACAGCTCTTTGGAGGTTTGAAACCTCTCATAGCGAGATTGTGCACCAAACAACTCTTGCAGGTGCATCAAAATCTCATGAGCATTTAAATGCTCATGCTGTTTTTGAAGATCTGATGACATAGATGCCAATATCAAGCATGTGGCCATTTCTTCAGCATCTCTATGCCGATTGTATGTCAGAAGAACTTCATTTGAAGCATCTGCAGGTGGGACCTCTGGTGCTGCCTCATCGAGGACATATAGGATTTTCTCAGATCGTAGAACGATCTTGATATTCCTTAGCCAATCAGGAAAATTAGGTCTGGTTAGCTTGTTGGATTCTAGGATACCTCTGAGATTGATGTTCACACTCATGGTGTCTCTAATAACTGAAAAAAAATAGAACGAGTCAATTATTATGAATGCAAATCATCGATTTAATATGGAAATGTTAACATTTTAATTAAATCAATTTCTCCTACTATTTTATCGAGCTCAATAGCCCTTTCTATTAATCTCAAAAATTATCAAATAATTTTCTAGTGGGCTAGGACCCTCAAATTGACTTACCTTGACCTTGGCTATGGCACAACAAATCTTAGTAAGCCAAATTAGGTAGATTTGTATCAATCACATCAAATGTGACTCCTAGATCATTTAGGGGACATTGCCTTGTCAATCACATCTGATGTGATCACCCTAAACATTGCCTCTAGATTAGACTGACCCTGACTATGGCCAATTATGTCATCTAACCTAGTTAAGTCAACCCATTGTTCCCTAATCAACTCCTCATAGGTTTACTTGATCTTGGCTATGGCACAACAAATCTCATGCCCTAATGATTTTGTATCATGTGAATAATGGAAGGCTAATGACTTAATATTCGTGGAGGGATTTAGCGCATTTAGGTCCCATCATGCATGTACAACATTTGTATCATGCTAGGTTACATATCCTATATGTGAATTTTAGATTAATTTTAATTAACCTAAATTTCATAAGATCCAATCTTATGATTGGGACTCCTAATCAAATTAGGATCCAGATCACTATCTAATATGTGAACCTTAATCATGTGACTAAATCAATTGCTACCATCCTGATTAACCTTAATTGATCTAATCAATTAAGAGCTTTTCTTAACAATGGCCAGATCAGCTGATCAATGGGGTCCTATTTAGCATACCCTTCGATCCCATTGAATAGGTTTTCTCATGCAGCGAACGGAGCAATTAAAAACTATGATCGCACCTTTCTAGACACCATTGTAGTTGAGCCCAATTAATTTGATCAATTATGGAATCATAGGATCAAACAATGATATGGTTAAATTAATTTTTCTTAAACCTTATCATCTATTACACATTATGATAAGATAAGATAGTAATCTTTAGGGATTTATGATAAGTGTCAAATATTTTATAACAATTTATTTTATATATTTATCTTATCATTATCTGTTATGATAAATTTATTTTCATCACATGAAAATCCTAATTGGTCTCTATCATAACATCCCTAACATGATAACATGTCAAAATTTAAAATTTTAATTTTAATCTTGATTATCATGTTATGATGAAATAATTATTTAAGACTTTAATCACGTTATTTATCATGTCAAAATTAAATTCTGAACATGATATGTTAAATTTCAGCCTTTATGATTATGTCATACATAAATCATAATTTTTAATTTTTAACATGATCAAATCTAAATAATTCACGTTTATTATCATATAATAAATTTATTAAATATTTAATCTTCATCAATATAATTATTTCAGATTTTAATCATATTATTTATCATGTCAAAATTAAATTCTAAACATGATATGTTAAATTTCAGCCTTTATGATTATGTCATACATAAATCATAATTTTTAATTTTTAACATGATCAAATCTAAATAATTCACGTTTATTATCATATAATAAACTTATTAAATATTTAATCTTCATCATATGGTAATATTTATATTTTACATCGCATGTAAAATTTAGATCTATATTTATAAAAACTAGAACTCAGGTAATCTATCAAATTAACTGAATTTGAAGCCTGAGGAGGCTCTGATACCACTGTTGGGAATTTCGTATGTTTTATATGAATCAAATTCATATAACACGCAACGAAAAATAAAAATAAATACGAATTTAATTCCCAAAGCCCAAGATCCTCAGGGAATAGATTCAGCTAATAAGAAATAACACATGATTATAATAATAGATCATACCTGTGTTCTTTATTGGGGATGATGCCCGATGAAGCCGGTAAATGATTTACCACTAGCCATCCACGCGTCCGGCCTCTAATGGTGATCCACGCGAAGATCTTTGGATAATGTCCTCTCAGGATTGGATGATAACCTTCTTGCGAGGGGTGCTAGCGCCTCTTTTCTTTTCTATTAATTTTTAAATCAAAAAGGATTTCTTGATCAAGATCAAATCTTGATCAATCAAGAGAGAGAAAGGGACGTCCTAGAGAGAGAAAGGATGTTTTAGAGAGAGAAAGGAGGTGTTAGGCATCAAAGAGAGAGAGAAGAGAGGAGTTCGGTGTATCTCTCGAAGGGGGTATTTCTCTCCCTTTTATACTTGAAAAGGAGGTTGTGTGGTTCCATAAAAAAAGGGATTTTATCACAACCACCTAACCATTCAACCTTATCAAGTTGATAACAATTATCCTAACAAATTTAGGATATTTTCTATCATGATAATGTTAAGATTACAACCACCAAACTACATCCCTAAAAATTAGGAAATTGGTTATCCCATGAAACCAACGTCGCAACCTTGAATTTGGCTTCATGAGAACGCCCCAAATCATGGGGTTCACTCCTTCATGACGTAGAGATGGATCATGTCCATCACATGGGCATGGATTCATCCTCCACATGGCACGATCTCAGCCCTCGGTTTAATTGGGTTTCCATGAATCAAATCATGCCATCATATGGACCCAATTAAATACCATATTATTAATCTCAATTAATCTAAGCCATCCATCACATGGATCAAGCCTAATTAATGGATTTCATATGTACATCTCATGTACAAAAGGTCTCTCTTTTGAATAAAAAATTCTTTTCTCTATAATGAATCATATTCATCAATTTCATGTTCTCTCATTAAGATTGAGTCAAACCCAATCCTAATTTATTGGTTATCTGATTTGAATTAAGTCCAACTTAATTCCCATTTTAACTTCATCCAAAATTCTTAATGCGTGTGACCCATTAGGTCCCTTGAAACGTTGGTAATAATCATGTCCCTAATATTGACCCTAAGGATGACTTGATCAACACCTTGTCCAAGTCAATTCTTTAACCAAATCAACTCTTTGATTAAGTCAAAGAATCCATGATTATAGATCATGAACGGCCTCTAGCAAAGTATCATGACCACCCAAGTGTTAAGGGTTTGTTGACGTGGTCATCAACACCTGTCCATGAACGGTTACCGTACGATTCAATCCCTTCGTCACATATCCCAGATCAATCAGTGGTATGGAATGTGTCAACCATATAATTGATCTTTGTTTACTTGATCTCAGAAAAATTGACTCATATGAATTAGAACTTCAAAACCATTTCGAATTCCAACTCAACCTTGCAAGGATTTAACAGTCAATTTAATCCATCAAGTGGCCGTGGGATATAACCCTTTCTATCAAGGGAGACGAATCCTATCTTGATCAAACATCACCTTCATGTGCTTCATATCATACCCAATCGACACCATATTTGCCACCCGTGGCTAGAGCGACGTTTGCATGTCGTCAAAGCATGATATTCCACACATAAGGTGCAATGAAGATCTCAAGTCAAAGGATCACTCGCACCACCATCATCAAAGATCAACCATCGATACTATATAGAATATCCATATGGGATCTCTGTGCGGGTCATCCAATGTATCGTTACAATAACGAACATCCACACACCATATCCAAGTATCTTCATACTTCAGCTTGCAAGATCAGCTGCACACCACAAGGGTGAAGATATGCAATGTGTGCTAGTCTCAACGGCGTTCGACAGTGTCCAATCCTGTCTACGCATCGACTAGGGAAGTTTAAAGAACCGAACCATAATGTGCAATTTTGGATCTCACAATTTGTAATCTCTATTACAAATTCCATATGCAAGTTCGCATTCTTTTGGACTTTATCTCACAGGAAAATTATATCTAATATATATATGAAAAATACCTGGATAGATAAAGAAATCAATAAATTTGATTTGCATTCATAAAGAAATGTGTACAAACTAGCATCTTATCCAATTGGATCTAGGGCACACACTAACACTATCAACGTACCGTAATCTTAGGATACAACACGTGCTTAAGAGAGATGGATTATAGTATGATAGATTAGACCCTTAACCTTACAATTATTAGATATTTTATACTCTAATCGGATATGCCGTGATCTTCTGATACGGTCCGTGCCTGACAAGAGATAAATTATTCTAATTTTAAATTTGTAAAAATTATTACTATTGCAACATTAAAAAAAGAAGATAAAACATTCGGATTCATGGGTTGCTTCTCATGCTGTTTTAATTTCATTAATTAATTAGTTATTATCTTTTAATAACTATTATTCTTAATATAATCCTCCACAAATAAATTTTCTTTTCTTTTTCGTGAAATAATTACCCTTGATTTCCGAGGATACGATTCCGATTCATCACTAGCTATACTAGTGAGTAGGTTTTATTTTTGACCGCCAATTACAGTGATCAAATTTTGGCACCGTTGCTGGAGATCCAAGCACGATTAGTTCAGAATTTTTTTTAAAAAAAATTAATTACCATGAATTGTCTTTTAATTTTATTCTTATTTTTATTTTTTCATTCTCTCTTAATGTTTCATTATTATTCATGCTTTTATATAAAAAAGGAATAAAAAATTTCTTTTATTGGATAGTTATTGCTCTCTTAGCTTATTGCCTTTTTTTTAGTTACCTTAATTATTAGATTTTCTTATTTTCTTTTTAATATTAAAAAATTACTTTCTTTCTTGTCACAAATCTACTTTTAACCTAATTAACTTTTCTTTTAATTAACTTACCTTAAAGAATCTAAAAGAAAATCTTAAGACACTTTCCATAAAACATAATTAATTTAAGGAAATAATAATAAACTTTAAAAACTTTTTAACTTGTTTAGACACCTTGTTTGAATTGTTTGAATTGCATTATATTTTCATAAAATACTTTAAGGGCACAACCCCTAATAACATAAGATGGGGATTTTATTACCCTTTATTAGCCCATAAACCATCATCCTGCATACTGCATAAACCCAAGCCTTTAAATCTAAAATTAACTAGACGTCGGTCCCTAAGGAACTCGAGCTCAATAGGACAAGGCATCCGAAAGAGTTGGACCGGGTCGGGATTGACTGATTAACTAGTAGTATCTAGAAAAGGGAAGGAAAGTGGTTATTTAATTGGTTTCGTTTGCTTACTTGGTAAGCAACGGGGAGATCCCCACTGACTTTACCCTTAATTGGCTAGTTGATCAGCTAATTTTTGACCTGGAGGGCTCCAAGGTGGTCTTGAAAGTTGAAAGCTATATAGATCTAGGTTAAACCTAGAGTAAAGAGTCTAATCCTTGTTAATTTGATTGCTAATAATTATTAAATCCTAATTAAATTATTCTTCATTCTCTTAGTTTTAGGAATCTCTTAGGATACTTCTTTTAGAATCTTCTTCTTTTCTCTCTCTACATAACATAAAAAAATTTAAAATTACAACTTGGAAAAGGGAGTCCGATCGATTAGTAAGGATAGATCTAGACCCTATCCTTGACGAAGAAAAAATAACTATGGAGGAATTAGGACATCCCCTTAGCCTAAGAGAATACTGCTACCCAATTGGATCTATCCAATCATCATGCATTCAACTACCCCAAACAAATGCGGCCAGTTTTGAGATTAAGCCTTAGATTATCAATATGCTCCCTAAATTCACATGAATTAAGGATGCTTACATTTTTATTAGAGAATTTGAGGAAGTATGTGATACTATGAGAATGCATGAACTTTCAGAAGATGCTATAAAACTTAGGCTAATTAACTTTGCTCTTAAGGAAAATACCAAAAAGTGGATGTATAGTTTACCTACTCAGACAATCTTGACCTGGGAAGGTTTTGTTAAAGCATTCTTGAAAAAATTCTTTCCACATCATAAAACAACCAAGTTGAGAAATAAAATTGCCCAATTTCATCAATTAGGGGGAGAGCATTTCTGGAAGTGTTTAGACCGATTTAAGAATCTGTTAAGCCAAAGTCCACACCATGGGATAGAGACATGAAGGTTTTGTCAAACCTTCTATGAAGGTCTAAACCTAAACTCCAGAACTATTCTCGAGTCAATGTGTCAAGGCAACTTTCTGCAGAAATCACCTAATGAAGCCTGGCAATTTCTAAAAGATTTAGCAGAAAAAAGCTTACAATGGGAGGAAACTAAGGAATCTAAACCCACACCAAGAGGTGGTATGCACCAATGCTCTCCATCTATAGCTGAAGAAGCTAAGATGATATCTCTGATTCGTAGGATAGAAGCCTTGGAACTTAAGGGACAGGCCCCGATAAATCATGTAAACCAAGTGGCTGCACCTATCTGCACTGGATATAATGAGCCAGGACATATAGTAGAAGAGTGCCCCCACTTCATGACCCAAACTGAAAATAGTTGTGCATAGGTAAATGCAACCTATCAAAGAACAACCAACAATCCGGATGTACCAACCTACAACCCAGGGTGGAGGAACCATCCAAACTTTGCCTGGTCACAAGGTCCTAGCGTAGGTGGTCCCAACTTCAACCAACCTAACCCAAGGCCCAATTTTACAGGAAATAACCCACCAGTCAATGAGAATGAAAAGAGGTAAAATTCCCTAGACAAGGCCCTCGAAATCCTAGTTAAATCCCAATCTGACACTTATGCCATGATAAATAGCACCAACATCACCTTGAATAACTTTATGCAAAATACAGGGCAACATCTATCCACTAATACTCAGGCCATAACTTGTTTGGAGATGCAGGTAGGTCTGTTAGCCACAACCATAAGTAAAAGAGAATGGGGTAAGCTACTGAGTCAACCCGAAGCTAACCCTAGGAACCTAAACATCCAAGGATCAAATCAAGGAGCCCAGATTAACCAGTTAAGTATCATTCATACATTAAGATCTAGAAAACAAATAGATAACCAGGAGGGTACATATGAAGAAGAAGAATTAGAAGCCCCGCCATTTGAACAACTTATTGAGCTAGGTTAGTCAGAAACACCTGAGGCATCAGAGTCTGATGTAATGCCCAACCCACCAACTTATCCTATGCCAGAAGGAGATAAACCAAAAATTAGGGTTGTAGCACCATTCTCAAATAGACTTAAGCCTAATCGAAATTCAGCTTAATTAGATAAAATTTTGAAGGTCTTTAAGAAAGTTAAAGTGAACATCCCTCTACTGGACGTGATCCAACAGGTCCCAACCTATGCCAAATTCCTTAAGGATCTATGTATCAAAAAGAAGACCACGAATGTGCCCAAGAGAGCCTTTCTGGTAGCCAGTGTGAGCTCTTATCTATCAAACCATATGCCAGCAAAATACAAAGATCTAGGATCACCTAATATTTCATGCATTGTGGGGAACACCCTTATAAATAGGGCTTTATTAGACTTAGGGACGAGTGTTAATATATTGTCATTCTCTGTATATGAGCAACTAGGGTTGGGAGAACTAAAGCCTACGGGAATGATCCTACAACTAGTAGATCACACTTTGAAAGTACCAAGAGAATAGTAGAGGATGTGTTGATCAAAGTTGATAACTTTATCTATCCGATGGACTTTGTGATTTTAGAAACTAAGCCGGTGACAAACCCAAAGAGCTACATCCCAATGATTTTAGGTAGACCATTTTTAGCTACAACTAATGCTCTAATTAATTATTAAAATGGATTAATAAAACTTTTCTTTGGGAATATGTCAATTGATCTTAATATTTTCAATCTTACCATTACAAATCAAACGAGTGACTCAAATTATATTCAGGATACTGTTTATGATCCAATTGACCTTAGTGACGAAAAGCTTGACCTAGAAATCTGCATGAACCAAGATGGGGAGTAAATTAAGAGGTTGCTACAATTGATGAAAAATCAAGATGGGAACCTCCAATTGAACCACTAGACAAAGTACTTGAACCATTACCCAAACCATCAATAGAAGAAGTACTCAAATTAAAATTGAAACCATTTCTCAAGCACCTCAAATATGCATACCTAGGTCCATCAAAAATCCTACCTGTAATTATTTCAGCCGACCTAGACTCGTCACAAGAAAGGGAACTACTGAATGTCCTAAGAGAAAATAAAGAAACATTAGGATGGACCATGGCTGATATAAAAGGGACTAGCCCCTCGATCGTTCAACATAGGATTCACTTAGAGGAAGAAGCCAAGCCTACAAGAGAATCCCAAAGGAGACTTAACCCAGCCATGAAGGAAGTAGTAAGAAAGAGATCATCAAACTCCTTGACGATGGTATAATTTATCCTATTTTAGATAGTTCTTGGGTAAGTCATGTGCAAGTGGTGCACAAGAAATCAGGAGTCACTGTGATATAAAATGACAACAATGAATTCGTCCCTACAAGAATTCAAACAGGATGGAGGGTGTGCATCGATTATAGAAAATTAAATGCTGCCACTAAGAATGACCACTTTTCTTTGCCCTTTATAGACCAAATGTTAGAACGATTAGCAGAGCATGACTTTTACTATTTTCTGGATGGATACTCTAGTTACAATCAAATTGCAATAGCCCTAGAGGATCAAGAGAAGACAATATTTACTTGTCCATATGGAACCTTCGCGTATAGACGTATGTCCTTTGGCTTGTGTAATGCACCATCTACCTTTCAAAGGTGCATGATTAGTATTTTCTCTGATATAGTAGAACGATTTCTTGAGATTTTCATGGATGACTTTTCTATTTTTGGTTCTACTTATTTTGAATGCCTATATCACCTTAGACTGGTCTTAGAAAGATGCAAGGAAAAGCATCTAGTACTAAATTGGGAGAAGTGCCAATTTATGGTGAAGAAAGGTATTGTTCTTAGCCATGTAATTTTAAATAGAGGTATAGAAGTAGACAAGGCCAAAGTAGATTTGATTGCAAATCTTTCTCCACCTAAATCAGCCAAAGAAATAAGATCATTCCTTGGACATGCTGGATTTTATAGAAGATTTATCAGGAATTTTAGCAAAGTGGCTCGACCATCGACTAACCTATTAGCCAAAGAAGTCAAATTTGACTTCATATCTGAATGTCTTGAGTCTTTTGAATATTTAAAGAGAGAATTAACCTCAGCACCAATTGTTCACCCACCTGTATGGACTCAACCTTTTGAGCTGATGTGTGACGCATCCGATCATGCCATAGGAGCGGTCCTAGGGTAAAGAATTGATAAGCTACCTCGAGTGATCTACTATGTTAGTAAGACCTTAAATGATGCACAGCTCAACTATTCTATCTTTGAAAAAGAATTTTTAGCTATGATATTTGCACTAGAAAATTTTAGGTCTTACTTAGTGGGGTCTCATGTAGTCATCTATACTGATCACTCTACCATTAGGCATCTTCTTTCAAAGAAGGATGCCAAGGCACGCTTAATTAAATGGATCTTGCTCTTACAAGAATTTGACCTAGAGATCATAGATAAAAAGGGTACTGAAAACGTAGTAGCTGTTCATTTATCTAGGTTAGCGATCACACCTACTGAAGAACTACCTGTCAACGAGTCCTTTCCTGATGAAGAACTTATGTTTGCCACCATGAAATTATGGTATGCCGACATAGTCAATTACTTAGCCACTGGTCAGATTTCGATATGCTGGAATGCTTAGGACATAAATCGATTTCTCTCTCAAGTAAAATACTTTATTTGGGATGACCCATATTTATTTAAATAATATCCTGACTTGATTATTAGGAGATGCATCCCAGATCAAGAAGTTAGGAGCATTTTGTTCTTTTGCCATGACCAAGCTTGTGGTGGTCATTTTGGAGCTAAAAAGACAGCGACAAAGGTGCTCCAATGTGGATTCTACTGGCCTAACCTATTCAAAGATGCTTATAATTATTGTAAAAGTTGTGTTAGGTGCTAGGAAATAGGCTGGATCACAAAAAGAGATATGATGCCTATGAATACAATATTGATTGTAGAAATTTTTGATGTGTGGGGAATTGACTTTATGGGACCGTTTCTAAAATTCTTTAAAATGAATATATTTTGATAGCCGTAGATTACGTATCCAAGTGGATAGAGGCAATACTTTGCAGAACTAATGACAGCAAAATTATTGTAAAATTTCTCAAAGAGTATCCTCTTCCGCTTTGGTATTCCAAGGGCTATCATCAGTGACCATGGAACACACTTCTGCAACAAATCATTTGCATTACTAATGAGAAAGTATAACATCACCCATAAGATGGCCACATCTTATCATCCGCAAACGAGTGGGCAAGTAAAAGTCTCTAATCGATAAATCAAACAAATCCTAGAGAAGATCGTGAGCTCTAATAGAAAAGATTGGTCAGTGAATCTAGTGGATGCACTTTGGGCGTATCGCTTTGCCTTCAAGACAAATTTAAGAATGTCTTCTTATAGGCTTGTATTTGGTAAAGTGTGTCACTTACCAGTAGAATTAGAATGTAGGGCAATGTGAGCCATAAAATAATTAAACATGAATTTGGATGCAGCCGGAGACTAGAGAAAATCACAAGTGGATAAACTTGAGGAAATTACAAACGAAGCATATGAGAATGCAAAAATTTATAAGGAGAGAACTAAAACCTTCCACGGCAAAGCTATCTTTAGAAAATCTTTTACTCGTGGGCAAAAAGTTCTCTTATACAATTCAAGGCTTCATCTATTTCTAGAAAAATTAAGATCTAGATGGACTGGCCCATACATAGTAAAGAAGTCTTCCCACATGGAGCGATAGAAATTAAAATTCAAGTAATTGTGCTATATTCAAAGTTAATAAACAGTGCTTGAAACCATTCTTAGAATTATCCATTGAAGAAGCTGAGGAGGTTATGATCCTATATGAACCAGAATAAGCCATAACGTCTGGCTGAAAACGTTAAACTTAACGCTTTTTGGGAGACAACCTAAAATTTTATTTTTTGACCTTTATTTTAGTGATTCTTATTTTTAGGAATAAGAGACTACTTCGCACGGTCACTCCTAATATTACATGAGGCATATCTCGTCCAAGTGGTGTTTCTTCTTATTTTATTCTTCTTTACTTCATTGAGGATAATGAAAATTAAGTTGGGGATAAGAGAAATCTTTTTAAAAAATAGTTTGAAAACACCTTGGCATTTTTTTGAAAATTTTAAAATTTTTATAAATCATGTGCTATGAAAGAAATTCTTGAACAAAATTGACTAGAAAAAGGTAATAGAGTTAGAAAGTATTGGCTAATTACTGTAAAGAGCCAAGGAGTAGACTAGCTGGTCAGATTTTTAGTAACCTACTTAGGTCATCTAAAGGCTATTAGTACTTTTATTGCACATGCACACTGATAAGGTAAATTAGGTATTAGTTGTAAAGTCAATTGGAGATTCAATTATTACTAAAAATTGGTAATTGATATACACCATAATAAGATAAACTTAAATTTAAGGAAAGAGCTACCTGCCTGATAAAAAATAATATATATATATAAAATAAGTCTAAACATTGATTTTTCATCGAGTAATCGGGCACCTTCGCCTAAGTAAGCATTATTGTTCGCGTCAAAAAGTGGGCAATGTGAAGATATCACTAAAAAAACTTAAATAAATAAATAAATAATATATATCGGACAGTATGAAAGCTACCTCAGGTTATGTGCTTAATTTAAGAGTGTATAAAAAATTGACTAAAGTAAATGATAAGTGAAATACCATTATTTTTTACAAGCTAGTATCGAAATGCTAAGTTAGCCATCACAAACATAAGTGTTGTAGATCTATATATGAACTCTAAGAAAGTTTCTGATAGTTCTTACTGTAAAATTTACTTCAAAAACTTAATACTTAGTTAGTGATACTGACTAGCTTCTTTCCACCTTAAGCCTAAATTTAATTTTGAAAAGAGAATTATAGTGACGCATTGTTTTTTTAATTAGCAATGATTAAGTTAGCGGGTGTGATAAGTCTATTTATTACCCCAATTTAATTATTAAAATAAATATTAATTATTTTAAATTTATTAAGAATTGATACTTTTTATGGATGTTTTCAGAAAAAGGAGCTTATAGATGGAAAGATCTCGATTTTTGGAGTCTAACGATGCAGATGGCACTCAAATCAGGACTCGGTTTGTCCAAAAAGGAAGAAAGAGATGATTTCACATAATTTTCGGTGCAAACTAAGGCCGGTGATATTGAACGAATGTCTGAGAAATTTTCTCACGATATCTGAACGATCTTGAGCATCCGATTGACTCCAACTTTGACTAGGAGGAAGCCCTAGACAAGCTCTATAAAAGGACTTCAGGCAGTAGTTAGGAGGGGGAGTTTCTACAAAGCTCTTTTTATTTTTCTTTTATTTAGATTATTATATTTAGGCCTGGAAGAGAAAAAATATGGAGGGAATGTTGGTGGCAGCAATGCGTGGCTAGATTCCTTCAACTTGGAATGATGACGAAGCATATAATCATGTTTTATCTTTCTTTTTGTTCTTAATTTCTATGCAATAAAAATTATGCTCTTCTTTATTTTTTTTTGAGTTATTTTTCTGATCAAGGTTTTGATTCGGCATACACGGTCTATACCCTCTATCGATATACCATGATCTCATGATACGATACGTGCTTAAGAGAGACGGATCGTAGTATGATAGATTAGACTCTTAACCTTGCAATTATTATATAGTTTATACTCTAAGCGGACGTGCCGTGATCTCGTGATACGGTCTGTGCTTGACAAGAGATAAATTATTTTAATTTTAAATTTATAAAAATTATTACTATTACAACATTAAAAAAATGATAAAACCTATTTGCATGATGGATTCGGATTCCTGGGTTGCTTCTCCTGTTATTTTAATTTCATTAATTAATTAATTATTATCTTTTAATAACCGCTATTCTTAATATAATAATTTTTTTCTTTCTTTTTTATGAAATAATTATCCTTGATCCCCGAGGATACTATCTCGATTCACCACTAGCTATAGTAGTGAGTAGGTTTTATTTTTGACCGCCAACGACAGCGATCACTATCCTTATTGTCTATAGTAATTGAAAAGTAGTATTTTAAAAATTAGATTTGAAAAGCCTTCTAAATTAGTCATTTTTTATCTTTTTAAGAGGTATTTTGGAAAAGGAAAGAACTTTGTGCGCTGCGCATGATGATTGGCCATGCGTGCATGTGGCTGCGTGTACTTGAGAACATTTCTGTTCTTTTTTTGCATTGCATGCATGGCCATACGCATGCGCACCACATGGTGATTGGCCACGCACATGTGTAGCTGTGCGTACTCGAGGACATTTCTATTCTTTTTTGCATCGCATGCGTAGCCTTACGCGCATGCGATGCGAGCGCTCCTGCATCACGCACGGTGCAAAAAGACTTTTCCTTTGAAACAATACTCATTAGGTCCAAGTGCGCGATCCAGGTGGGCCTAGCATGCCTATGGGATCATGCTACAAGTTGGCTGTGTCCATGTGTAGGCTGTGAGCCATGTTGGTAGACTATTATACCAGCAGAGTCCGCGGGCTTCAGGGGAGCCCGCTATGGCTACTAGAGCAGTCGATTCAGGTGATCCGATTCATTTGATACCTCTATTCAATGAAAAACTCTTTGTGCATTACGCGTAGTGCAGGAACAAGTCCATTGCGCGCGGTGATTAATCCGCACACACATGCGTGTGCATGTGGCTGCACATACAGTGCGAAAAAAACAAAAATGTTCTTGCCATACACACGCGCGGATCAATCACCGTTTGGGGTGCAAGTGTTCTGCACCGTGCATGGTGCACAAAGATTTTTCCCTATTCAACATTAACGAGGAAGACTCATGAATATGATGGGACTATCAAAATTAATTTTAAATGAAAAAGTCTTTGCAATAACGGGCGGTGCAGGATGCGCGCACCGTGCACAGTAATTGGCCACACAAGCATATGGTTGCACATGCGCTGAGGGTATTCTTGCTTTTTTTACATCATATGTGTGGCCATGCGCATGGGCACACAATCATCGAGCATAATGCATGTGTTTCTGCACCTCGCACGCTTGGTGTAGAAAGAGTTTTTCATTTTAAATTTAATTGGGTCATGCAGAGCTTGACTCTGAGAAGCTTCCTATAAACGAACCGAGCTAGGCCAGGCTCGGCCTATGACTACCAGTCGGATGTATTCCCTAGTTCGGCTAGGATTATCTGAAATTTTTTTGGTTAAACAAAAAGAGAGAAAATTTTGCTATAAATAAGAAGGCGGAGAAAGAAGTGAGGGAAAAAATCAGTATTTTGAAAATTGGACCAGACCGGTCGATCGAATCGGTTCAATCGGGAACCAATCATCAGTCTAGTCCGATTTTATTGTTAAAGTTGACTTTATATGACCCGATAAAAATCTAAAAAACCCATTAAACCGGTTGGGTTTTGAAGAACCGATTCAACCCTGATTTTTAGACTTTTAGTTTTGACAAATGAAAAAACTAAAAGAATATATGAGTAGTTAAGGGAGAAGACTTGTATTCAAGTAGTTATGGGTTTGAATCTCATAGCTAGCATAATTTTGTAGTTTGATAAATGAAATTAGGATTAATTTTTTAAAATTTTTAATTTTTACTTAGAATGATATTTATATTTTATTATTTTTATATTATTAAATTAAAAATTAATTATAATATTATTCAGTTCGATCAAACCAATTTGTCCAGTCGAACCGATTGACCCATGACTCAAATATTAAGCGATTCATTGTTCAGTCTAATTTTTAAAACATTGAAAAAAACTGAGAAGAGTGAGGGAGCCATCAGCCATGGAAAATGAACAAGCTATGGTTACGGTTCCGTCTATAGTTACTTGAATAATAACACGTTTATGTTTACAGTCAAGGCTTAACTGCTATAGGATAAGATCATCCTTTTTTGTCATCTTTCCATTCTGTTGTCTTAGGTTGTGTTGACGAGGACGTTGGGATGTTGGGATGACGGTGTGTTAGGTTGGATGGTACCCTTTTTCAGCGTTGCAATGAGATTTGAAATTATGATAATGATCTCTTTTAAAGCTATTTTTTGCCAAGCAAATAATCTTACATTATTGTTGCTGTAGATTTTCGTTCTTCAACTCGGGAACGATATGGCGGCACACATGGGAGCCCAAGTGGACCTAAAAACAGCGTTCTCATGCAAGGATTTGCGATTGGTAATCCCTACGGAAGACCCTTCGACGTCCAATCAATGAAAATCCTTAGCCACAGACAATGCGGAGAAGGTATAGAGAGAAGGAAAAAGCGTCAATAGGGGTGTTTTCATGCGTACCTGGGGTTTTCTGGGACTTGATGTTTAACAACAACAGAGGTGGTAAGGCCGATTTTGACGTAGAGGGATTTCAGATACTGCTAACCGATGGTTATACTTGGCTTCTATTTCTATTTGAGGAGGCTTATCTCAAGATTCTTGCGATCACGGTGATTTCTCACCCTATCTAGGTTTAGAGCGGGCCTACATGAAGAAATCGAAAGGAATTATTTTTGAGGGAAGTCTATGACCTAGAGCAGACTTACCAAATTGTTAGGGACTGTGAGAGATTTCAGAGGGGACCTTTGATCCATCAACCTGAAACTAGTAAGATTAGTACCCCTAGAAATAGACCAAATTTTAGACCAAGGGAACCCAATCCTACTACCCCACTAGCTCGCCAAACTGATAAGGGTAAGGCACTTGTAGTTCAAAAAGATAATCACCAAAATATACATTGCTTCAGGTGTCATAAAGTTGGTCACTACGTTAGTCAATGTCTTGTCCAAGCCTTACATATAGGAGAGTTAGAGGAAGAAACTCTAGAAATCCTGGAAGAACTTGAGGAAGAAGTCTATGAAGCAGGAACACATCTAGTGAATGAGTATGAGAGAGATGAAGGAGATAATGATCCCACTGAAATAATATGAGTTGTTAGATGTATCCTGACCCAAACAAAAGAGCATGAGGATTGGAGAAGGATCAACATACTTCGAACTTTTGTCAAAATAAAGGTTTATAAGATCATTATAGATAATGAGAGCTGTGTTAATGCCATTTCAACAAGGCCATTAAGAATCTGGCTTGACTATTGTTCCACATCCCAATCTCTATAAGGTATCGTGGATAGATTCAACTTCCATACCCATAAAGTTAAAGTATTAAGTTTCGATTTAGATCCAATCCTATCATAAAAAAGTTTGGTATGATGTTCTTCCTATGGGAGTTAGCAGTATCATTTTAGATAGACCTTGGTTGTATGACCATGATGCTATCTTATATGGCCGATCCAATTCTTGTTCATTCACCACTCAAGGAAAGAATATAGTTATAAACTCATCACCAAATAAGTATAATCAGAAGAAAGGATCTAGTAATCTAAGAAAAAAGGAAGCGAGATTACACTTAATCAATGCTAAGGATCTAGAACGACAGGTCAATGAAAAATCACCCATTTGGATATTGACCATGAAGAAAATTTAGGAACAAAATCCTAAGGAACAACCTAGGAAGTCGTAGATATCTTGAGGGACTTTCAAGATGTATTTTCAGAAGACCTACCTAATCACCTTCCTCCACTAAGGGACATCCAACATGCCATAGATTTGATCTTAGGAGCCACTTTACCAAACATCCCATATTATAGACTAAATCCCACTGAGTCTGCAGAACATATGCACAGCATTAGAGAATTGCACAAAAATTAGTAAGAAAATTAATTTGAATAATAAAACTTACAAACATATGGCTAATTCCAGTAAGAGAGTCAAAGAATTTTATGAAGGAGACTATGTAATGATTAAGCTTAAACCTGAACGGTTCCCACTTGGAACCATGAAAGTTACATGCCCACAGTGTAGGTTCTTTCAAAATAATAAAAAAAATTGGACCTAATGCTTATGTGCTTGAGTTACCATTTGACTTAGGTATCAGTTCAACTTTCAATATCTCAGACCTAGTAGAGTATAAGAAACCAACGATGATACCTAGTGAGCCTTTTGGACAAGATCTTATTTTTGAAAGTGAACCTACCTCTGAGTATCCACCAGCCATATTACCAGAATGATGAGATTGGATTAAGCAAATTATGGATGACAAGACTATTATTGCATGGAACAAAGACAATCAACGCTATTTGATTCATTGGCAAGGTTGACCAGAATCTGATGACTCATGGATCACTCAAGAGGATCTGCAAAGGATCAACCTAGACTTATTAGAACACTATCAAAGTCAAAATGACCTATACTCGACAGGGTCGAGTCCTTTCTACCTCGGAAGAATTGGTGCATGCACCCGGATCAAAAAGAGGATGCATGCAATTCAACACAATCCACACTCATTATGGATTTCAGATACTTAAGTTTGGGTTCTGACAATGTATTTTGGTCTTGAGTCACTTTATGTCCTATATTTAATTTAAGTCAAGTCTATTTTCAATTTGATCTTGTTATGTTCAATTGAGTATGTTGGGTTCAACTCAGTCAATTTTAGTTCAATTTGGTTTGGTAATTAGTTGAGTCTTGTAAGTTGGATCAAGAAGGGTTCAAATTAGGATCAGGAAGCTTGAAGATTGAATGGAGCAAACCACCCCACTACCATAACAAGTTGGAGTGCCACATCATTATACATAGATGGAAACCACTTCACCCTCCATTTGGACACCCTTTGCCTAGATGGAAATCACTTCACCCTTTATTTGAGCGCCTTATGCCTAGATGGAAACCACCTTACCCTTCATTTGGACGCCCTATGCCTAGATGGAAACTATCTCACCCTCCATTTGAGCGCCCACCCCTCCTTTTTGAACCATCCAAAAAAAGGCCAAACTTCCTTAATGACGCCCCCCTTTGATCCATGAAAGTTCAAACATGTTTTTTTTTTCTCCATTCAAATTTTAAAATTCAAAATTTTTGGCACCCACTTTTAATTTAAAAAAGACTAGGGAAGTCTATAAATACCCAAGCCCTCTTGTAACAAGGGATGATTATGAATGAATGAAAATTTTTTATCTTCTTCCATTTACTTGTGCATTTGTCACTCTATGAGGGAGAGGGTGTGAGGCCCAACCAACCATCATCCAAGCCATTTTTTTTTCATAGACTTCAAGCATCCATCTAAGAAGCAACCATCATTCATGCATCAACCACTATCTAGACTTCAACCCTTCATCTAGATGTTCGCAAGATTATCCTTGATTTCAAGCTGAAGAGGAGGTTTGCCTTGCCTCTAAATTATCTATGTTAGAAGTCTCCTTTATGAGGAGTGATAATCTTTAAGTTCAACGCTAATCTTTGGAATGCTGAAATTAGACCTTCACTACAAGAGTGAGAACTCATTGTTGGTAAGAGAACCCTTTCTTAACCTTTAGATATGATTGTTTGAAGGTACATATCCTAGTTAGAATGGTTTTTCAACCATTAGGTCTTTTCTACTTTTGATTGAAGGAAATACAACTTTCGTCTAGTAATCTCCTATATTTTAATTATTCACTCCCTCTTATGCATGAATTTGGAAGGAGTCATTTCTTAATTTAGTTTTCTAAGTTCTTAAGTTAAAATCCCATTGCATGTCCCGCATCACTCTCCCTTCTGAGGTTAAGTGTCCCTAGTTGAAGAAGACCATAGCCGGCCCTGTTTTCATTCATTCTGAAGACATGGAGCATCCAACTCGCATCGCCTCATCGGTGACTTCGGCAGATTTAGAGAGAATCCATCGTGAATATTGGATCCCCGGCGACTACAATCTATGAGTGCTAGGTCCTGGGCAAAAAGCTTCAGACAACTAGAGGCTGAGACCTTCTTCTATGAGGAGTACTTCAAGGCAGGCGTCCGCCGCTCCCCCTACCCCACGATCGAGGGGATTATGGAGTTTTATGGCATCTGCCTCATAGCAGTGGCACCAAACAGTTGCACTATATCATGGGGTTCATCTCCATATGCCAGTTCGTGGGGGTGACGGTGACGGTGCCCCTATTTCAGGTATGCCACAACATCGTCTTCCCTAAGAACTCTTTCTAGCTACATTGGACCTCGGAGGTCCTTCAACAGGGTGTCAGGGTTTCATCCTTGATAAAGGGGTGGAAGCCCCGGTTTTTCATCATCCAGTGGAGCAATAGGTACCTCTTTCCTCCATCGTGGAAATTTTTTTTTGAGGACTTGAATAATCGTTTGTCGAGGCAGGAGATCGAAGACCTCAAGGTCCTCTTCAGCGGCAAGGTGCTTTCGGTCAGAGTTCTTTTGACAAAAAATGTACTCTTCAACGTCGACCTCAGCAACATCAACCCTCGGGGTAAGACTTTTTTTTAGCTTACTCATCTGACTGTTCTGTATTTGCAGCAACCAACTCAAACCTTGGGGCCTAAATGAGAGAGATGTTGAAGAGCGGTTCAAGCAAGAAGAAGGGTGGAAACGGTCTTGCCGAACTTTGCCGAGTCCTGAAAAGAAGAAGGCAAGACTCGATTCTGGGTCTTCGCCACCCTCTCTCAAGTCTCGCCCGCCCCGCCGAGCCCTCTAAGGGAGGGTGATGAAGGCTCGAGACCGGGCCTTGCCTTGATCCCGACGCTGAAGGATATGGCATCGATGAAAAAAATAAAAGAAGCATCGGTCGAGAAGGAAAAGGAGCCAGGTGTCTTGGAAGACAGGTTCTAGGAAGGAAAGTGAGGACTTTTTAGTAACCTTGGACTATAATAAAGGTCCTCACCCGCTCATATGTACCCTAGTCTCTGTCGCCCCCTACAATCGACAGACTCTTGAGGAACGTTAGAAGCATCAAAGAATAAAGCGAGTGGCAGAGTCTGAGCGGTTGGAGGCTGCCATTGCTGCGAGTGGCGAGTATATCCCTCTGTTTGTGGAGGAGCCTCTCCCCGAGGAGCGGGGGGAGGTCGAAAGGAGCGCCGAGGGGTGAGAAGATCCCTCGGGAGGGAAGGTCGGCGAGCAGAGGCCCTTGGTCGACTCTGAATCAGAGTCGTTGAGGTCGTGGCTTGAGGTATTATGATCCATTCTTCGTCCGAGAGGGGATACCTCGAGTGTCAAGCCTGCTGAAGCTGGCCGAGAGACGGTCTCTTTCATGGTCAAGGGGTTTAAGATCCCCAAAGACCTGAAGGACCTACTGTTGCTCGGTGACCATGCCCTTTTGATGGATATGAATGCCTCGGCCTTCCGGGTAGGTGAAGACATCCTCTTCTTCTTTTCTTTGGTTTACCCAGTTAACTTTGAGCTTACTTGTTTTGTCTTGTGGCAGGCAATCATTCTCTAGAAGGTGCTCTATGGGTGCCTGAGTGCTGCAATAGAAACTCGCGATCGAGTGTTGGGCAAGGTCGCGGAGCTTCGGAATCAAGAGGGCTTGGCTAGCCCACATTTTGAAGAGCTAGCTAAGACTTAGGCCGAGCTTGAAGAAGCTCGTAATTCGGCCGAGGAGGCCTGATTAACATTATCAAAGTTTTGAGCGGAGGCCGCTGAAGAAATAAATAAGCTAAATAAAAGCCTTGCTGAAGAGAGTCACAAGTTCGAGACCTACCAACAGCAGGCTACGTGGGCTTTAGTTGAGCTTGCGTTCACGCAAAATAAGGCAGAATAAGATTAAGCAAAGTTGGAACATGCTTGGGGAAGGCTTAACAAATATAAGGAGAAGATAAAGCTTCGTAAGCGGGCTACGGAGGCAAAAGCAGAGGTTGCTCGGCAGGTCGAAATCATCACTAAGGTATGACCCTCATTCATAAACTTAGTCCCACTTTTTTTTAATGGGATCTGATGGTTTGACTTCTCAGGCTAAGGAGAACAAAACTCGGGCGGCAGAGCATACCAAGATGCTAACTGAAGAATTGACCATGTACCGCTTCAAAGCTCTGATCTTCAAAGCCGAATGACCGAGGCCGATAATCATGTTGCCCTTGCTATTGAAAGGTTCAAGGGTTCGGCTGAGTTTCTCGAAGAGAAACTCTCATTCTCAAAGGAGGCCTACATGTTGGGGGCGACTGAGGTGCATCAGAGGGTTGTCCAGTAGTACCCCGACTTAGACCTTTCCTTTCTGGAGTACGAGGGGTATTGTGCCACCCTAATATCGACTGATACCCTAGTCGCAACTCCTTCATCTGCTGAAGTCGAGCCCATCAGAGATGGTGCCCTGGAGATAGACTTCGAAGAAGCTATGGAGGCAGACTCGGCCGATGTTCCTCCGACCATTGCCAAAGGGACAAGCCAGCTTGCCCTAGCTATCCCTCCTTCGATGGCTTCCCCCGTAGAACCAAATGATCCAGTCGAGCCTTATATTTAACTTTTTTTTTGTATTTCATTCATTTGTCATTTTTTATATGCCTCGGGGCACTTTTGTAATAAGCCCTTGGATGAATAAATTTCATCAGGGAATTTTCTCCCTTTGTAACGAATAACTTTGTAATGAATAATTTTGATCAATAAAGTTCTTCAGAAATTTTTTCTTTTATTTGAACTTCTACTTTGCTGAATAGTATTGTTCTTATTGTTTTCTCGAAATGTCTTGCAATCTTAGCAACTTAAGCTCAGCAAAAATAGTGTAGGGGTGTCCCAACCAAGGGGTCAGAGAAATAACCCATAAATGTTTGAGCCAGCCTGAAAGTTTGGGGAGATAATAGGATATACTTGGCCCTATCGAGGTTCGGAGATAGAACAAAATAGAAACTTAACTCTTTTAAGAATTTGGAGATAGAGCCAAGTATTTTCTTGCTCGGCCCTGCCGAGATTCGGAAAGATAATATTATAAAAGTTCAGCTTGGCTGAGGGTTCGAAGAAATGACTTGTAGGTTTTTGGCCCTATCGAAATTTGGTGAAATAATACTATAAGACCTCAGCCCAGCTGAGGGTTTGGAGACTTTAGGTAACTGCTCGGCCCTGTCAAGATTCGAAGACATGCTCGGCCCTGCCGAGGTTCGAAGATAGCGAGTGCTCGGCCCTACCGAGGTTAGGAGATATTGAGTGCTAGGCCCTATCAAGGTTTGAAGAATTTGCTTGGCCCTACCAAGGTTTGAAGAATTTATTCGGCCTTGCCAAGGTTCCAAAAAATGTTGTAGAAAGACCTCAACCCAACTGAGGGTTCGGAGATAGAATTCGTAGGAACAGCAACTTGGGAGAAACTCGTTTCTCATTAACATCTTATTGATGATATATCCGAAGATTGTTCAAGTTCCACGTCCTAAGAATGGCTTTCCCATCGAGGTCTTGGAGCTTGTAGGTGCCCGGTCTGATGGCCTTTGCAACTTGGTAGGGGCCTTTCCAGTTCGGAGTTAGTTTTCCTTGCTCCGTAGGTTTAGAAACCGAAGCTTTGCAGAGCACAAGGTCACCGAAAAGGAAAAACTTCCCTTTCACTCGGGAAGAGTAGTAACGGGCCATGCACTGTTAGTATGCGGCCATCCTAATTTGGGCTTTTTCCCTGACTTCTTCTATTAGGTCGAGGTTAGCCTGCAGCTGTTCATCGTTTGCTTCTTTGGAGTAGCTTTCGACTTTGGGTGAGGGTAGGCCTACTTCGATCGAGACGACGACTTCAGTGCCAAAGGCCATCCTGAACGAAGTTTTGCCTATGGGAATCCTTTGTGTTATTAAGTATGCCCACAGGACATGGTGAAGCTCGTCTGCCCATCTGTTGCATGCTCTATTCAACCGAGTTTTTAGTCCTTGCAGCAGGGTTTGGTTAGCTACCTCCGCTTCGCCATTAGTTTGTGAGTGCCCAACTAAGGTGAGTCTATATCTAATGCCATAATCTTGGTAGAACTTTCAGAATCTTGGGTTGTCGAGTTGCCGACCATTGTTCGTAATAATGGTATGTTCATAATGATGGTATGCGGAAGGCCAAATCGATAGATGATCGACCGCCAGACAAAGTCCTTAGCTCAAGCCTCAGTGATTTGGGCAACTGCTTCAGCTTCAACCCAATTGATAAAGTAATCAATGCCCATGAACATGAACTTTCTTTGCTCGGTAGTGGAGGGAAATGGACTAAGAATGTCCATACCCCACTTTACAAAGGGCCAGGCAGCCGTGATGGGCATCAAGAACGTAGACAAGAGCCTTTGGATATTCCAATGACGCTAGCATGAGTCGCATGACCAGATAAAATTCTTCCTCCTTTAGCACTTCGTTTGCTAGGGTGGACATAGCCACATCATGGTTGAGGTGGTCAACCTTTAACATTTCCGTATTAAAACAATCCAAGAAGCTCTTCAAGTCCCTTTGCTTTAGTTTGGATAGGGAATCCGACCTTCACCGATATCGGCGGCTGCTGATGAACTGGCTAGTAAAAGTGTGGCCAAGTTCATCAAAGGAGTCGATGGAATTCGATTTTAAGGTGTCGAACCATATTCTGGTGGGTCCCCTAGGAGTTGAAAGAAAAGCCTAGCACAAGATAGCATCTGAGGCTCCGTGGAACAACATTATTAATCGAAAGCTACTCAAGTGGCCGTCCGGGTCAGTTGTCCCATTGTATGGCTTGATAGCAGGGAGCTTTATGTGCGACGGGACATCTTAGTTCATGATTCTCTTGGTGAAGGGTGGATCTCATTCCGCTTGAGATTCCTGCAAAGACGCATGCTTAACAACGTCCAATTCTAGGCGCATCTCCTGAATCTTCCGCTCGAAGACTTCGGCCTGTGTTAATGGAGGAGTTGGGAGAGGAGATCAACGTCCAGGCATCGAACCATGATGAGAGAAAGTTGGGGACAATGAGCGGCCCGACGAGGCCGAAGGAGGCCTCTGTCTCCAGCTTTGGGTGGTATTGCCTTTGTCTCCCCCACTTCATGGTCAGGGTGTCATAAGGGAATTGTGGCTTCAATCTGATCAGGTGGAGGAACCGTTGGTTGCATCGGCACGGCTGCTCCAATGAGATGTTATTGGGTATTCGCTGGAGATTGAAGATTGGATGTAGTTGGGGGAAGGACTCTTTAGAGCCCTTGCACCAAATGCACCAAGGCTTGAACTTGCTGGACCAATATGCTGAATTGGTCCTGAGTGATGGATGCCACAGGCAACGACAGAGTAGCGGGTTGTGACGACTGTGAAGATGTTGTATTTTTTGAAGGACCAGGTTTTTGAGAGGTAGCTTGATCAGTGGTATCTATGATCACCTTTTTGCAATTCGCCATTCAAGGTGACGTCATTCTTTTTTCCACCTTTTCTTTCAAAATTTCAAGTTTTGGGGACTTGAGGCCCTTCCTCTAATGCCAATTTGTTGTTATATATTTTTGTTCTCTGACTCGGGGGTGATGTGGTGGCACATGTGGGAGCTTGGGTGGCATCCTCCTGTTCTCGTGGACCTGCAAAACAGCATCCTCATGCAGGCCCTTCGATGTTCAAATCAGTGAAAATCCTGGCCACATACAATGTTGAAAAGGTGTGGAGAGAAAGGAATGACGTCAATAGGGGTGTTTCCATGCGTACCTAGGGATTCTGGGACTTGATGTTTAAAGGCAGCATAGGTGGTGTGCCATTACCTATTTTTTCGATTGCAGATATGGAATTTGAAGGAGGATAAGGCTGATTTTGACGTATACTTTATCATGGAATTTTAATTCCTGCTAACCACGAAGGTGGTTACATTTAGCTCCTATTTTTGTTTAAGAAGACTTATCTTAAGATTTCTGCGATCACGGTGCCGAAGGTCGGCATACAGAATAGTCGATTGGATGACTCCCGACTGTTGAGGTTTGGAGCGAGACTCGGCAAATGAAGCCGAAGGTCAATCAGTCGAGGCTCGATTTGGCGAGACTCGGCCGAAGATGCCGATAGAATAGCTTAGCAAAGTATCGTTTGGCTCGCAAGGATCGATCAATCATAGCCCAAAGACAAGCCTCATCACCCGTTCGTATAGCCGATTTATGCGAAAACATTTTACCCTGCATCAATTATAAAAAGTAAATAAGAAATTAAAAAATAGAAAGCTAATTTAAAGGCTGTTACAGTCCTCAAAAGATAGATGTGTTAATTTCTAAATATGTTTCTATATAAAAATAATTTTTAATCATAAAATATTGTTTATGAAAATAGTCATGAACTTAATCTTTCTGTTATGCTACCCTATAAAATTGTATGATTCACATATACATTTTTTATTACATTTCATGGATTTATCAATTATCATGCACCATTTTTTTAATAGAAAAAGGAAAAGTTAAAGAGCAGAGGGATAACTTGAACACATTCTTACATAACTTTATTTAATAAGACTAAAGAGGGTTTGAAACTTTGACTTTATAGTTAATATTTAGCTAATATTTTTAAATTTTTTAATAAAAATAAAATATATTTAAATAATAATAATCAGGTAGAAGAGTCTTTTGTCTCATGATAAAGAGAGATTATATATATATATATATATATAAAGAGAAAGAGAAAATACGCACGTAACGAATAAATTTGATTACATTCTAATGTAGGCAACCTAAATTTGATCATCTTCTTCAATAAAAAAGGTTAAAGCAACTTTAGAATTCGAATGAATCTAAAGGGAAAAAAAAAAAACAATGAATCTTCAAATATAGTCAAATATATAATATATATATATATATAACCTAATTTTTTAAAAAATAAAAAAATAAAAAAATATTACAAATATGATTTATCTAACCATCCAACCATATAACAACGTTCATCAAGCTAGCTATTTTAAATGATTCTAAGCTATTTATTATATATATTGATTGCATGCTAAAGTTTGAGTGTTTTAATTGCAATAAGAACTTTGCACTTTTCATAGGCGATACAACTCAGGTGAGCCTTTCTATTTTTTTTATTCTAAGACAAAAAAAAAAAAAAAATTGTTACAGTGAAAGGCCTCTATTTCCATTGTGGATATTGAAGGCTTCTAAAAGAGATATGATCTTCAAAATAAATATGGAAAGAACATCGGTTGCAAGAAAAAAATATGGAAGAACATCGGTTGCAAGAAATTTTTAGTAGTCCATGAAGGATGCAACCTAAAGGAGTTAGCAAAATAGCTCATGATGCAAGAATATGCCATTAAACAATTGCGGCCTATCTGGGCTTGAGTTAAAGAAAAACCTACATGCAACGCTTTTTATAAAGATTAAATAGTATTTATAATATATTTATGTTTAGATATTTCTAATGTTTATTCATGGAAATGTAGGTTTCATGTTAGTGACAAAATATTTCGGCTCGAAGACCATGAATTAATTTATAGTAGAATTTATAGGCTAATTTATTAATAACCATTTATTACGTACCAATGAGAAATAATGTTGTTTACATGTTAAAATAATCACACAAAAAGGTAGAGTTTGTCCTTTTTAAATCCTTGCTCTTCTTAAAGTCACTTATGATTAAAAAAATCAATTTTCTTTTCCGGCGTTGTGCTTCCAACGACAAGTATGTTCAAGAACAACCTAGCTGGCTTTTTGGTAGTGTTTGAATGTCAAAAAGTTATTCTGAAAAATAAAATACAAATTTTATATGAATAACTTATTTTCTTGTTATTCTACATTTCTGTTTGGATGAAAATCTGGTATTCCATATTTTTTTTGTACAATTAATGCAGTGTTATTCCAAATGATGTTTGGATGATATAGGAATAAGTACGTATTCCACTAGGAATAGATGAAATTTTTTTTAGAAATTTCAAACATACCCCTTGACCCAATGAGAAGAAAAAATAGTTATTAATTTAATTTTTAATGTAATGACTTTAATAAATTATTTTTCATTAATAATAAAGTAATAAATAATTTTTTATGTTTGGATTAAAATAAGAACATACTTATACATTGTTTTATTAATAAAATAAAATAAGAATGTACTTAATAAAGCATTTATTATTAATAAATTAACTCTTTATTTTAATTTTATAACTTTTAAATATTATTTAAGTATGTTTCAAGAAGGATACTATTTATGAGAGTTTATTTATTAACTTGTAAATAATGGAGAACGAAACTTAAAATTGGAAATCCAAAACCGATATATATATTTTCAATCAAAGGAATGCTAGATTTGATAATAAAAGAGTACAAGGTGGGCACCATGGCGTCACATGAGCAAATCTATCAAACATATAACAATTCTATTATATAATAATTCTAGCATGTTACATTAACGAGCAGATTTTGAAAGATGATGATCTAAAGACCAAACAAACTTGATGCAACCAACACATATAATTACAAGAATCTAAAGTCATGCCATTTGGATAAATACTGTCCCAAACTTCAATCTTGATTATACAACTGCTTAGTTGATTAATGTGAAATTGTGTCTGCTGGAGGATAGTCCATTTGCACAAGGTCATCTTTTTGTTTGCAGACTGCAACTGTCTAGGAAAGGAGACCCTGTGCGCTGGTATACGAAACAAACAAAAGCAACAGGCCAAAAACTAATGACAGCAAGATGTATAGAGGAAACATTTGTTGCCAATAATTATAGAAAAGCATATTAGAAAAGACATATATACACAGAACAGAGCAGTGATCATATATATATATATATATATATATATATACATACATAGAAACACATTCAAAGCAACTGAATGCTGGAAAATAACAAATTGCATTCTCCTGTAATATAAAATGAACAATTAGAATTCTCATAATCTTTTGTAATAACATGGAGCTTCCCAAATGACATTGAATACAAAATTATAACTCATTCCAAGTTCAAAGCTTTTGTAATAATATGGAGCTTCCCAAATGACATTGATGCAAATGATAGTTGCATTATCAAGCTTTCCCAAATGACATTGAACTTGGAATCATAGATGACGAAATTCCCCGAATCAAGCATGGAAGCAGAGTAAGCATAGGTGCGGTGGAAATCTGGGAGACGAGTCTCTCGTCAAGCTTGAGTCCTTGATTAGTTAGCTTTAATACAGCATCTTTGGTCACTGGTGGATCATCTCGGTTTGCCGTCCATATGACAATGGTGTTTCCTGAAGATCCTCGGAGCCATATTCCGACCGAGAAGCTGGTACCTTCTGGGTAGAATCCAAAGGCGAAACGTCCCTTCGGTGAGAGCCATGATGTAGTTTTGGTGCAGGAACGGAGAGACTCGTCCAAGCTTATGTTGGACTGCCTTGATGAGCTGCTCCCAGTGCAAAAGCTAGAGAAAGAGAGAAGAGATCGAAGCCGGGCCACAGATCCGCTTGCTCTGCTTCTTTAACGCAAAGAGAAGAGTCAAAAGGCTTCTCACGAGATCCAAAGAACGAAGGCCAAAGTGGACTCTCAAACCCTAGTCGGGAGGAAATGGATGAAACGTGTAAAGACCAGGGCCCACGGGCCCATTTTGTTACAAAAAAACAAGACGAACAAGGTCCACACCAACTTGGGCCACCACAGCCCAAAAAGGGATCCAATTAGTGCCTTGTCCATCTTCCTTAACTGCATATAAACCACTTAACCAACTCCCAATTATCCGATGTGGAACAATTGGAAGGGGCATCACAATCTATCCCCCTTAACAGAGGTGACGTCCTCGTCGCCAGGGATAATTGATCACAACCACCAGACAGGCAGGATTCTAGAGATGGCTCCCACAGGTTCAAGAGGTGGCTCCCATCCCCCATGGATGTAGCACTTTGTTCTGTGTGGCACTTAGCTCCTGCACTTTCGACTGGTGCGAGGCTCTGATACCATATTGTAACGACCCGGGCCCACGAGCCCGTTCGTTACAATAAAGCAAGACGGACAAGGTCCACACCAACTTGGGCCACCACAGCCCAAAAAGGGATCCAATTGGTGCCTTGTCCATCTTCCTTAACTGCATATAAACCACTTAACCAACTTCCAATTATCCGATGTGGGACAATTGGGAGGGGCATCACAAAACGAAGACCGAAGACTTCTTTTACTTCAGTTTTTTCTTTCCTCCGATGCCCCTGAATACGCGAGTGAGGTTACGTGCTATTCCATGGTACCCCATGGAATAGCAAAACAAAATACAAGGGTGTCGAGAGAATAGGAATTTCACTGGGCCCAGGAACTTTTTTACGGCTGTTTGAAGGAATAAGTTGAAAGAAGACCCTATTCTAGGTAGAAATAGGGCATCCAAACACAACCTTTACTAATAAGGTAGTGTTTGATAGCAAAAATATTATCCATGGATAAGTGTACGGAATAGAGTTTGTCCTCTGGCTATTCCTAAGGATATCCCTTGGTTATCCCATTGGCCATATCAAATGTAAAAAAGGTAAATCCATAGGATAACATTTTTTACTCTTATTTGGAGGGATAACCAGCTATTCCTACATTTTTTAGGAAATAAATTGAGGGATATCCCATGGTTAACAATGAATTATCCCTTTGGTTAACTTTATTCCCAGCTATCTCTTATAGTTTTCCTGGATATCCCCTCTTATCCCCTATTTCAAACACTACCTAAGTTAGTTGCATGGTTATGATAAATGACCAACTTAAGTAACAAAATAATATAAACATTAAATAGGTGGTATCTTCATGAATAAAGTTACAAGATAATTATTATTGGTATATGCTAAATCTAAAAGTCATCAAAAGAAAAAAAAAAAAAATCTGACGAATAGGAGAAATTTCAAAAGTTAATGATGTGGCTGATCTAGCGCCGTTAGAATAAATGGTAACAGCAGCTAACGGAGGTCCTCCCCTAACACCGAGACCCCCCTCTGGTCTAGGGGTGCACAAGCATCATCTCACCCTCGAGACCCCCTCTGGTCTCGGGGTGAGGTCACTGCATCTCGACCCCGAGAACCCCCCCCGGTCTCGGGGTGCACAAGCATCATTTCACCCACGAGACCCCCTTCGGTCTCGGGGTGAGGTCACCGCATGTCAGCTCCCCCTCCTCTCTGGGGCCACCGACAGCACACCTGCACACTTGTGGTAATCGGATAGAGTTTTACTAGTCTTTATGTAGCGCTCCATAAAGAGCTAGAGAACCCCAACTAATTATCATAAGTGGCAGACACACGAAAACACATCCTGTTAAAACTTTTCATTTTCATCTCAATTATATACACAATCACCCAATCAACATTAAGCATCAACCTGCTCAGATAATATTTTTCATGACATTCCTCAGGCATTTACAAGATCACATTCACATTCGACATTAAAATCCTAAATGCACACATCATGCTCATAATTTCTCCAAAACATAAGTCTCGTATTCATATCCAAAAAGGTCTAAAACATCATTACATCCCACTGTACACATACACATATACAAAATACAATTATCTAACCACACTCTCTCAATATACAAGGTTAGCATTTATACACTCTTGCATCCAAGCAAGCTTCACCAGCTAAGGGTCCTGTCCTGTTTATCTTGTGATCCTGGCAGAAATACTCACTGATCTGAAAGAACATTTAAATATAGAGGGATGAGACCTAAGTCCCAGTGACTGGATAACCATCTAACTATGGAGAAATAGAGAACCATAACCTCTTAATTTCAATCGTATGCTGAAACTATTTAACTTGTACAACTCAAAGTACATTTTTAACATGATATCAGATAAAATAAAATGTAGCTTATTCTTCAAATAACATATCAGTACTGGAATACTCTATAATAACTCTTCACTGAAAGATAACTCATTAAAATAAAACTTCATGCATTGCAATATGAAGATATGCATTCTTTATCTACAACCCAGACTCCCATCGGATCTGCTTGCCCACTGGCATCTCAAGTAAGCTCTCCCTCTCGGGATAACTATTGGGCCCATTGGCCCTTTTTATATCACAACATATGCTTTTAGATCTCATGATGCTGGGCTGTGTGTGTAATGCCTCTGAGGTACCACCCTACAGTCGCCCTTCTGTAGGTGTACTCTCATCGGGTGTGTGACTAGCAACAGGATCCCCGCACAAATAGCACCCCTTACCCGTGCGGTTCACCTGGCAAAGTGCTTTGTTCCTTAACCCTGGAACCTCGGGTTTTCTCTCTGCCCCCACGGGCTATATATAGTAATCAGCTCCACTGAGCTATGATTCATGCCCCCACGGGCTGCTCACAACCAGCCCCACTGGTCTGGTTAGGCATGCACTCACCCCTGATTCTGGGGTTCATCGTACGATCTGTTCGCAAGGAGGTGCCGGCTCGATAGTAGTGTGCAATGCTCATGCTACAGTACAGTCTAAAGGGTGATCAGCCCCCTAGCTGCCTGATGCTCAGTATGACTCATACATCATTTGTAAAGCTTTATCATGCAAATATGCCATGTATACATTAAAAATTCCCTCATCGAAACTCATACTTATGTGTTTACGCTCAAAACTCATTATACTAGCTCAAATTAACCTCTCATTGCTAGATGAGAAATCCACTCACCTTAGTAGGTTACTCCTCGACTGGTACAACTGGTACTCAACTCTGGTATTCCGGCTCCCTGGAATAACCCTCTTGACCTACGTCAACATACAGATACAATAGCTATTAGGATTACCTCACACGAGGTTTTCCCATGAACCATGCATGCATACATGATCTATCCTCTAATATCTCATTATTTTCTTCCACCCTATCTCTACTCAAGATTACTTCTACTATTACCTCAAAATACACTAAATCTAGAAAATCTAAAGTCATACAAGATCTAGGGAAGCTATAGCTTACCTGGAGTCGAGCACAAACCTCCAAGCTTCCCTTTCCCTTTCTCTTTCTTCCTCCTTTTTCTTCTTCTTCTTCTTCCTTTTCCTCTCTTTTCTCCTCTTCTTTCTTTCTTTCTTTTCTCTGGCTGAACCCACGTTCCCCTTTTTCTCTAATGACTTGGGGACCAAGTCATTGGAAACTTAAGGGTTAAGGCATGCCAAATCTCCCTTTTACCCTCAAACACTCTTAACGCACGCTTTTGAAAAACGTGGCTCACTTATAACCATGATATTTTGCCCTTATATTTTCTTTCCTAAGTTGCCCTTAACACAATTTGCAATTGACATCGGAGCCTTTTCCCATTTTGCCCCTGATATAGCATTTTTTTAATAGATTTATAGCCCAGATCACCTTTTTCACTCAAATCGATACTTTTATGTAACATTTCTAAGAAAAGATTTTACCAGCTTGAAGAACTCGATTTTAAAATCCAACGGTTCAAACGGCATCCAAATCGGACTTGAAATGGATTAAATATGAATTTCTCAAGATTTAACTCAGAAAAACCTGCCGTCGCGGAGTCGGCTCGAACAGATTGGGAGTCGGCTCGAGCAGAAGTAGGGGTCGACTCCAGAAAAGTAGGGGTCGACTCCTGAAAAGTAGGGGTCGACTCCAGCTCTGCAGGGGTCGACTCCTAAGCGTGCCGAAAGTTTAAAACCGTGCCGGAGTCGACTCCACTCTGATTAGAGTCGACTCCAACCACTAAAAACGTCATTTTAGGATAAAACTCAAACTAAACTTGATTTTTCTTGTGATTTAAACCCATTAAACTTAAGTCTCTCAATTTCTCAAATCAGACTCATTAACATTTAGAAATATACTTATTTACTCCAAAATTTCTTCTCTTTACATTTATCAAAAGGCCAACACACCCATATTTCAAGAAAACTTTCTGACTTTCATTTTAACTGAAAATGCCATAGATTACAAGGTTTTCAGGATGTTACAATTCTCCCCCCTTAAGAAATTTCGTCCTCGAAATTTAGCTAGATATATTTTCAAATAGATGGGGGTACTTAAATCTCATCTCATCCTCTCGCTCCCATGTAGCCTCCTCTTTTTGATGATTTAACCATTGCACCTTAACTAACGGAATTCTTTTACTGCGGAGCTGCTTAATCTCCCTACTCAAGATCTTCACTGGTTCTGTTGCAAATGATAAATCCCCCTGTAACTCTATAGTCTCAGACTGAATCACATGAGAGGAATCTGGCACATACCTCCTAAGCATTGATACATGAAATACATTATGAATCTGAGATAACTCTGGAGGTAAAGCCAATCTATAAGCTAGTGTCCCAACTCTTTCCAGAATTTCATAGGGTCCAATATACCTGGGACTCAACTTGCCTTTCTTTCCAAATCTCATAATACCTCGCCAAGGAGATACCTTCAGAAAGACTCTATCTCCAACCTCAAACTTTACCTCTCTATGCTTTTTATCTGCATAGCTCTTCTGTCTATCCTGGGCTGCCTTTAATTTAGCTCTTATAATTTTAACTTGATCTGCTGTAAGCTGCACTAACTCAGGGCCTAACAGCCTTCTCTCTCCCTCCTCATCCCAACACACTGGAGTTCTACATTTTCTCCCATACAAGGCCTCATATGGTGCCATATCAATGCTAGAATGGTAGCTGTTATTGTAAGCAAACTCTATCAAAGGTAGATGATCATCCCAGCTACCAGAAAATTCCATGACACAAGCTCTCAGCATATCCTCCAGTGTCTGGATGGTTCTTTCTGACTGACCATCGGTTTGGGGATGAAATGTTGTACTGAACCTCAATTTAGTCCCCAAAGCTTTCTGTAATTCTGCCCAAAATTGAGATGTGAACCTTGGATCCCTATCTGATACTATTGATACTGGCACACCATGCCTACTCACAATTTCATGCACATATAATTCTGCTAATCTATCCAAGGTAAAGACAATCTTAATAGGCAGAAAATGAGCAGACTTAGTCAATCTATCAACTATCACCCATATAGCATCATTGCCCCTTCTGGTCTTTGGGAGTCCTACAACAAATCCATAGTTATATGCTCCCACTTCCACTCTGGCACAAACAGAGGCTGAAGCTTTCCAGCTGGACACTGATGTTCAGCCTTAATCTGCTGACACACCAAACACTTAGATACATACTCAGCTATCTCCTTTTTCATACCATTCCACCAGTAATTCTGTTTGATAGTTCTATACATCTTAGTACTACCTGGATGCATTGAATAAGCTGAGCTATGTGCTTCCCTTAAAATCTGATCTTTCACTGATTCCACAGCTGGCACACAAACTCTGCCCTTGAATAATAACACTCCATCACCTCTAACAGAAAACTCTGACTGAGACCCACTCTGAATTAAATCTCTAGCTTTAAGCAAATGTAGATCTAGCAACTGAGCTTCTCTTATTTCTTCTAGCATTTGGGGTCTCACTCTGAAAGTAGCCAACAAGGCTCCTGACTCTTCTACAGCTAGCTCTGCATCTAACCTCCTTAACTCAATCATCAAGGGTAGCTGTACGGTTCTGATAGAAGCCAATGTGGCCATAGACTTTCGACTCAAGGCATCAGCCACAACATTAGCTTTCCCTGGGTGATACTCAATAGTGCAATCATAGTCTTTAATCAATTCAATCCATCTTCTCTGCCTTAAATTCAATTCCTTCTGGGTCAGAATATATTTCAAGCTCTTATGATCAGTAAATATCTGGCATCTTCTTCCATACAAGTAGTGCCTCCAAACCTTCAATGCAAATATAACAGCAGCTAACTCCAAATCATGGGTGGGGTAATTCTTTTCATGGGATCTCAACTGTCTAGATATATAAGCCACTACTTTCCCATTCTGCATTAAAACACACCCCAAACCCTTCAATGAGGCATCACTATAGATCACATAATCACTGGCACTATCAGGTAGTATTAGGATTGGGGCTGAGGTTAATCTCCTTTTCAATTCATCCATACTCATCTGGCATTCATTTGACCAATCAAACTTGATATTCTTTCTAAGCAGCTTAGTCATAGGAGAAGCCAAAATCGAGAAATTTTTATAAATCTTCTATAATATCCTGCTAACCCCAAGAAACTCCTCACCTCAGTCTGATTGGTAGGTGATACCCAATTTACTATAGCTTCAATCTTTTGAGGATCTACCATAATACCTTCAGCTGAAACTACATGTCCCAAGAACTTTACCTCATCCAGCCAAAATTCACTTTTACTAAACTTTGCATATAATTGCTTTTCTCTTAATATCTGCAAAACTATCCTCAGATGTTGTTCATGCTCTTCACTACTTCTAGAATAAATCAAGATGTCATCAATGAATACTATCACAAATTTATCTAGATACTCTTGAAATACTTGATTCATCAGACCCATAAAAGCAGCTGGAGCATTTGTCAAGCCAAATGGCATTACCAAGAACTCATAATGACCATATCTGGTCCTGAAAGCAGTCTTAGATATATCCTCATTCCTTATTCTCAATTGATGATACCCAGATCTCAGATCAATCTTTGAAAACACTGCTGCCCCCTGCAGCTGATCAAACAAATCATCGATCCTTGGCAATGGATAATTGTTTCTAATGGTCACCTTGTTCAACTGTCTATAGTCTATACACAACCTCAAGGTACCATCCTTTTTCTTCACAAACAACACTGGTGCACCCCATGGTGATATACTGGGTCTAATAAACCCTTTATCCAATAATTCCTGTAACTGACTTTTCAATTCTTTCAATTCAACTGGAGCCATTCTATAAGGTGCCCTGGCTATTGGTCTGGTATCTGGGGCTAGATCTATACTGAAATCAAATCCTCTGTCAGGAGGTAACCCTGGCAGCTCCTCAGGAAATACATCTGAAAAATCCCTTACCACAGGGATATTCGTCAGCTCTAAACCATTGCCCTCTAGGCTCACTGCACAAGCTAAATAGGCTTCACATCTCTTTGCTAGTATTTTATTGGCTGACATAGCTGAAATCACTCCTGAGGGTAACCCCCTCCTATCACCAACAAAACAGACCTCTTTATCATCGGAAGTTTGTAACATCACCTCCTTCCTTAAGCAATCTACTCTGGCTCTATGCACAGATAGCCAATCCATCCCCAAAATGGCATCAAACTCTTTCAACCTCAAAGGAATCAAATCTGCTGCTAATTTCTGACTCCCCACAGAAATATCACAACCTCTATACACTTGGTCTGCTATAAAAGGCCTCCCTACGGGCATAGATACTACCAACTGACTACCCAACTGGCCCACATCTCTAACTAGATGCTTAGCAAACTCACATGAGATAAATGAATGCGTAGATCCAGAATCAATTAAAATATAAGCATCATGATTATCGATGGGTAGCATACCTGTCACCACATCAGGATCAATCTGAGCCTCCTGTCTGGTCATGGCAAACACTCTGGCCTCGGCTCTCGGAATACTGGATGACCCTCCTGGCTGATTAACATTAGGCCCCACCTGACTGGCTGAAGCCACAACACTACCATCACCCCTCCTACTAGGCTGTCCCCTTGGCATTACTGGCCCCTGAGGAAGCCCACCAGCCTGCTGCCCTCTCCTAGGGCAATCTCTCTTCAGGTGACCTAGATCACCACAAATATAACATCCCTTATTGCCCCTCCTACATTCTCCCAAATGAAGTTTTCCACATACATTACATGGGGGTATATTTCTCCCTCCACTAGAAGGACGACCCTGCTCCCCCACATCACCAGACACCCTGCTGGAGGCAACCTGAGGCACACCCACATAAGGCTTTCTTTGAACTGGGCTAGATGCTGACACAGATACGGATCCTCTGCCCACATCACCAGGGGCTCTAAACCCAGAATAAAACTGTCCAGTCTCTGGGGTTTCTTAATGGCTGAGTCCCTCCCGGAGCAGAAGAATAACTAGGAGCACTTCTTTTCATTCTATCCTGCCTCCTACTCATATATTCTTTTTCAATCTCCTCGGCTTTGAGTGCTCCCTGCACCAACTCAGAGTAATTATTGTAGGTCTGCATACAGGTCTTGGCTTTAATAGGGAGATTCAATCCATCCTGGAATAGTCGACATCTCTCCCTTTCATCAGCCACCAAGGCCCTAGCAAACTGAGATAACTCCACAAAAGTGGCTTCATAATCTGCCACGGACATCCTCCCCTGAGTCAGACAAAGGAAATCCCTCCTCTTCTGATCCCTATAAATCTCAGAATAATATTGCTGATGAAATTCTCTTCTAAAATTTTCCCATGTCAACTCCACTCCCTGGGGCTGCCTGCCCTGAATAGATCTCCACCAACTCTGGGCTCTACCCTCCAGTAAAAAGGTGGCAATACTCAGCCTCTGCTCCTCAGAGCATCCCATCACATCAAATACTCTCTCGATCCTCTGCAGCCATGCCCCGGCCTGAATAGGATCAGTAGTTCCCTGGAACTCCAGAGCCCCTAACTTTCTGGCTCTTTCCACATTCCTCACAACCTCAGTATTTTTAGATGGAAGGCTAGAACTAGCACCCACAGCTGCTACCACAGCCTGAGTAATCATGCCTACCAACTCTGACATACTAGGCCCCTGAGTCTGTACTCGAGATGGGTCTACTGGCACAGGGGTAATAGACTGTGAAGAAGACTCTGGCATCTGCTCTGGAGATGCCCCCACTCTAGCCTCCTTAGATACTGGCTCGGTGGAATCACTAGAAGCCATTCTATCAATTTGACTTCTTCTAACTGACCTTCTGAATCTACTTTGACCTTTGCTTCTATCCCTGCCTGAAGATTGCTCTGTCTCTCTAGATGCCTTTGTAGTAATCGTCCTACAAGACATTATTCATTACATCAGTTTCATCATTCAATAGCTATAATCATAAAACATTCAATCATCCTAGACTCATACTCATACTTATTCCCCTAGGACCTAATAACCTAGGGCTCTGATACCAAAACTTGTCAGCTCCCCCTCCTCTCTGGGGCCACCGACAGCACACCTGCACACTTGTGGTAATCGGATAGAGTTTTACTAGTCTTTATGTAGCGCTCCATAAAGAGCTAGAGAACCCCAACTAATTATCATAAGTGGCAGACACACGAAAACACATCCTGTTAAAAACTTTTCATTTTCATCTCAATTATATACACAAATCACCCAATCAACATTAAGCATCAACCTGCTCAGATAATATTTTTCATGACATTCCTCAGGCAGTTTACAAGATCACATTCACATTCGACATTAAAATCCTAAGTGCACACATCATGCTCATAATTTTCTCCAAAACATAAGTCTCGTATTCATATCCAAAAAGGTCTAAAACATCATTACATCCCACTGTACACATACACATATACAAAATACAATTATCAACCACACTCTCTCAATATACAAGGTTAGCATTTATACACTCTTGCATCCAAGCAAGCTTCACCAGCTAAGGGTCCTGTCCTGTTTATCTTGTGATCCTGGCAGAAATACTCACTGATCTGAAAGAACATTTAAATCATAGAGGGATGAGACCTAAGTCCCAGTGACTGGATAACCATCTAACTATGGAGAAATAGAGAACCATAACCTCTTAATTTCAATCGTATGCTGAAACTATTTAACTTGTACAACTCAAAGTACATTTTTAACATGATATCAGATAAAATAAAATGTAGCTTATTCTTCAAATAACATATCAGTACTGGAATACTCTATAATAACTCTTCACTGAAAGATAACTCATTAAAATAAAACTTCATGCATTGCAATATGAAGATATGCATTCTTTATCTACAACCCAGACTCCCATCGGATCTGCTTGCCCACTGGCATCTCAAGTAAGCTCCCTCTCGGGATAACTATTGGGCCCATTGGCCCTTTTTATATCACAACATATGCTTTTAGATCTCATGATGCTGGGCTGTGTGTGTAATGCCTCTGAGGTACCACCCTACAGTCGCCCTTCTGTAGGTGTACTCTCATCGGGTGTGACTAGCAACAGGATCCCCGCACAAATAGCACCCCTTACCCGTGCGGTTCACCTGGCAAAGTGCTTTGTTCCTTAACCCTGGAACCTCGGGTTTTCTCTCTGCCCCCACGGGCTATATATAGTAATCAGCTCCACTGAGCTATGATTCATGCCCCCACGGGCTGCTCACAACCAGCCCCACTGGTCTGGTTAGGCATGCACTCACCCCTGATTCTGGGGTTCATCGTACGATCTGTTCGCAAGGAGGTGCCGGCTCGATAGTAGTGTGCAATGCTCATGCTACAGTACAGTCTAAAGGGTGATCAGCCCCCTAGCTGCCTGATGCTCAGTATGACTCATACATCATTTGTAAAGCTTTATCATGCAAATATGCCATGTATACATTAAAAATTCCCTCATCGAAACTCATACTTATGTGTTTACGCTCAAAACTCATTATACTAGCTCAAATTAACCTCTCATTGCTAGATGAGAAATCCACTCACCTTAGTAGGTTACTCCTCGACTGGTACAACTGGTACTCAACTCTGGTATTTCGGCTCCCTGGAATAACCCTCTTGACCTACGTCAACATACAGATAATAGCTATTAGGATTACCTCCACACGAGGTTTTCCCATGAACCATGCATGCATACATGATCTATCCTCTAATATCTCATTATTTTCTTCCACCCTATCTCTACTCAAGATTACTTCTACTATTACCTCAAAATACACTAAATCTAGAAAATCTAAAGTCATACAAGATCTAGGGAAGCTATAGCTTACCTGGAGTCGAGCACAAACCTCCAAGCTTCCCTTTCCCTTTCTCTTTCTTCCTTCTTTTTTCTTCTTCCTTTTCCTCTCTTTTCTCCTCTTCTTTCTTTCTTTCTTTCTCTGGCTGAACCCACGTTCCCCTTTTTCTCTAATGACTTGGGGACCAAGTCATTGGAAACTTAAGGGTTAAGGCATGCCAAATCTCCCTTTTACCCTCAAACACTCTTAACGCACGCTTTTTGGAAAACACATGGCTCACTTATAACCATGATATTTTGCCCTTATATTTTCTTTCCTAAGTTGCCCTTAACACAATTTGCAATTGACATCGGAGCCTTTTCCCATTTTGCCCCTAATAGCATTTTTTTAATAGATTTATAGCCCAGATCACCATTTTTCACTCAAATCGATACTTTTATAACATTTCTAAGAAACGATTTTACCAGCTTGAAGAACTCGATTTTAGAAATCCAACGGTTCAAACGGCATCCAAATCGGACTTGAAATGGATTAAATATGAATTTCTCAAGATTTAACTCAGAAAAACCTGTCGTCGCGGAGTCGGCTCGAACAGATTGGGAGTCGGCTCGAGCAGAAGTAGGGATCGACTCCAGAAAAGTAGGGGTCGACTCCTGAAAAGTAGGGTCGACTCCAGCTCTGCAGGGGTCGATTCCTAAGCGTGCCGAAAGTTTAAAACCGTGCCGGAGTCGACTCCACTCTGATTAGAGTCGACTCCAACCACTAAAAACTTCATTTTAGGATAAAACTCAAACTAAACTTGATTTTTCTTGTGATTTAAACCCATTAAACTTAAGTCTCTCAATTTCTCAAATCAGACTCATTAACATTTAGAAATATACTTATTTACTCCAAAATTTCTTCTCTTTACGTTTATCAAAAGGCCAACACACCCATATTTCAAGAAAACTTTCTGACTTTCATTTTAACTGAAAATGCCATAGATTACAAGGTTTTCAGGATGTTACACCGCATCTCGACCCCGAGACCCCCCTTCGGTCTCGGGGTGCACAAGCATCATCTCACCCCCGAGACCCCCTCCGGTCTCGGGGTGAGGTCACCGCATCTCAACCGGGGGGTCTCGGGTGAGGTCACCGCATCTCAACCCCGAGACCCCCGGAGGGGTCTCGGGGTGCACAAGCATCATCTCACCCCCGAGACCCACTCCGGTCTCGCGGTGAGGTCACTGCATCTCGACCCCGAGAACCCCCTCCGGTCTCAGGGTGCACAAGCATCATCTCACCCCCGAGACCCCTTTCGGTCTCAGGGTGAGGTCACCGCATCTCAACCCCGAGACCCCCTCCAGTCTTGGGGTGCACAAGCATCATCTCACCACCAAGACCCCCTCCGGTCTCGGGGTAAGGTCACCGTATCTCAACCCCGAGACCCCCCTCCGGTCTTGGGGTGCACAAGCATCATCTCACCCCCGAGACCCCCTCCGGTCTCGGGGTCAGGTTACCGCATCTCAACCCCGAGACCCCCTCCGGTCTCGGGGTGTACAAGCATCATCTCACCCCCGAGACCCCCTCCGGTCTCGGGGTGAGGTCACCGCATCTCAACCCCGAGACCCCCCTCCGGTCTCGAGGTGCACAAGCATCATCTCACCCCCGAGACCCCCTCCGGTCTCGGGGTGAGGTCACCGCATCTCAACCCCGAGACCCCCCTCCGGTCTCGGGGTGCACAAGCATCATCTCACCCCGAGACCCCCTCCAGTCTCGGGGTGAGGTCACCGCATCACAACCCCGAGACCTCCCTCTGGTCTCGGGGTGCACAAGCATCATCTCACCCCCGAGACCCCTTCCGGTTTAGGGGTAAGGTCACCACATCTCAACCCCGAGACCCCCCTCCGGTCTTGGGGTGCACAAGCATCATCTCACCCCCGAGACCCCTCCGGTCTCGGGGTAAGGTCACCGCATCTCAACCCCGAGACCCCCCTCCAGTCTCGGGTGCACAAGCATCATCTCACCCCCAAGACCCCTCCGGTCTCGGGGTAAGGTCACCGCATCTCAACCTCGAGACCCCCTCCGGTCTCGGGGTGCACAAGCATCACCTACCCTCGAGACCCCCTTCGGTCTCGGGGTGAGGTCACTACATCTCAACCTCAAGACCCCCTCCGGTCTCGGGGTGCGCAAGCATCATCAACATTCAGTACATGAACCGGCCTTTGAACCAAACGACAACTTCGGGCCACCTGGCGCACCCACGTGACCCGCCGTGCGCTCGTGGCTGCTTGCGGCCATACCTCATAACGGCGTATGGTGCATTACATGTGTCACTGTGCATGACCATGCCCCGTTACGAAGTACGATTCACTACCACTTGCAACTGTGCATGGTCATGTCAAGCAACAGCGCGCACCAAATGCAACCGCGGCTACTAGACACCTGTAAAGCCATATTGACAGGTAATGCAGGGCGCCTCCGGCGTGCACAGTGATGGTACGATAGCAATCTTCTGAAACAGAAAGATGAGACATTCGAACAGGTATAAAAGCATGCGCCCGCGTTGTAAGTAGGGGCTTGAACACTGATTTTCTAGTTTTCTTCCTACTAGCTGAAACCCTAACTGTATCAGCTCCCTTCTGCTGAGCAGTTCTTGTCTGATCCCAAGTAACTAACTTGAGCGTCGGAGGGTCCCCATCGGAGCATATGGTCTCGGGGACTTTTCTTGCAGGGGTCTGGAGAGAAGGACGTCCGTCTTCCCGACGCTTGAAGAAGTGACTTGGCATCATCAGATTGGCGCGCCAGGTAGGGGGAATTGAAGAAAAGTATAGCCTCGAACTTGTTCCTGACTTCTCCCTCCTCAAGCTCTTAAACAATGGTGATGACTCATGCATGAGAGGCCACCGTCAGTCACGTTGGGGGGCACGTCAAAGGGCTGATCAGCCCGTAGCTGGCCCCTCAGCCCCTCCAACCGACGCACCTGCACCAGCACCGATACAGTAGTTTTAGGAAGATCGGTTTGCTGCTCTTGCCGCGCAAGTTCAATCCTTGGCCACAATGGTCCAAGGCCTGCAACATTAGGCGGTGATTGCACGGCAACCAGAACCCCTCCCGTCGATGCTAGGAGCCCCTCAGCCCAGTCAGCACTCAATTCGGAGGAGGTCTCCTGCCCGAGAAGCCTGCCCTCGCTGCACTTCACCTAAGCCTCACCACCGTAAGGCCTCAAAGCGGCCCCGTTCACCGTCTCGCCGCATCAGTGCTCCCCCAAGCGACGACGTGAGAAGGAGGCGGAGCATCTTCGTCGGCCTCCCCATTGCCTCTCCTCTTCCTCAGACTCTTCGAGGGAGGGGTCCTTCGATGGCGGGGTAGCCCGCCGGGCAGAGCGAAGACTTGATGAGTACAACCAGCGGTTGGAAGAGCTCAGCCGCCGGATTACCAACCCTCTAGAGACGGACTATGACAGCCGCCCACCGCTGTCTCGCCGCATCATGGAGGAGCCTATCTCCACTCGATTTCGTCTCCCTCAGCTGGACCCTTATGACGGAACCACGGACCCCCTGGACCACCTGGAGAGTTACAAGATCCTTATGCAAGTCCAGGGGGCAACCGATTCGCTCATGTGCATCGCCTTCCCTGCCACCTTGAAGAAAGCTGCCGAGCCTGGTATTCCCGCCTGCCACCGCGAAGTATTGATTCCTTCCGTCAACTTGGAGAGGGCCTTCTTGGCCCACTTTGATGCCTGCCGAAGATTCCAAGGGTAGCCGATAGCCTCTTCTTCATCCAGCAAAAGGGTGTCGAGTCCCTTCGGGACTATGTCGCACGGTTCAAGGAGGCTGCCCTGGAAGTTTACAATCTTGAAGACTCAGTGGCCACTTTGGCCTTGAAGCGAGGGCTTCGCCCGTCTCGCTTCGCGTACTCCCTTGATAAGAAGCCACCAGGTTCCTACGCCGAGCTCTTGACCCGGCCCAGAAGTACATTCGGGCTGACGAGGCCGACTCCTCCCGACATGAGGCTAGCGGGAGCATCTCCAAGAAACCGGCCAACCGGAACCTGTCGAAGCTCGCCCCAGAAGACCTGAGCCTCCTCACCGGCCAGACAACCATCCCCGAGCCCCTGCACCACCAAGAGATGGACCCTACACCCCACTGCTCGCCCCGATATCGCAGATCTTGCTCGAGATTGAAGGGAGCCTTATCTTCAGCGCCCTCCTCCAATAAACCCGAAGATCCCCGCAACAAGAACCTCTACTGTCGTTATCACCGGGATCACGGCCACGACACTGACGACTGTCGCCAGCTGAAAAAGGCTATAGAAGACCTTATCCAGCAGGCCACCTGGGAAAGTTCGTCCAGAGGAACAACCCAAGCTCCTGGCCCATCAGCGCCCCCACCGCCGATGATCGACAATGCTCCAACTGAGAAGATGGTGGCGATGATTTCCTGGGGGGCAGGTGGACCGCCCAAGAGGCCGAGAGAGGAGGGGGAGTTAGACTATGTAATCCCTTTTTCTAAAAGGGACTTAGAGGGGTGGTTAATGAAAATAATGATAGCGTCGTCGTGTCCATGACGATAGCCAAACATCCTGTAAAAAGAATTTTGGTCGATAGCGGGAGCTCGGTGAATGTTTTGAATTACGATGCTTTTGTTCGCATGAGTTTATCATCTGACCTGCTCCGACCTATCGCCACGCCTTGATGGGGTTCACAGGAGACTCAGTGCAAGTTGAGGGGGAGATCACCCTTCCTGTTACAGCTGGCACGGCCCCGCACCAAAGCACGGTCCTCATGAGCTTCCTAGTGGTCCGAGTGCCCCTTGCCTACAACGCTATCCTCGAAAGGCCCGACTCAACCTCTTGGACGTCGTCATCTCTACTAAGAGGCTCCTTGTGAGGTTTCCCGCCAAAGGAGGGGTCGGGGAGATGTGGGGGGAGCAGAACCCGCCCCACTTTGCTGCCACATGTCTCCAGGTCCGCAGAGGTGATGCCTGCGCCCGCGCCAGAGGTGTTGGACCCCCGGGACCTGGAGAGGAGAGGAGAACCGGCTGAGCGTCTACTGGCCTTCCCTCTCGGGGAGGACCCGGCAAGAACGATCCGCATCGGAGCTTCGCTCCCGGAGGAGGCTCGCGATCAGCTCCTCGCTTTCCTACGAGCCAACGATGACATCTTCGCCTGGTCGGCGTCGGACATGCCGGACATCCCTGAAGAGGTGATCACCCACCGGCTCAACATCAAGCCTGAGTGCCGACCCATTCGACAAAAGAAGAGAAGTTTTGCCTTAGATAGACAGAAAGGTGGACGAGGAGGTGCGGAAGCTCTTGGCGGCCGGTCATATCCGTGAAGTGCACTACCCCGACTGGCTAGCGAATGTCGTGATGGTGCGTAAGGCCAGTGGGAGCTAGAGGATGTGCGTGGACTTCACCGATCTCAACAAGGCGTGCCCCAAGGATAGCTTCCCGCTACCCCGATCGACCAGCTAGTGGATGCTACGTCCGGGCATGAGGCCTTAGCTTCATGGATGCGTTTTCGGGGTACAACCAAATAAGGATGGACCCAGCTGATGAAGAGGCCACTTCCTTTGTCACCGAAAAAGGATTTACTGCTACAAAGTGATGTCGTTTGGGCTGAAGAATGCCGGGGCTACTTATCAGAGGTTGATGAATAAGGTCTTTGAGGACCAGATTGGGCGCAACATGGAGGTGTATGTGGATGATATGTTGACCAAGAGCGCCCATGCGGCTGACCACGTCGTTGATCTTGCGGAAACCTTCAACAACCTGCGCCAATATCGGATGAGGCTGAACCCCCACAAGTGTGCCTTTGGGGTTGCAGCGGGCAAGTTCCTGGGCTTCATGGTGACTCAGCGCGGGATCAAAGCCAATCCTGACAAGATCCGGGCCATCCTGGATATGAGGCCCCGGCTAACAAAAAGAGGTGCAGCGCTTGACCGGGAGAGTGGTAGCCCTGAGTCGCTTCATGTCAAGATCAGCGGAGAGATGCCTGCCCTTCTTCAAGGCGTTGCACAAGGTCAATGGTTTCGAATGGACAAAGGAGTGCCAGGATGCCTTCGAGGAGTTGAAGCAATTTCTATCCACTCCCCCGTTATTGTCCAAGCCAAGGAGCGGGGAGGAGCTTCTTCTGTATCTGGCAGCCTCCCCCGAGGCCGTCAGCTCTGTGCTCATACGTATGGATGCTGATGGAATGCAGAGGCCAGTCTATTACACCAGTAAGGTGCTTCATGATGCCGAGACCAGATACACCAGACTGAGAAGATCATCTTCGCCTTGGTGGTCTCCGCACAGCGCTTCCGACCCTATTTCCAAGCTCACCCCATCGTGGTGCTCACGGACCAACCTCTCTGAACTATTCTATGTCCATCCTGACACCTCGGGATCGGTTAGCCAAGTGGGCCGTTAAGCTGAGCGAGTTTGATCTGTCCATCCGGCCAAGGTCTGCCATGAAGTCCCAAGTATTAGCTGATTTTTGGTCGAGTGTACCTGGACTGAGGAGGGCCATGAAGAGTCGCATCTGGAGGCGCGCATGGAGCCACCCCCGGGGGGGAAGCAGAAGGAGAAGAGTGGATCCTACATGTGGATGGAGCGGCTAACTCACAAGGAAGCGGAGCGGACTTATCCTCGCAAGCCCCGAAGGGGAGGTAGTAGAGTATGCCCTCCGGTTCCTATTCTCAGCTACCAATAACCAGGCGAAGTATGAAGCCCTGCTGGCGGGGATGAAACTGGCCAAGGAGCTTAGAGCGGAGCGTCTGAGAGCCTTCACAGATTCCCAGCTCATCTCCGGGCAGTTGCTGGGGAATATGAGGCCAGAGACCCAACCATGTCCGCTACTTGAGCGAGGTGCAGTCCCAGGCCTCTCGGTTCTCCTACTTTCACGTCAGCTACATTCCCGGGCAAAGAACGCTAGGGCTGATGCATTGTCCCGACTGGCCACCTCGGCCGACGGGACCCTGGGAAGAACGTATGTGGAGCACCTGCAGGCCCCAAGCATTGAAGTGGCGGAAAAAGCATTGCCAGTTGAGCAGGAGCCCTCTTGGATGGACGTCTATGTACGATATTTGACCGACGGCACTCTCCCTGAAGACCCGCAGAAGCTAGATTACTCAAGCGGCGGGCTCCAAGGTTCCTGATAATGGACGGGAAGCTTTATCGAAGGTCATTTTCATACCCGGTCCTCAAGTGCGTAGGGCCAGCTGAAGCAGACTACATCTTGCGGGAGATCCATGAAGGCATCTGTGGAAGTCATCTGGGGGGCAGAGCCCTAGCTACAAGGCCCTACGACAGGGATATTACTGGCTCACCATGAAGGAAGACGCGGCCGAGCTTGTTAAGAAATGTGATAGCTGCCAGCGCCACGCCAATATTCAGCGACAGCCGGCGTCTCAGCTGACCCTTTGGTGGCACCTTGGCCCTTCGCTCAGTGGGGTATGGATATCTTGGACCATTCCCTCCGGCCTCCGGACAGCACAAGTTCCTCCTGGTGCCGTTGATCACTTCACCAAGTGGATTGAAGCCGAAGCCCTTGCTAAAATTACTGAGAACAAGGTGAGATCCTTCTTTTGGAAGTCCATCATATGCCGGTTCGGGCTACCCATACCTTAGTCACCGACAATGGCCGGCAGTTTGATAACGCGCCTTTCCGGGAGTTCTGCACCGAACTTGGCATCCACCAGAGGTTCACTTCCGTCGGACACCCCCAGACTAATGGCACGCCGAAGTGACCAATCGCATCATTCTCCAAGGATTGAGAACCCGGCTGGATGGTTGCAAAGGGCGATGGTGGAGGAGCTTCACAATGTGCTGTGGGCCTACCATACAACGCCACAAGCCCCTACCGAAGAGACCCCATTTAGCCTGGTTTTCGTCCGAAGCTGTTATCCCATGGAGATAGGCTCCCCGAGTCCTCGGTGGAGTCGTATGATGAGAAAGATAACTCGGACCGGCTGCGGGCCAACCTTGACCTGGTGGAGGAGGTGCGGGACCAATCACGGTTGCGGATGGCGGTCTATCGACAATGAGCTGCCAGATACTACAATGCCCGTGTACGCCCAAGACTTTCTTGCCAGGAGATCTGTTCCTCCGATAGGCCGAAATCTCAAAGCCGACGAAGAGGGGCAAGCTAGCCCCGAATTGGGAAGGACCCTATCGGATCGCCGAGACACTCCATCACGGAGCTTACAAGATTGAAGAGCTTGACGGAAAGCCACTTCCTAGGACGTGGAATGCAAACAACCTTCATCGGTATTATCAGTAGCGCACCTCTCCTCTCACATTAAATATTGTGCCTATATTCTTTTGGGCCTTCGCCCCTCATTCTATATTAACAATTTCAATTTTAGCTCCTGAGTTCTTTCGCCTAAAGCCCTGGGCCAGCCAGGCATAAGCCCGACACCGTCGGCACCTAAAGCCCTGGGCCAGCCAGGCATGAAAGCCCGACACCCGTCGGCACCTAAAGCCCTGGGCCAGCCAGCATAAGCCCGACCCTCGGCACCTAAAGCCCTGAGCCAGGCATAAAGCCCGACACCCGTCGGCACCTAAAGCCCTGGGCCAGCCAGCATAAGCCCAACACCCATCGGCACCTAAAGCCCTGGGCCAGCCAGCATAAAGCCGACACCGGGCACCTAAAGCCCTGGACCAGCCAGGCATAAGCCCGACACCCATCGGCACCTAAAGCCCTGGGCCAGCCAGGCATAAAGCCCGACACCCATCGGCACCTAAAGCCCTGGGCCAGCCAGGCATAAAGCCGACACCCGTCGGCACCTAAAGCCCTGGGCCAGCCAGGCATAAAGCCCGACACCCTCGGCACCTAAAGCCCTGGGCCAGCCAGGCATAAGCCCGACACCCATCGGCACCTAAAGCCCTGGGCCAGCCAGGCATAAAGCCCAACCCCGTCGGCACCTAAAGCCCTGGGCCAGCCAGGCATAGCCCGACCCCGTCGGCACCTAAAGCCCTGGGCCAGCCAGGCATAAAGCCCGACACCCGTCGGCACCTAAAGCCCTGGGCCAGCCAGGCATAAAGCCCGACCCCGTCGGTACCTAAAGCCCTGGACCAGCCAGGCATAAAGTCCGACCCCCGTCGGCACCTAAAGCCATATACCTACCTGGCACAAGGCCTGAGATACCCCTGGCAGAGCGGTGTGCCATCAGTCCTAAGGAACCCGCCTACCTCAACCTCCAACATCTGGTGCTTCAACCCCAGGAAACCTATCCTTCCTGGCCCCGAGTTTCGGTCCTAGATGGCTAAGATGGAGTAATTCACGCATGAATTGAGAGTTATCCCCTGGCACTAATAGGACCGAGAGGTCGCGCATCATCAACCAACGAATTTGGGATAATAGTCGCAGATAGGCAATTTATCTTGGAGGAAAAAGATATTTTATTAATTTGAAGTGATTACAAAACGCCGACATCGTCGGACTTGCAAAACAAAAATACAAGGAAGCTCATGGTTCAGCCGGCGCGGGCTCATCATCGGAGGGGGCCAAATCCGAGAAGTGATCTGGTTCGACTTCCAGGGCTTGGGGAATGTTCAAGTCCCTAGCAATTTTCTCCTTCCCATGCTGGAACCCTTGAAGAAACACCGCGTCGAGGCTTCTGCCAGGTCATCTGCAAAGCGCTCGGACGCTTTGTACTCTTCATGATTCCGGCGGTCCTGGCCACGATGGCGGCTTCCACCTCAACGGCCCGAGCTCTTTCCTCACAGCGAGGGCTGCCGCTGCAGCCCTCTCGGCCTCTTGGGCACGGCTCACCTCCTCCCCGGCTTGGTTCGCCTTCTCCGCTGCCCGTGCCTTTTCCTCTGCGGCCCTTGCTTTTTCCTCCGCTGCCGCTGCCTTTTCCTCCGCAGACCCTACTCTCTCCGCAGCCGCGCCCCCCGACCCTCGATTTCTTGGATGGCCAGGGTCAACTCAGAGATGTGCAGGTCTCTGGCCATCACGGCGTTTTTAGCCTCCGTCATCTGGTGGAGCGCCGCCCGCAGACGGTTGGCCTCGGCCTCCGCTCGGCTCTCGGCGGCCCTTATTTCATTGGCCCAGGCGTTCTGGCCGACTCTAGCGCCCCCTCAGCTGCCTCTGCGCGGTGCTGGGCATCTTCGGCCTCCTTCTGTGCCTCGCGCAGAAGGGCCTTCCCACCATGGATCACCTCCCTCGCGGCCTTAGGGAATGCGCAAGCTGCATGCAAGTTCCAGGTCAAAAAAAAAAAGAAAGAAAGAGGGAAAATATAAGCAAAGGGTAGCAGGACCACTTACTCTAACAAGGGCCGCGTAGGACTCCCGGAAGAATGTACCCGCCTTCAGGTGGCTGAGCTCTTCCAGGACCTCGGGCATGAAAATTGGAGAAAGGACCCGCTCTGCCCAATGCCCGTCATTCAGGATGGAGTCCCGGGGGCCCTGGTCTGGCCCTGCTCCGTTCGGCTGCCTCAGCATTCTCCGGCTCGCGTGCGGGCTGCTCCTAGGCATCCTCTCGGGGGGTGGGCTTGCTGTCCCTGATGGCCCCTCGCCCCAGCTCCTGACTGCCTCGGGTGGAGTCGGTTCACCAGGGGCAGGGAGCTCTCCGCCACTGTGGGCTCCTCCACCACTACCGGCTCCTCTGCAGCTGGCTCCTCCATTGGTACCCCCACGGTCGCCGCCCTCTCTGGCGGGGTGTCGGCTGTGAGGTCGATCTCCGGAGCAACCGGGGGGTCTTGTGGTGCTGATGGTCGGGGGACCCGAGCTGTCGGCGTTTTGGGGCCGGAGCTTGCTGGCCTTCACTCGGCCCTTCCCGGGCCCTCTTCTTGGAGACGGCCTTCAGAGTCTATGTGTCGAGATCTTCATGGCTGCATGATATCGGTCAAGGTCAAAAAAAAAAGAGAGGAGAAGCAAAAACTTTGGCTAAGTGTGGAAATGGCTTACCCCGGTGGGAGATAAGACCCGCCGACTGGAGGTTATCTTCCGTCAGGAGCAGGGTGTACCGAGGGATCTCGGCAGCCAACAATTGACCCATGCTTCCCGGTCTCCAGGTGGACGGCGGAGTTCGCGTTGCCTCGAAGGTCGGGGTCTCCCCACCGGGCCTGACTTGGTCTAGGCCAGCAAAAAAGAACCGGGATTTCCATCCCTTGATCGAAGAAGGAAGGAAAAGCTTGAGGACCCGATTGGGTCGGGCTGGAACAGCCACCAACCCTTCTGGGACGAAGGATATAAAAAGACTAGAAAAGGGAGATTCGGGGGGTGATGCCAAGGCGATGACAGAGAATAACAAAGGCACTAATGACCCGATAGGAATTTGGGACCAGCTGGGAAGGAGTCAAGGAATAGTATTCAAGAAGGTTGATGAAAAAGGAGAAAAGGGTGGACGGAGACCTGCCTTCAAGCAAATCTCATAAAGGGCCACCGGTCGGGTCGGGAGGAGATGACTCTATCATCGGGAGTCGGCAGGAAAAGCTCAACATCCCGGGGAATTTGGTAACGGGCCTGGATTTTTATCAAATCCTGGCCTGTTACCTTGGAGGCGGTCCCCCCGGGGACTCCTCCACCCTCGAGGAGGTGCCGGCCCCTGACCGGCGGCCCCTCGACAGAGGCCTCCCAGTGACCCGCCGCTGGGCCAAAGGGACGCGGTCCTCCGAATCGGTGGACCACTCAAGTGAAGGAGAGGGGGAAGGAACAGGAGAGGCACAGTGCCTCTCAGAAGAAGAATGATTCTCCGAATCGTCCTCCGAGGTCCGAGACGGGGAACTCATGGATAAAAGAAGGAATGGGGAGTCTAGAATGGACAAAAAACTGACCTGAAGGAAGGGAGGCTAAGCGCAGGTTCTCGGGCTGCAGGGGAGACCAAGACGCAGAGGCTCAGAGGAAGACGACGATGGCAGCAGTGGTGTGGCCAGATTCAACCCCCATTCGAGTTTTATTGGGTTTTCAAATTTTCCGCCTTGTCTCATCAGCCACATGGATCCCCACCATAGGCTGGCGCCTCGATGGTTGCCCAACGCGTGATACGATATGCCTCCGGCCAATGATGAGACTTCGCTGACGTCGCCGCTATGAGAGGTAATGATGATGCAGCTTTCCATGCGGACTTCGAAGAGTTAACCTCGCCTCGAGGATGATCATGGCGGGCTCAGTGTATGGAAGCGGCCTCCTTTTCACATTCCCCATGCCGTCCACATAGAGATGTGGACAGGGATCAGCCACGTGGGAGGTAGCACCCCTTTCGCCTTGCCAGTGGGGCCCGCTTTGCCTTAGGGGTGAGGGAACATCTGATGTGACTGATCCAACACCGTTAGAATAAATGGAAATAACAGCTAACGGAGGTCCTCCCCTAACCCCGAGACCCCCCTCCGATCGGGGTGCACAAGCATCATCTCACCCCCCGAGACCCCCTCCGGTCTCGGGGTGAGGTCATTGCATCTCGACCCCGAGACCCCCTTCGGTCTCGGGGTGCACAAGCATCATCTCACCCCCGAGACCCCTCCGGTCTCGGGTGAGGTCACCGCATCTTCACCCCGAGACCCCCCTCGGTCTCGGGGTGCACAAGCATCATCTCACCCCCGAGACCCCCTCCGGTCTCGGGGTGAGGTCACCGCATCTCGACCCCGAGACCCCCTCCGGTCTCGGGGTGCACAAGCATCATCTCACCCCCGAGACCCCCTCCGGTCTCGGGTGAGGTCACCGCATCTCACCCCGAGACCCCCCTCCGGTCGGGGTGCACAAGCATCATCTCACCCCGAGACCCCCGGTCTCGGGGTGAGGTCACCGCATCTCAACCCCAAGACCCCCCTCGGTCTCGGGGTGCACAAGCATCATCTCACCCCGAGACCCCCTCCGGTCTCGGGGTGGCACTCTCACCCCGAGACCCCCTCCGATCTTGGGGTGCACAAGCATCATCTCACCCCCGAGACCCCCTCCGGTCTCGGGGTGAGGTCACGGCATCTCAACCCCGAGAACCCCCTCCTCTCGGGTGCACAAGCATCATCTCACCCCTGAGACCCCTCCGGTCTCGGGGTGAGGTCACCGCATCTCAACCCCGAGACCCCCTCCGGTCTCGGGGTGCACAAGCATCATCTCACCCCCGAGACCCCCTCCGGTCTCGGGTGAGGTCACTGCATCTCGACCCCGAGAACCCCCTCCGGTCTCGGGGTCCACAAGCATCATCTCACCCCCGAGACCCCCTCCGGTCTCGGGGTGAGGTCACCGCATCTCGACCCCGAGACCCCCCTCCGGTCTCGGGGTGCACAAGCATCATCTCACCCCCGAGACCCCCTCCGGTCTCGGGGTAAGGTCACCGCATCTCGACCCCGAGACCCCCCTCCGGTCTTGGGGTGCACAAGCATCATCTCACCCCCGAGACCCCCTCCGGTCTCGGGGTGAGGTCACCGCATCTCAACCCCGAGACCCCCCTCCGGTCTCGGGGTGCACAAGCATCATCTCACCCCCCCCCTCCGGTCTCGGGTGAGGTCACCGCATCTCAACCCCGAGACCCCCTCCGGTCTCGGGGTGCACAAGCATCATCTCACCCCCGAGACCCCCTCCGGTCTCGGGGTAAGGTCACCGCATCTCAACCCCGAGACCCCCCTCCGGTCTCGGGGTGCACAAGCATCATCTCACCCCCGAGACCCCCTCCGGTCTCGGGGTGAGGTCACCGCATCTCAACCCCGAGACCCCCCTCCCCTTCGGTCTCGGGGTGCACAAGCATCACCTCACCCTCGAGACCCCCTCCGGTCTCGGGGTGAGGTCACTACATCTCAACCTCAAGACCCCCTCCGGTTTCAGGGTGCGCAAGCATCGTCAACATTCAGTACGTGAACCGGCCTTCGAACCAAACGATAACTTCGGGCCACCTGGCGCACCCACGTGACCCGCCGTGCGCTCGTGGCTGCTTGCGACCATACCTCATAACGGCGTATGGTGCATTGCATGTATAAAAGCATGCGCCCGCATTGTAAGTAGGGGCTTGAACTCTGATTTTCTAGTTTTCTTCCTACTAGCTGAAACCCTAACTGTATCAACTCCCTTCTGCTGAGCAGTTCTTCTCTGATCCCAAGTAACTAACTTGAGCGTCGGAGGGTTCCCACCGGAGCATCCGATGGACTTTTCTTGCAGGGGTCCAAAGAGAGTGTCCGTCTTTCCGACGCTTGAAGAAAGTGACTTAGCGTCATCAGTTAAGAATATCTTCAAGAAATATTCAGCATTTTCATTCATTTAAAAATTAGTGCAGAGTTTTGAACAACGTACAATCACGTAGAATGAGGCCCATTGGCTTTATCTTGGTGAGTATGCTAGAGAACAATATAAACTTATTATTTATAGCTAGTTTTATTTTGACTAAAATTTTTGCTCACATTAGACACCATTTGATGGCATCTGGCCTTTCCACTCTATTATTCATGAATAATTCAAAATAATTCTACTATAATTCTAGATCAAATTATATGCTATCATACTATTTATCATTGTTTTATTTTCTTAAAACAACTAAACATGAAATAATAAGTCTGCTTTTCTTGCAGCTCGGTGTTCTGGTATTGTGTAAAGGAATAAAGAATGGTGAGCACCTACTAAAAAGATTAGCATCACATTTTTCAGATAATGAAGCAGACATTCAGAATAACAATGTTGCTAGCTTACTACAAATATATACTTGCTAATTGTTGAGTTCACCCCCATCCAATTCCATACAACAGGGAATGAGAAGAAGCTAAAGGTCCGATCCCTTCTGCTGGAGGATACCCATTAGTCTCCTCTCCATCACGAATCGCCATCAGGAAGGCTGGCCTACAATATTCATGTGAGTTATGAGATAACACCGATTCCTCAATCTAGCCTTAGATCAAGGACTCCCCATGATATAAATGATGATGGTCATCAAGTCGGACCATTACATCCTCGATGGTATTCTTCAGCCTGAAAATTTGAACTTCTGAACTTCTTTTTTGACGAAATATTTTGTAAATATCTTCAGTGCAGCACTTTAACATTTCCAATCATTCAACTTGTAATGCCAATAATCCATATTCCTTCATAAATTCAGCTAGTTCATCCTTTGGAACCTAACTAATGCCGTTGCCACAACATATGCCACTGCTCCAACCTCTCAAGATAAACTCCCATCAGAGCACATGCCAACGCTACAATAGCCTATGCCATCAGCCTCCATCAGCCACTCAAACCTCTCCACCAAATTCTTTATGGCCACTGCCAAGCAACCTTATTGAAGCATCACGATCTATCGATTTTGATGGATGTATGATTGAATTTCAGCAGGCTTTGCTGCAGTGCCACAATATTGGATGGAAACAAAAAAAAATTGATTGCATCAGAAACCCACATTAAAGTTTGAATAATTAGACAACTACCACTTCCCGTCTTGAGATATGTCACACTCAAGTATTTCGAGTTATCAAGCAAGAACTTGGCTTCCAGCATCATTGTTTATTCAATAGAAATGCTGAACCAAGATACGAAAACTCACTGTAGAAACAGCAGGCGGAAGGGCTACAGTATAAGAAACAAAACATAATTTTTCAGCATCCGTATGCTAAATGACTGAGGGTGAGTGTAATTGGTAGGATTTGTTCAACAAAGCAACTAAGCAGTACAAAACACAAAAAGAAAAGAAAGAAAAGGAAAAAAAAAATGTGTTTCCAGCAGTATAACCTGCTTGTTAGACAACAAAACCGTATAGAAACTCTTCACTTTGACATCATTGCCCTCAAACATGCTGCATCGCCCAAGCACATTGTGCCAATTCTGCAATGCAGGAAAACAAAAATCTCCTGAGATTGAACTCAGCGACCATAAATTTTTAATCGCATAAACATCTGGTAGTTTTTTTAGCTGGAAAGAAACGTGATGTTGTGTTGCAACTAAATAAATATTTTTTACCTGGAAAGAAACGTGATGTTGTGGTGCAACTAGATAAATGGCAGGCATGCACAGAATCTTACAAGTGAATCCGCATAAGAACAACAGAAAATGAAGACCAGTTATAGCAATACCCACTGAGGTATGGGTTTGCTATCCATCACTGAAAAAAAGACCATCAATCTACCATCAAGCCCAAAGGGCTACACACAAAATTTTGAATGGAAAAGTTGTCCTCAAAACTCACCTAGGCAAAGTGGATTCTTCAAAAATTTCTCATTATGCATTAAAGCTAAATACCAGTATAATGCTGGAACATATAAAATCCTACACAGAATAATCCACCTGTATGACTATTTTTTCATATATTAATATGATTCATACGCACAATATTGTGGCAAAATGTGGAAGTCAGTTGTACCATGGACTCTATAGATCTATAGATCTTGTGATTCATTCGTTTCTCACCAGTGAAAATCATCACAATAATAGTAGTAAGTCCATTCTCATGGAGTATTAATTTCTCTGAGACAAAATTTATGGCCTACAAAAACGATGCGGCAACTCCCTCTTAAATAACATCTGAAGAGACAATATAAACATCATTTGTGAATTCTTTCGCGCACTGACTATTCACACATGTTGCACATTTGCACATACCTTAAACTGATCACACTGTTCATGTACAATCAACTTACTGATGACATACAGGCCCACTTGTCTTGCCATTTCCCCTCAGCCATCCATGCATCAGAGCAGTGCCATGAGCAGCGTGTACGCTGTGCATTCATATTCATCCTTCAACCACAAATGTTGGCACACTTGATTTGGTCAGTCGTACAAGAACAATTTCCTCCTCAAAACCTCAATTGTACTTTTATTGTATGGAAGTAGTCTCATCACTTATTCCCTTCTTCGTTAACATCTGTGAGATAAAATAATTTTCATAGTTGACCTTTCTACATAAAATCAAATTAATTTTCTAATATTTTTTGTGCCACATCTTAAATTGTGCACAATTATCCTCTCCCAAACCTTTATGGTATGACTAATAAGATTAATACCATCATGGTTTAAATAATGTTGGATGTCACATTTATTCTTGTAAATCAATACTACAGCAACGCTCTTTCTCTATTCATCAAGCACCTTATTAAATAAAGTAGTCAATCAAGTTACTCCCATAACACCTAAATACCTCCAAACCTCAATAGATATCCCATCAAATCAAACTACTTTTCCTATTTTCTTCTTTTTCATAGCCTCAATTGCTTCAAATGTCTCTAATTCCACACACATATATGAAACATATCCATCCTCAATGAAACTACTAAGATATCCAAAATAATCCATGTCTTTGATTTAATAATCTATTAAAATAATTTCCCATTTTTCTTTAATCTCATCTTTAACTGATTTTTTTATTTTCAACTTTTTGATGCATTTAACACAAGTCACGTCTCAAGTTTTCCTTCCTTTTAATCTTGCAATCTTATATATCTTTCTTCATCTTTAATTTCTAACTAGCAATGTAACTCTTCAAACACCTTGAACCCAGCCTCTTATTGTCGAAATCTTACAACTTCCATACACTTTCTTATATTTAAGTAATTTTATATAATACTCTCTCTCAATTTTAACCACTAACTAAATTTTCTCATTCCATCATCAAATTTCCTTTATCAAATAATCCTTTCTCTTTGAATTTCTTTTAACTACTTTCCATTACTGTATTAGTCATCCCATCTCACATAGCATTAATTTTCCCATCCAAACCCCATTTTCCTTCAATATTCTATCCTTAAAAATTATTTATTTTTCTTATTCAAATTTCAGATCTAATCCTTAAATTTTTATATTATTTAACCTTTTTCTTCTATCTCACAATACATACATCCAAAACTATCACCTTTGTTGGGTGATAAAACTCTTCCCTAGCATAACTTTATAATCCTTGCACAAAATTCAATCAACTTTTATAACAAAGAAGAAATCTAATTAACTAGCATTATATCCACTTTTAAAGTAATCGAGAGTTCCTCTTTCTAAAAGAAAGTGTTAGCTAATACTAAATCATATGCCTGGCAAAAGTCATCTCATTTCTCATTTCCAACTTCAAATCCATACCTTTCAAGCATCCTTCTATATTAAATTTTCTCGCATGCTGATTCAAATCTCCTCCAATAAATCTATATCCTTCCTAATGCTCTACTTCCCAAGCTTGAAGAGTGTAATCAGTAACGATATCAATAAATTCCCTTCCTAACATCAATTTAATCAAGATTATTCTATCTTCAACTCTCTCGATGTCTATAATCCCATTTTTTAAACTCTTATATCATCAATTCCTATTTCATTTTTATTTCTGTTTTCCTCGTATAATGAAATTCATAACTTGTCTCACCAATGTCCTTTGCTTTTCTCTCCCTATCCACTTAGCCTCTTACAAGCAAGCTAATGTTAACTCTCTTATTCATTATATCTATTAACTCCATTAATTTTTCTTTCATTGACCCTATATTCCAAGTTGCTAAATGTATCTCTTTGCTAGATTGACTTTTATACTTATACCTATCCATTAAAATTTGAGAATCCTTACCTACTTCTCATCACATCCGGGGGCAGTTAACCCTTACTCATGTTTTACATACCAAGATCTGATGTGTTATCGCAAGTAGAAAATACCCTAGCAACGAATTCAAATTTATAAAAATAGTGTATTATTCCAGTCGTCAACCTATCACAACCTTTCTTTATGCAGGCATGAGACTAGCTATAAACAAAGCATGAGTGGAGCTAAGAAGCATACATAAGGTAGGTTATTTGTTATTTGTTTATTTATAGGAAGAAGTACCCAGAGATAAATAAATAAACTTATCTTCATAACCAAAACTCATGCTCTCCACATAATTGCATGGTCAAAAAACCTAATATTTAATTTTACATGCAATGGACCAAAAAGATCAAAACTAATTTTATAATTTTTACAGACAAGTACTCAACTTCAAAAGCAGAAAACTTATGTTTCAGACATGGATGATCCAAATCAACTATCATCTCAAGTAGAAAAATTCATGTTAGTCTAAGAATGCTATGTGTCCTGAAAAGCTCACTTTCAAGTTTCGTGCATAACTGCAATTTATACCAAATAAATTTATCCCAAACAGAATTTTGACTGTGAAGACTTAGTGAAGCACATCGCCCCAAATGCTTGTTGCATCTTAACATTGCATCTTAATTTGTCTCAAGATCACCCCAACACTCTAAACTAAATTGAATGCTAAGATACAAAAGGAGTTTACAAGACCCGAACTACAATTGTATTTCTAACAGTGACAATTAAATTTGTATTTTCATTGCATGAAACTAGTGTTAAGTTTTCTTTCTTATCCCAAGACCATAACTCTGGTAACATATGTTGGTTCAAAGCCCCCTAATTGTCTCAAGTTGACTGATGTGCCAGATATGCTAGCAAATGAAGGTTGGTAAGCAAACCTGAAGTCTTCATCAATTTGTTACGTATAGTTATAAATGTTTCTCTTTTATAACGTCTTGTCATCAAGTAAAAAATAATTTCAGGACTTTTAAATGCCACAAAGTCATCAAGTAAAAAATAATTTCAGGACCTTTAGATACCACAAAGGCTTCCTCCACATCTCTTTGAGCCTCCACATGCAATATGCAGAAATGCGGTTTCAGCATAAAGCAGTTTTGCACATTGATTGTCTGATCAAGTGCCTCAATCAAACTAGAAACAATTTCCACCAAGCATCCATTATGGTTCTCTCTCAAATTCCCTTCAGTAAAACACAGCTTTGTGCAGAGCAAATCAGAGAATGACCTCCACAATTCTTTGAATCACCTTGCTTTTGTCCATTTAACTTGGTCTTCATAGATCAAGAAATGATTAATCAGCAGAGAAAACCTCCACAATTCCTTAAATCACCATGCTTTTGTTAAATCTCAACGGCCATTTAATGATCTTACCGAAAACTTTGTTATAATTGCAAGTATCTTCCATGATTTCTTAAGCAATATTGAGCAATTAGTTAGTTATAAACCTATTCATCACAATAGGTGTTGTTTCCCACATGCACGTCTTTTCTCACAATCATATCCAAGGTAGTATAAAGGTCAAGAAATTGCAGTTATGGATGGATGCCAGTGTAAAAATTCTTGACACTCTGAATGTTGCAAGTACACAAAGAAGAAAACAATGAAGATTAAGAACGATATAGATATGGAAGACTGACAAGTTGCAAGAATATGCCCAAATCCCTACAAAAGTTACTCTGATTTTTCCATGTATCACAAGGCTCTCATGATTAGCCTACCCTTTGAGCAAAAAAGAAGAGTGTAGAATAACCACTGCATTATTTATAGAATTTTCAATAATTCTCCATCACACATCTCAAACCATATTATGACTAGTACTGAAAACACAAGGTAGATAAAAGTGCAAGTCAATAAAATAGGTTCCATTGTCCCACAAAATATTATGCGGCATCTGCTACAAGATGGCAGTTGAGGTCATGCATATCAGTTCTATTAATTCAAAACTCCCTCAATTTGGGCACCTTCATTAGTGAAGCTCCAATTCATATGTTCCATTTTTTTATTCTCCAAATATCCTTTTTATTCATGACCTGGCCACGTGGGCCAATGTTCGTGACATCTCCATTCAAGGTCCCATCAGTCCCCACCCCAGGAAACCTTGGAAACATAGCTTCAGCCCTGTTTAGAATGGCTGTTGGGACACCTTTAAGTGGTTATTGTTAAGGCCAACAGCTAATCCAAACAGGCCCTTCACCAAGAGCCATGCAGGTTCTAGACTCAAGTTGCATCATAGCCACGTACACATATTAGTTAAGGTCATGTTCAAGTCCTCCTAACATATATTATTTATTCAAATGGAAAAATCATGTGCATCACATGCACCATATTCTAGCTATATTAGTAGTAAAGTGCACCTACTCTCTTACTTGCAACTGGCATCACAATTTATAATGCAACTCATTCATACCAACACATGATGGCATAGGCGCATGTTGTACTCACCTGATAAGTTTTAACAATAACTACCTCAAATTCAGCTACTTCTTGTTGGTCTAGTTTGTTTGCTATAACATCATACTAACTCATTTTAGCATACTAGAGTTATCTATCTGGTCTCATGCACACCCAGACAGGCCTTCAGCGGTTACAAGGAATAGTCTGGTAGGGATATTTTCCTTTGTAGTTGAGTGATATGAAGGTACATAATGATGCCATCACATGGATGACAGATAGGACTTCACACTTAGAAGCTGCAAATAAAGCTTCACTCACTACCCTAGTAGAAGATGGCTGGTGATGTAGAATAACTATAAGATGGGTGTGGTTTTTCTTTGCAAAAAAGAGCTTTCATATGTTGGACAGAAGTATTACGCTTCCTTCACTAACCTAGGTAAGAATAAGATGACTGGCCATGTAGAATAACCAAAAGATAACTGGTTTTTTTCTTTGCAAAAAAGAGCTCTTATATATTTGACAAAAATATTAAGCTTCCTTCATTAACCTAGGTGAGAGTTAGATGGCTGGCTGTGCAGAATTAACTATAGGAAGCTTTTGGTTTTTCTGATGTGACAGCAATACTTAAAGAAACATGTATATATTGAAGAAATTATGTTTCAAGAAGTATAAGAAAAACCAAGAGATTATGTGAAAGCACTAAACTAATCCAAATAAAAAATTGCTACAGTTACACTCCAAATAAAAGAATTGCTAGCAGTTGATCTTGCAATATACTATACAGCCATTTTAAAAACTGCATAAGCATAAGCATGCAACATGACCACAAAATAGATTACATCAATGAATGAACTCCTTTCACAATTAAATGAGAAAAATAAGCAAACTAAAAACAGTCACATGGTTAGCCAACGCACAACAGGATGACATGGAAACATGCACCAATAAGTCAGACATCCCTATTTTGTACAGAGGAAGACTTGCACCAAATTTATTCTTAAATTTGGTATCATTTTAAGTGGAAATTAACTAAGTGGTCCGTAATCAAGTGTTACTGGCACTGACAACAATTAACCATCTCTATATTTACAGTAAGAAAAAACAAAACTAGTTTTGGACCATATCTGAGTCAAGCATAACATAATAATTGCAGTATTAATGTTTGTCTTAAATTAGTTTTTAAGTGTAAGGATAGTATCACCTTTCTTCACTTCTTCGCCTCCTCATATTCTGCTTCTGGAGCCTGATCACCACCCTGAGATCCACCTGGACCTGGTCCACTGGAGCCTCCAGCCATGTGCTGCCCAATCTTTGAAACTGCCTTATTTGCAGCATCAATTTTTGCCTTCATCTTGTCAATATCATCTCCCGCCATCTCTTTGCGCAAGTCTGCCACAGCGGACTCTATCTCTGAAGCAACCTCAGCTGGGATCTTATCCCTATACTCACCCAAGCTTTTCTCTATGCTATAAATTGTTGTATCAGCAGTGTTCCTGATATCAATCAAAGCTTTCCTCTCCTGATCTTTCTGTGCATGCAGCTCAGCTTCCTTGACCATTTTCTGGATCTCTTCTTCTGAGAGCCCACCAGAAGACCGAATAGTGATCTGCTGCTCCTTTCCAGTTGCCTTGTCTTTAGCAGAGACCGTCACGATTCCATTGGCATCGATATCAAATGTAACCTCAATCTGAGGGATGCCTCTAGGAGCTGGTGGGACGCCCACCAGTTCAAACTCACCCAGAAGCTTGTTGTCTGCAGCCATTTCACGCTCCCCTTGAAGCACACGAACACCCACTTGCGTCTGGTTGTCAGCAGCAGTGGAAAACACCTGAAAATAAACAATGATGGATGAACAATAGAGTATATATATATATATATATATATATATATATGGAGTATATATCTGCACATCTGATGAATCAAATGACAATAATTATTCACATGTCATGCAATATATCAAAAGCATATTGACACAAACCGATAATGTGGACTGGCAAGACTACAAATCAGTGCAGCAGACAGTTTTTTCAGATTAACCTTCATAATATTGTATTTTCTTGCAGAACAAAAGCAAACAAAAACATATGATAGCTACAATCTTCTTCTTTTTTTTTTCCTTTGGTTCTGACAGAATTAGTATGCTGCCACAACAACCATATTTTAGATGACAATATCAAAAAAAAACATCCTTTTCATTCTCTAAGTGCAAGTAATGACCAATGACATAATTGTTAAGCACAAATCAAGAACGGTAAAACCAACATAAAATTTCCCAGAGCTGTTTAACCATCATTGAAACATAAAATCACACATTTATTAAGGAGATTGCATCAAGATAAAAACCATAACACTGATGAAAGTAAATATTCCAGAAATCATGTGTGACTGGGCAGTCTTGGCTACCATTCAGCTGAATGATGCCAATTAGCATCATAGAAAAGCAACAGTTACCTGTTCAAAGCATGTCCTTTGGGGTGGCATATTTAAGGACTACCACTTTTCAGCAACTCACCTGACTTTTCTTCGTAGGGATGGTTGTGTTCCTGTTGATCAATCTGGTGAAGATGCCACCAAGAGTCTCAATTCCAAGTGACAAAGGAGTGACATCTAATAGAAGAAGCTCCTTAACATCTCCACGGAGGATGCCACCCTGAATGGCAGCACCCATTGCAACAGCTTCATCTGGATTTACTCCCTTGCTAGGGCTCTTCCCAAAAATTTCAGCAACTGCTTGTTGAACTTTAGGAACCCTGGTCATCCCACCTACTAGAAGAACTTCATCAACTTCTTTCATTGATATCCCAGCATCCTTCAAACAATTCTTGCATGGTTCTCTTGTCCTCTCAATCAAGTGATTCACCAGTGATTCAAACTTTGATCTTGTCAGAGTGATATTCAGATGCTTCGCTCCTGATGCATCAGCTGTTATAAAAGGAAGGTTGATCTCGGTCTGGGATGTCGATGAAAGCTCAATCTTGGCCTTCTCAGCTGCCTCTCGAAGCCTCTGTAGGGCCAGCCTGTCCTTTGAGAGATCAATTGCCTCAGTTCCTTTAAATTCACTCACTAAGAAATCTAACAAAGCATTGTCAAAGTCCTCTCCACCCAAGAAAGTGTCACCATTTGTTGCTTTGACCTTAAAACAGAGAAACAAAGATCAGGTTAGATTGCAATTAAAAACATTAGGAGAGCTTCTATTTGTGCAACAACTAGGAAAGAAATAAGAAGTGGGCACACCTCAAATACACCATTTGATATTTCTAAGATTGAGACATCAAATGTTCCACCTCCAAGATCAAAAACTGCTATCAGGCCCTCCTTGTTGTTCATTCCATAAGATAATGCTGCAGCAGTGGGTTCATTAATGATTCTCTGTACATCAAGGCCAGCAATTCTTCCAGCATCTTTGGTAGCTTGTCGCTGAGCATCATTAAAATATGCTGGAACAGTAATCACTGCCTTAGAAACAGATTTCCCAAGGTACGAATCAGCGGTTTCCTTCATCTTAGTCAGAATAAATGCACCAATCTGGCTGGGAGAATACTGCTGTCCATTTGCTTCAACCCATGCATCTCCATTGGAAGCTCGGACTATCTTGTAAGGAACCATCTTCATCTCCTTCTGTGTCTGAGGATCGTCAAAGCGGCGTCCTATCAGTCGCTTGGTCCCAAAAACCGTGTTTGTTGGGTTGGTCACTGCTTGACGTTTTGCTGGAGTTCCAACAAGTAGCTCTCCCTTCTGATTAAAAGCAACTACAGAGGGTGTGGTCCTTGACCCTTCAGAATTCTCTATTACTTTAGGATTCTGCATATAGTAAAAGCAAGATATGGTAAAGTACGTAAGAAAATAAGCTAAGTGACACAAAAGCTCAACACTATTTGTCTTTCAAGAAAATGTAACCTTTCCCTCCATAACAGCAACGCATGAATTTGTAGTTCCTAAATCAATTCCAATTACATCATTTCCAGCTGGCTTTGAGCTGTGTCCACAACAGGAAAGAAAGAAATTGAAATTAGACAATCAAAACCACCAGTAATTAACATCCACAATCACAAAATAGTGCTGATTCAGGAATCTCGGATATTACCTAAAAGGCCTGGCCAAACTTGCCCACTTATAATATGAATGCGAACCAAACCACGTCGTTTTTGGAAGGCCAGACAGCTGCACAATACACCATTAGCAATAAGGCAACAAATCCATCATGAATAAGGAGAAAAATAACTACCAAATGCAATACAATAGCGAAATTCATATAAAAATATAAGTTTTCCACTTCAAAAGCAATTTGTGCAGACATCAGAAACAATAGTCATGCAGTAAATTCAGTTTCAATCATCAACTATCATATCAAAGCTAAACCTAATAAGATAAGACACCACCAGTCCAACAAGCGCAAAAACAACCAACAACAACATTAAACTTCTTTTTTACTTCCTTTAATCTTTTGCAGTGATTAGCAACATTTTGCAGGTGTAACGTTTTTAAAGGAACACATGCCATAGTTTATATCGAATAGTCAAATTGACCGTACAGTAAAAACACCGAAGGCTACATAATATTACACCCTTTACATGCCCATGTGAATCTATCACCTCCATGTGCACTCCCCCTCCATTAGCACACATCGTGGCCAAAACAAGCTTAGAATCCAAATGATAGCCAACGATTATCCATCTTCAGAGAGAAGTGTACAGCCCGTCAATGAATTATGTACCCTTAAACATCCAAAACTTTCCTATGAAAAATAATAATAAACGATAACCAGTTTTATTATTTTATTATATACAAAGAGCCTTGCGACCCAAACGATAGAGAGCACAGCTTTAAAAGAGGTGATGAGAGAAGAAACCACGACAGATAAATAGAGAAGAAAGAATGATAATATAAAAGGGCACAAATCATCCACAATCACACTGTTTGACATGAATCAGGCATTCGTCTAAATCTACGCCTCATACAAAATTTAAATAGTACAAGTGCCGCAATACAAGGGTTCTCGAACTATCGCAACGTTATTTCGACACTAGCTATCTAGCCACCCAAAAACCGGGGGGTTAGAGGGTTTTCCAAGAACATGAGGAGATGTTGGAAGATGGAATCGGAAACCCCAGGCACCATGACAATTCCATCAAGCTCATCGGATAACTCCAAAGCCCGACTCCTAATTCAAACCCTTGTTTGGGAATAAAAGTCGCAGTAGAGACATAAAAAATTTTAAGAAAAAAGGAAGAACGAGAATAATCGACTCGAGGAGCTCACGGATCTGAGTGGAGCGGAGAGATCTCGCCGGCGGAGGGCTCGGAGAACCGCCGCGGTGGCCATTTCTTTGCCTCGCTACGAGGAGAGCAAACGAGCAGGGTTCTGGGGGTTTTGGGCCGCAGCGATCTTGACTTTCCGCCAATCCACCGCCTACGGACACAGGAGGCGAACTCAGACTAGGCCGAGGGGGGGCACTTAACCCGTCGCTCCGCACTGCTTCCCGAAGGGCGTGGATTAGGGATGAAATTTTTTTTTGTTTGGCCGTTTAGCTGATACCGTTTTTAACTGATCAAAGAATTTTTGATCTAAATAATTTAATTAATAATAAAAAAAATTATTAATGACTAAACAAATAAATGATTCAGATATAATATTTTCTATCCCATTCCTATTTATTCATTTCCATCCTATTAACTTTAATATAATATATTTAAATTATATATATATATATAGTAAAATATGTTTGAATTTATCTTTCCTGACTCTTACTCTTGCTCTTCCTTTTCTTCACGTAGCCGTGTCTTATTCTCCCTTCTCTCACGCAGCCGATCTAAAGTTCTGAACATCACAAGAACCTAGCTCCATCATTTATCTTCACCAATCGCTCCCCCATCGATGCCTCCAACACATTTTTCTTTCTCTAATACGCTCATCTCTTTCCTTTACTTTTAAAGAAAGATATCTTTTTATTTTTTTGCTTTTTTATTTTTTAAAGAAAAATATCTTTTTTATTTTTGCTTTGAAATTTGAATATATTCTTTTTTTACTCTTCTTTTTTTATGGTTGTTGCATTGGAAATCTTGATTTCCTATCTAGTTTGTTACTGTGTTAAAGATAATATGCATTTCTTAAGAGGCATAAATCAAACCATTTTAGAAATCGAAGAATCTCTTATATGTATCAATATCATTATTTGGTTGTTCTTAGTCTTCGTCTTATCATAAAAAATTTTATTTTATTAATTTTTAATAAATTATAAATTTAATAAAATAATTTTATTTTTTTATAAACAGGCAAACGGGTACCAATTGGGTACCTGGTCGGGTATCCCCGTCTCTATCCAGTTAACTATAACGGCTTAACGGGGCAGGGAACGGGGACGTTTTTTCTAACGGGGATGGAGACCGATATAGATCACCACATGCTATCCTCGGGTTGTTGCCATCCCTACATGGAATCCTCTCAAGAGTCCGAGATATCCGACTCGATCGATTCGCAGGGCCGAAGCCGAGGACACAAAGCATTGGTTTTGTGCTTGTGGTTCGTCCCTTTATTCGGACATTTTGGATTTCATCTTTCGTTTTGTCTAAAGCTGGATTAAATTGTAAAAATGGATAGCTACGATCGGATGATAGCCTACCAAACAAGCTAGATTAAATTGTAAAAATGGATAGCCGATGATGTGGCTCATAAAATCAATGTATAAATTAACGGCCAAAATTATCCAACGGCAAGAGCCGTTAGGATGTTGACGGCCTGGCTCCTAAATGGCCCCTGCCTACAAGCGGTCCAAAGTCGGTCCTAATTTACAGGCCGTTCCTAAGCGGCCTCTGCCTACAAGCGGCCCAAAGTTGGCCCCGATTTACGAGCGGTTCCTAGGCGGCCCCAAGTCGGCCGCTCCTAGGCGGCCCCGGCTCCTAGACGGCCTCGGTCCTTATCTTGTCTTATTTTCGAGGCTCACATCAGCTTCCCAAGCAAGCCTCTACTTTTGACAAAGCTGGACCTACTAACCATCCTTAATCCATATCGGTCTAATAAGACAAATTCCGTCAGTTCCGGCACAGGCCACAAAGGTCATCACCCATCAGGCAATATTAATGACTCTAATCAGATGAGGCCCCAAAGGTCATGATTCATCATGAAGCTACAATTCTCCAAACCATTGAGGCCCAAAAAGTCATTAAGAAGATTTAATGACTCTAGCTAAATAAGCCTCGAAAGGTGATCATATGTCATGAAGTACCAATCACCCAGATCAGAGGGGATGAATCCGATCTTACCAGTTCTGACATTCTATTTGTAAAAGTCATGGTTCATCATAAGATTTCAATCTTACCAAACAAGCCATGCAGGCTCGAAGTGTCAACAAAACGGGTAAGAGGGATCCCGAACCAAGGTATGAACACTCAAGCAAACACTCAGAGAATTCTCTCATTCGAGCTTCCTCAAGCTCATGACTGTGATACTATCACTAACTTGAGCATCGGAGGGTCCCCATCAGAATATCTAATCCTTGGGACTTCTTGCAGGTCTTGATGCCCAGGTGAAGCTCCTCCAGCAAACTCACGGCACATCCACTGACACTCAAGGACATCAGTTCAAGGTGATTGGGCATTATCAGATTGGCGTGCCAGGAAGGGGCTGGACATGACACTGAAGGAAAGATCACTCTATAACTCTGAGTTATAAGCTCACCCTCTCCTAAGCAACAATGGGGGCAACGCATGTTCAGGAGGTTTCTTCCAGTTCTACTGGGGGCATACCCATCGTATCGAGCAGTCAGAGGCCGACTTTCCTACTCTTTCATCACCACCGATCTCAACTACCCCACAAGAGCAGCTGGCCAACCTCACTCAACAAGTACAAGCTCTTATTGGAGTAGTTCAGAAGTTGCAAGAGCAACGACCAGCGGTTGCTCAAATAGCCATCTGGACCTCCTGTACCACCTACAATAGCTGTCCCAGCTAGTCAACAATCTACTTATAGAAGACCCTCTTTGGAGGAGCATTGCCATTGTTATGCTACATCCAGACACCACCATCAGGAAACCTCCAAGAGGTCGTGGTCTTCCATCGTCGCTCTGGTAGCCCCTCTTTCAAACGACGATGGGGGAAGGAGCCCAGGGGTATATATCACCATCAACATCATCGCTCCCCCTCCTCATTGTTTGAGTCAACAAGCAAAGACCTTAATGGCCAGATGGAGAGGCGCTTGGAGGAGCAAGACCGACGGTTGGAGGAGCTCAGCCAGAAACTCAATAACCAACCAGGGGTGGGCTATGATACTTATCCACCCCTCACTCGTCGGATTATGGAAGAACCTATACCTCACAGGTTTCGTCTTCCCTAGTTGGATCCTTATGACTGCACCATGGATCCACTAGACCACTTGGAGAGTTATAAATCTCTCATGCAAGTTCAGGAAGCGACTGATGCCCTCCTATGTATTGCCTTCTCTACTATCCTTCGGAAGGCTGCGCGCGCCTGGTATTCTCGCCTACTTCCACGCAGCATCGACTCTTTCCAAAAGTTGGAGAAAGCCTTCTTAGCACAATTTGATGCCTGTCGGAAGATCCCTCGTATGGCGAACAATCTGTTCACTGTTCAGCCGAAGGAAGGAGAACTCTTGAAAGACTTCATAGCCCGATTCAAAATAGCAACCCTCGAGGTATATCATCTTGATGATGCTGTGGCCACCCTGGCACTGAAGCGAGGACTCCGTCCCTCTTGCTTTACCTATTCATTAGACAAGAAGCCTCTCGGTTCCTATGCTGAGCTTTTGAATCGCGCACAAAAATATATTTGTGCCGATGAAGTTGATTTCACCCGAAGGAATGCTGAGAGGAGGGCTAGCAAGAAACCTGTCCGTGCGGAGCCAAGTAGACCTCCTCTTAAGAAGTCTAAACCTCCACACCGGCTAGATAACCGGTGCCGGAACTCGGCCCCATAGAAGAAAACTTCACACCTCTTCTCGCCTCTAGGTCTCATACCTTATGGAGATCGAAAGTGAGTCTTATCTCCAGCGCCCTCCCCCGCTGAGGACAAATGCTGCTCGCGACAAAAGTCACTATTGCCGCTTCCATAGAGACTACGGCCATGATACTGAAGACTGTCGTAACCCGAAGCGTGCCATTGAAGAGCTCATCCAATGGGGCTATCTTGAGAAGTTTGTCCAGAAGGAAGGACCTCCAGCCATCCCAGTTCTGATGGGGCCCCCGCCTGTTCAGGCCAACATTGACAATACTCCAACGAAGCGGACGGTGGGCATGCTTTTATAGGGAGAAGCTTCATCTTTAAAGAGACCAAGAGGGGATGAGGGTATAGAAATTGTAATCCCCTTTTCTGAAGGGGAGTTAGCAAGGACGGGTAACTTGAGTGATGATAGCGTAATCGTCTTATGATGATCGCTAAGCATCCTATAAAAAGAATACTTGTAGATAGTGGGAGTTCTACAGACACCCTTACTTATGATACTTTTGTTCGGATGAATCTATCTCCCGACTCCCTGCAACCAGTGACCACACCTCTGTTGGCTTCATAGCAGAATCAGTGAAGGTTGAAGGTGAAATCACCTTACCAGTCAAGGCAGGATCACCCATGTCAAAGCACGGTCCTAATGAGGTTCTTACTGGCCCGAGTGCCTCTAGCATACAACGCCATACTTGGTCGGCTTGATTTAAACCTCTTAGACGTAGTGATATCCACCAGGCACCTACTCGTGAGGTTTCCTACCAGTGGAGGGATCAGCGAGATGCGCAGGGAGAAAAATCCTGTGCAATTATATTACCATATGGCTCCCAGCCCTTAGGAAATGGTGACCCCACCAACTTCGGTGTTGCTCGACCCCAAAGAGTCTGAAAGAAGAGGAGAGTCAACCGAGCACTTACTATCCTACCCGCTTGGGGATGACCTTGTGAAGGTCGTGCAAATCGGTGAGCTTCTTCCTCTGGAGATGAAGAATTAGCTCCTCACTTTCTTGCGAGCAAACTCAGATGTCTTTGCATGGTCAGCGTTAGACATGTTGGCATCCCTTCGGAAGTAATTACTCACAAGCTCAATGTTGATCCGAAGTATCGGCCTGTCCGCCAGAAGAAAAGAAGTTTTGTCCTTGAGCAGCAAAGAGCCATAGATGAGGAAGTCAACAAGCTACTTACTGCTAGCCACATCCAGGAGGCGCAATATCCGGATTAGTTAGCCAATATGGTCATGGTCCAAAGAGCGAGCAAAAACTGGCGAATCTGCATCGACTTTACTGATCTTAATAAAACATGACCCAAAGATAGCTTTCCTTTGCATGGATTGACTAATTAGTGGATTTCACATCCGGCCATGAGCTTAGTTTTATGGATGCCTTCTCTGGGTATAATTAAATAAGGATGGATTCGGTGGATGAAGAGAACACCTCTTTCATCATTGAGAAAGGCATCTACTGCTATAAAGTAATGCCCTTGAACTAAAGAATGCAGGGGACACCTACCAGAAACTGATGAATAAGGTCTTTAAAGACCAGATTGAGCATAACATGGAGGTATATATGGATGACATGCTAACTAAGAGCACCTGCATCGCCAACCATGTTGCCGATTTAGAAGAGACATTCAATAACCTCTGGCGTTATCAGATGAAGCTCAATCCTCGTAAGTGTGCATTCGGTGTCACCGCCAGAAAATTCCTGGGCTTTTTAGTGACCCAGCGGGGGATTGAAGCAAATCCGAAGAAGATTCAAGCCATCCTTAATATGAGACAACCAATCAATAAGAGGGAAGTGCAACGGCTCACCGGAAGAGTGGTCTCTCCGAGCCGATTCCTATCTAGATCGGTCGAGAGATGCCTGCCCTTCTTCAAAGCTCTATGCAAGGCTGATGGCTTTGAGTGGACGGAGAGCTGACAGAAAGCCTTCGAGGTGCTGAAGGAGTTTTTATCTACACCGCCATTACTATCGAAGCTTAAGGAAGGAGAAAAGCTCTTCCTCTATCTTGCTGCCTTCCTGGAGGCAGTCAATTCCATTCTAGTGCGACTCAACCCCGATGAAGCATAGAGGCATATTTATTATACTAGCAAGGTGCTCCATGATGCAGAGATCAGGTACTCCAGAACTAAAAAATTATTTTCTGCTCTGATCATCTATGCTCAGCGTCTCAGACCATATTTCCAAGCCCATCCAATCGTGATGCTCACAGACCAACCTCTTAGAGTTGTCTTGGCTCGCCCTGACACCTCTGGTCACTTGGCTAAATGGGCCATCAAATTGGGAATTCGATCTTTCATTTTAGTCTCGATCTACCTGAAGTCCCAGCTGTTGGCAGACTTTCTGGTAGAGTGCGCCTAGACAAAGAGCAATTCGAGGTTTTCCTCATGATGTGTCCAGACACTGGTGAGGATGCAGTGAAAGCCAGGATCCTCCATATTGATGGCGTCTCTAATTCTCAAGGAGTGAAGCTGGTCTTATTCTTGCAAATCCGAAGGGTATCATATTGGAGTACGCTCTTCGATTCCTTTTCAAAGCCACAAATAATCAAGCCGAGTATGAGGCCTTATTGGCCAAAATCAAGCTTGCCCAAGAGCTCGGAGTAAAGCGCCTCAGGGCCTTCACCAACTCTCAGCTCATCTCCGGGCATATCACGAAGAGTATGAAGCTCGAGACCCCAATATGTCTCGATATCTACATAAAGTTAAGTCGCTGACCTCTTCACTGGCCTACTTCACTATTAGTTACATTCCCAGGGGCAAAAATGCTAGAGCCGACACCTTATCATGGCTAGCCACCTTGGCGGATAATACTTTGGGAAGACCATATGTCGAGCACCTGGAAACTCCAAGTATCGATGCAACAAAGGAAATTCTACCAGTTATGCAAGAATCAACATAGATGGATGTCTACATCCACTACCTTACTAATGGTACTCTTTCTGCTGATCCCATAGAAGTCAGACTACTTAAGTGGAGGTCTTCCAAGTTTGTGTTACTGAATGGGTAGTTGTACAGAAAGTCCTTCTCTTATCCCTCCTCAAATGTGTTGGCCCGACGGATGCTAATTATATCCTCAAGAAGATTCACGAGGGCATATGTGGGAATCATCTGAAGAGCATATCACTAGCGCACAAAGCCCTTCGCCAGGGATACTACTGGCTCACCATGGGAAAAGATGCTGCTAAATTAGTCCAGAAGTGCAATAGTTGCCAACAACATTCTAATATTCAGCGACAACCAACTTCTCAACTGAGCCCGCTCTCTGCTCCATAGCCCTTTGCTCAATGGGGAATGGATATTCTTGGACCATTTCCCCTAGCTTTAGGACAACGAAGATTTTTACTTGTCGCCATTGACTATTTCACCAAATGGATCAAGGTTGAGGCGATAGCCAAGATCACCGAGAGCAAGGTAAAGACATTTTTTTGAAAATCTATTATCTATCAATTTGGCCTACCTTATACCATTATCACCAACAACGGTCGCCAGTTCGATAACTGCATTCAAAGCTTTTTGCACCGAACTAGGTATATGTCATCGATTCACTTCTATTGAGCATCCGCATACCAATGGGGAAGCAGAAGTCATGAATCGAACCATCCTTCGGAGACTTAGAACCCGATTGGACGAGTTTAAAGGCAAATGGATGGAGAAACTCCTAAGTGTATTATGGGCATATCATACGACTCCTAGAGTCCTCATGGGAGAGACTCCTTTCAGCCTTGTCTTTGGATCTGAAGCCGTCATCCCGGTGAAAATTGGTCTTCCAAGCCCCCGGATGGAATCATATAAAGAAGAAGACAACTCTGATCAACTAAGGGCTAACCTCGATTTTGTTGACAAGATCTAGGACTAGGCTCAGCTCAAGATGGCCGTATTCTCAGCGAATGGCAAAATATTATAATGCCCGGGTCTGTTTCAAGACATTCCACCCTGGAGATCTAATCCTCATGAGGGTCGAGATATCTAAACCAACTAAAGGAGGTAAGCTATCTCTGAATTGGGAAGGGCCTTATCGAGTCGCAAAAGCACTTCATCGAGGAGCTTATCGACTTGAGTAGTTAGATGGACAACCAATCCCGTGCACTTGAATGCGAATAATCTCCGCCGGTATTACCAATAGTGAGTGTACTTGGCTAATGATTATAAAGAAAAGCTTTCAATTCCATTTTTCTATTCAGATTATAAAAAAAGCTCTCAATTCCAAAAAGACCTCGGCGGCCCCATGATCATAGACACCCCGGGCTGGCACGAGAAACCCATGAGGTGGTTCAAGTCCTATGATCTCGGCGGCCCCAAGTCAAACTCCTGGGCCAGTACGAGAAACCCCGTGGTCGTTTCTAAAAGGACCTCGGTGGCCCCACGATCATAGACACCCTCGGGCCGGCGCGAGAAACCCCCAAGGTGGTTCAAGTCTTATGGTCTCGACGGCCTCGAGTCAAACTCCCGGGCCGGCATGAGAAACCCCTGTGGTAGTTTTCAAAAAGATCTCGGCGGCCCCGCAATCATAGACACCCCGGGCCGGCACAAGAAACCCTCGAGGTATTTCAAGTCCTATGGTCTCGGTGGCCCCGAGTCAAACTCCTAGGTCGGCACGAGAAACCCCCGTGGTAGTTTCAAAAAGGACCTCGATGGCCCCGCGCTCATAGACACCCTCGGGCTGACGCGAGAAACCCCCAAAGTGGTTCAAGTCCTATGGTCTCAGTGGCTCCGAGTCAAACTCCTGGGCCAGCATGAGAAACCCGTAAAAGTTTCCAAAAGGACCTTGGCGGCCCCGCGATCATAGACACCACCGGGCCGGCACGAGAAACCCTCAAGGTGGTTCAAGTCCTATGGTCTCGGTGGCCCCGAGTCCAACTCTCGGACCGACATGAGAAACCCCCATGATAGTTTCCAAAAGGACCCCGGCAGCCCCGCAATCATAGACACTCCCAGGTCGGCGCGAGAAACCCTCGAGGTGGTTCAAGTCTTATGATCTCAGTGGCCCCGAGTTAAACTTTCGTGCCAGCATGAGAAACCCCCATGGTAGTGTAGCCCCACGATCATCGACACTCCCGAGCCGGTGCAAGAAACCCCTGAGGTGGTTCAAGTTCTATGGTCTCGGCAGCCCCGAGTTAAACTCCCGGGCCGGCACAAGAAACCCCCGTGGTAGTTTCCAAAAGGACCTCAACGGCCCCGTAATCATAGACACCCCCAAGCCGGCGCAAGAAACCTCTGAGATGGTTCAAGTCCTATGGTCTCGGCGGCCCCGAGTCAAACTCTCGGGCCAGCACGAGAAACCCCCATAGGCAGCCCCGCGATCATAGACACCCTCGGGCCGGCACGAGAAACCCCCGAGGTGGTTCAAGTCCTATGGTCTCGGTGGCCTCGAGTCAAACTCTCGGGCCAGCACAAGAAACCTCCGTGAAAGTTTCAAAAAGGACCTCGGTGGCCCCGTGATCATAGACACCCTCGGGCCATCGTGAGAAACCCCCAAGATGATTCAAGTCCTATGGTCTTGGTGGCCCCGAGTCAAACTCGCGGGCCAACGTGAGAAATCCCCATGGTAGTTTCCAAAAGGACCTCGGTGACCCCACGATCATAGACACCTCCAGGCCGGCGCGAAAAACCTCCGAGGTGGTTCAAGTCCTATGGTCTCGGCAACTCCGAGTCAAACTCCCGGGCCGGTCGAAGAAAACCCCGTGATAGTTTTCAAAAGGATATTGGCAATGACACCCTCCGGGCCCATGGCAATGATCAGCGTCAGCGTTTGAGGAACACCCTAGCAAAAGCCCAAGAGGTGAATACGAACCTAAACATTGCTATAAAGCCCACATGTCGAATCATCAACTCTCTAAGTATGCTCATAAGGACAGAAGTGTATCTTGTTGAATCCGAAGGCTAAAGCCAAGACATAGTCGCTCAAAAGACCAAAGCGTTACGAAAAGACAAGTTCATTAAATTTGGACAAAATATTTTTCTATTAAATATTCTCATTAATCTCATTGTCATACAAGTAGACCGACATTAGTCGGATTGCAAAATATTGAAAATAGAAAAGGAAAATAAACCTAAAGCTCAGCGGGTCATGGCCCGTCTTCAGCACCGCCACTCACTGGATCTTCATCTTCATCCTTAGGCCGAATGTGCTCAAGGTTGCTCATTTTATAGATCTGAGAGATCCTCCTCTTAACTTTTCGAAGCCTTGAGCAAGGCATCGAGGGCCACCTCACTGAACTCTACAGCAAAGTCTGTGAACCCTTATAAAGTTCAACGGCCTTCCAAGCCCGAAATTTGGCAGCAGCAACCTTCTCTAAGGCTTGGACCTAGCGGCAGCCACCTTTGCCATAGCCTGAGCCTCGACGGTGGTCAATTTCTCCATGACCTCCCAAACTTGTGCCTCGGTGGTGGTCATCTTCTCCCAAGCTATTCGAGCTTCCACCTCGACAGATGCTAGCCTCTCCATGGTGGCCGGGCTTTGGATTCGGTTGTATCGGCCCTGTTCTTGGCATGATCCACTTTGAGAAGAGCATCTTCTAACTTCTCCTCCACTGGCTCAAGCCTTGACATGGCCTCTGCCAGTTTGGCCTTGGTGATCCTGGCCCTTCTTTTAGCCTCCTCGGCATGAGCCTTAGAGGAACGACTTTCCTTTGGGAGGCTCAAAGTTCGCTGGACATCATCACTTCTTGGGTCCTGATCTCGGTCAGTTCTTTGGCCAGGTTATCAACCCGAGTCTTGATAGCATCCAACTCACCCTGAGCGCACCCACAATTGTTGGAGCTCCTGGTACAAGCATCTCGAAGAACGAAGAGACCATTGAATATCTGCATGAACCAACAAGTTAGAATGCAAACTATTTCAACCGAGTAAGCAAAGTCAACATACTTACATGGAGGGCGACAGTAAAAAGAGTGTCAAGAGACTCCTCAATTGGTTGGCGGCGGAGCTCAACCTGAAAATTAGGGAGGGTTGAATGGCTCAGAAGGCGCTCCACCAGCCAACGTCGGTGCATTGCCGTGACCTTGGATGGTCGGCTGCGTGGGACACTATCAGGAGGCATCCCCTCTTCCTCTGGCCTTGATTGGGTAGTCGGAGAGATGTCATCTCCAACTTTCCGCATCGGAGGCATTTCAACCCTCACCTCTGGTATGGCTTCACCTTCGGGTTCGATGGTGGCCGAAGGTTCTTCCCTCAATGGCTCCGCCTCAGCCTCAACGGGAGGAGCCCCCGCCACTGATGCTTTGGCAGAGGGATCCCCCCTTCTTGGTTCTTCCACCAAGGCGGCCTCGAGGACCACGGATGGAACCATGGAGGGTCGAAGTGTCCCGCCCTGCTCTTCCCGATGAGACTTCTTAGGTGCCGCCCTCATCGTGTTGCCGGCAGTCTCTTTCCTTTTTCTAAGGCCTACCGCCAAAAAGTCGGAAGAAAACCTCATCGCTGCATAAGAAGGTAAAGATTAAAAAAAAGGGGGGGGGGGGGGCTGCAGCAGATAATTAAAAAAATATAACGCTCACCGGGTACCGATGATGGCAACGATGGCATTGCGCTAGCTTCACAGAGGTTATCCTCTGATAACAACTCTCGATAGGAAGGGATGATGGAAGACATCAAAGCATCAAAAAGCTCTCGGTCTCTCTCCTCTACAGCCGAGTTCTTATTGGGACTAGTGTCGGGATAACTCCAGGTCATTTTCACTCCCTCCATACGAACATAAAAGAATATGGACTTCCATCCCTTAATCTTGGAGGGCAGATCAAGTTTGAGAGTTCTTTTGAGCTTAGAAGCAAAGCTCCACCACCCATTTTTGTTAGGGTTTCATAGTTTATATAAAGCCCAAAACAGGGAGACTTGGGCGGGAGCACCATGAAAATGACAAAGCACTAGAAAGGCGCAGATAATCCGAATGGAGTTCAGAGTTAACTGTGCTAGGATGAGGTTATACCTACTAAGAGGTTGAGGAAGAAAGGTTAGAAAGGGAGACAAAACCCACTCTTAAGAAATTCCTCGTACAAGGTGACCCCATCGGACCGGCCAGAGGTTACCTTGTCACCATGCCAAGGCGCAGAACGACAAATGATGTTGGATATTTCATATTGGGCCCTGAGATTCTTTATGTCCTGGATGGTTATGGTGGAGGTTATTCCCCCGAACCTGCGGATTTGAAATGGGTAATCGGGGGAGATATCGAACGAGAGGGTGGAGGCGAAACCCTAGATGATGGAGATGATGCCCTAGAGGGTGGAGGCGAAACCCTAGAGGGTGGAGATGATGCCCTACAAAGTGGAGGAGAAACCCTAGATGCCAGAAAGGAAGCCCTAGGTGGTAAGGGGGAGGCCCTAGTCGATGTTGGAGCGACAATCGCTGAATGACCGTAGGTGGAAATACCACCAGGAGCTCGGCACCGTGCCTGGAGGATTTTCTTCCTGGAAGGTTTGACCATAGGTCTCTTACCCTTTCTATCGGCACAAGGATCCATGAGGATGAAAAGAAAAGAATAGAAAGGCAAAAAGGAACTGACCTTGAATCAGAGAAATAGAAGCAAAGACTCAATGTTCAGAAGGTGAAGAAAGCGTAGAGAAAGTAATGAAGGCGTAAGAAGCTTAAAGAGTCGGGCGGGACAGTCCTTATCAATAATTTTTGAAAGTCCCATCCACTATAGCACCACGCGGAGGCACAAAGTGGAATTACCATCTGGCTGTCCATGGATTATTGGAGGGGCATAATTCGCGCCTAATAATGGGACATCAAAAAGAACAATCCAATAATGACACCCCACCTTTTCTTTCTGATCGTGAGGCATTTTTCTCAATCCTCCCGCATGCTATATTGCTTCCAGTGCCATTCCATAAATGATGAAAAGATTTCAAGAGACTTTACTTCTCTAAGGGCACATGTTCACCTTCACTAATTTATAGCACGCGAGACCCAGCAAAGTGGAAGAGTTTGCACTCCTTTCTTTTGGCAAGTGCTATGCACGTGAGCGCCAAGACTCAAGAGCGGAGAGGTATATGATGTGGCTGGTAAAAGCCATGTGTAAACTAACGGCCAAAATTACCCAACGGTGAGAGTCGTTAGGATGCTGATGGCTCCGGCTCCTAAACGGCCCCAGCCTACAAGCGGCCCCAAGTCGACCTCGATCTACAGGCAGTTCCTAGGCGGCCTCCGCTTACAAGCGGCCCCAAGTCGGCCCCGATCTACGGGTGGTTCTTAGGCGGCCCCGACTCCTAGGCAGCCCTGCCTACAAGCGGCCCCAAGTCGGCCCCGATCTATGGACGGTTCCTAGGCGGCCCCACCTACAAGCGGCCCTAAGTCGGCTCTGATCTATGGGCGATTCCTAGGCAGCCCCGGCTCCTAGGCAACCCCTACCTACAAGCGGCCCCAAGTCGGCCCCGATCTACATGCTGCTCCTAGGTAGCCCCGGCTCCTATACGGCCTCGATCCTTATCTTGTCTCATCTTCAAGGCTCACCTCAACTTCCCAAGCAAGCCCTTACTTTTGACAAAGTCGGACCCACTAATCACCCTTAATCCATATCGATCTAATAAGACAAATTCTGTCAGTTCCGACATAGGCCCCAAAGGTCATCACCCATCAAGCAATATTAATGATTCTGATCAGATAAGGCCCCAAAGGTCATGATTCATCATGAAGCTACAATTCTCCAAACCATTAAGGCTCAAAAAGTCATCAGGAAGATTTAATGACTCTGGCCAAATAAGCCTCGAAAGGTTATCATCTGCCATGAAGTACCAATCACCCAGATCAGAGGGGATGAATCTGATCCTACCAATTCTAACATTCTATCTGTAAAAGCCATGGCTCATCATGAGATTCCAATCTTACCAAGCAAGCCATGTAAGCTCAAAGTGTCAACAAAATGGGTAAGAGGGACTCCGAACCAAGGTATGAACACTCAAGCAAACACTTAGAGAATTCTCTCATTCGAGCTTCCTCAAACTTACGACTGTGATACTGATCATTAACTTGAGCATTGGAGGGTCCCCATCGGAATATCCTATCCCCGAGACTTCTTGCAGGTCTTGACGCCGAGGTGAAGCTCATCCAGCAAACTCACAGCACATCCACTGACACTCAAGGACATCAGTTCAAGGTGATTGGGCATCATCATCCAATCAGATGTATCAACTAAAGTCCAAACATTACTCAAGGTTGCAATGCTATTTGGAGGCAATGAATGGTCCGGATCAATTTGGATTTATGTAGTACTTACAAATAGTGTTAATTGTTGGATGCAAAGAGTCACGTTAAATTTTAAACATCATTTAGTTAATTAATTTACTTTCTTTCTTTTTGAAAAAAAAAATCTTAAATTCAAAAACAACAACATAAAAACTTCTTCAAATTACCATAAAGAGAATGGATATAATTATAAATTATAGATAATTTATAGAGAAAAAGGTAGGAATTTACTGGCATTAAAGTCTTGGTTGAGTTGTAATGAGTAAATTTTTGTTTTCCTTTGGAGAGAAAGGAGGTTTTTTTTGTTAGGATTTTCTACCGAATTCAAGCATAGAGCAAGTTATTGAGGCATGGCCCATACCAATCCAACACCACCAAGCCCATTTAAGCATGGATCTCTTTCCCTCCTACAAGATTCATGTTAGGAAAGCTTCGATTATTATGGGCCATACCCATGCGGACTATCTAATTCACAAAGGAAATATGGTGAGGGCACCAGGATTAGGCAGAGAATTCTTAACCCTCTATGGATATTTGATTAATTTTAATTCAAATCTTGAGTTGGAAAATTAGATTTAGTTTATTTTAATTTGAATTATGTCCAGTTCAGTTTATTTTAATTTGAATCCTGTCCAGTTCAATTTATTTTAATGTGAGTCCTATAGTAAGTTTATTTAGTTTACAAGAGGAGACACCAATATGGGAGAAGAAAACAAGGCCTATACATAGAAGCAATGAAGGGATGCCCAAATGCATGCCATCCAGATTGAAATTTTCAGTCTTGAATTACAGCAGTAAAGGATGCCCATATTGCCGCCCAGTTCTTTTGAAAATTTCAACCCTGAATTCAGCCCAAAGAAGCAAGTGAAGGATGCCCAATATGGCCACCTCAAATTATTGAATTTTAAATTTTCTTTCATGTATTCAAATTCAAAGGGCGCCACTTAATCTACATTTTAGAAAGAAAGTGGATGCCAATTTTGAAATTATTTTAAATTTTCTTTCATGAAAAGGAGAGCCTCTTTTTATTTTCATATTTGTATTTACTTAGGCCCCAAGTCTCTTATCCTATAAAAGAGAACCTCTTGTATGAAAAAAAAGTATCGAATCTTTCAATCAATCAATACAATCAATCAGCTATTTTGAGTCATATTTTCCTTGATGTTCTTATGTTCTTGCTTATGTGCATATCGCATCCAAGCCATCCAACCTTAAACCCTAGCCGCCTTCTTGCCATCCATCAGTGGATACCCCAAACCCTAGCCGCCCCTTTGCACCCCTCCAAGCAATCGCCCAAGAGCCCTAGCCATCGTCTTGCCCCATTTAGGGGATGCCCAAGGACCCTCGACTGCCCCCTCCTCCTTCTTCACTTCTTCTTCATCTCTTTACCTTTATTCTAATTTTTTTTTTTCTTATTAGCCCTTGTATGGTGATCTTGCAGATCCCTTAGTAGCCACAAATCTAGGATTCAAGGTGATCGTCATTTAGGTCAGCGGATACTTGGCCGCAGATCCATAGGCTTAGGGCTTGGTCATCTAGGGTGCATCCGTCAGACAGAGCGACCCCTTCAGCACTTTGATCTTTCTCTTATGCCAGGTACATCCTCTCTAATCTACTAGTAACTTTATTGAAGGAGAGCAAGCCCTACCGAAGCTTCTTAGCCTTGGCGATCTTTCTTCTTTACTTTTCTGTGGAACTGTTTCGTGTGCGAAGTTACTGTGAGTTTTTTTAAATCCCTTTTAGGCTCTTACTTCAGAAGACTAATTTAACTACAATTATTAATTATATAAAATTTACTTGCATGCAAATTGGTCATGCATCAATTTGGTATCAGAGCATGGTTAGGGCTTGATTTTTAATTCATATTATTATCAGTATATTATCTGTTAATTAAATTGTTTCTACCTGTATACATATTAGAAAATTACAAAGTTTATTTCTATGGATTCATTATAATTTAAAGTATGTTTTGTTATTTTTTGAGAATTTAATTTGATCTATGAATTAATTTCATGCCTAATTACTTACAGAAAATATGAAAATTCTTGAGATTTTGTTAATCAAATTATTTCTACCTGCATATACATCAAAAAATTATGAAATTTGTTTCTCTGAATTCAATATAATTGAAAATATTTTTTATTAATTTTTGAGGAGTTAATTTGATCTGTAAAAAAAATTCTGAGATTTATTGTTATTTATAGATTTCTGGATTAGGGTTTGTGTTTTGCATGTCATTCATCTGCATTAAATTACTCTTAAGGGCTCTCATTGATGTCAAATAAGGGAGGGATTGAGACCCCTTCCTTGGCCCAAAATAACTACATGTGCATTTCGATCCTAAGCCTCTAATCTAAAACTGAGTAGTAACTTAATTGACATTTGCCCTAGAGGGCTAGGGACACCAACAGTCGGTCTAGTGTACTGGAGGAGACTAGTACAAATCAATCTGGTGTGTGCTCTGAAATTGATGTCTAGAAAGGAGGTCAAATGTCAAACGACTTAAGTGGAGTGTTGGGATTATTCTAATTAGGCACCTGCAATTTACGAGACGAGCCTCCCCCTCTTCCACCTATCCCAACTGGCCAATTGAAGAGTTACTGTTAGATTGGCTTGCATTAAGCCAAATCCTTTACTCTGGATGACTAGGTCTAGCATACCATAGTCCAAGTCAGTCTGAGTCTTGTGTGCTTGATTGTGCTTGCATGTGCACTAGATCAGGAGCATCTTTTTGCCCGTCACCACCTCCATTACAGGCTAAACCCATGGCTAATCAAAACATTGAGGATCACTTAAGGATCATCACTGAACAACTAGCCCGAATGAACCAAGACATCAAGTAATCTGAGGCTAGATTAGGGTCCAAGTTCGATCAAGTCGAAACTAGGTTAGGCATCCTAGAAGAAGTCCATGAGGCCCATACTGAGTCTGATCATGAGACCCTACGTCATCCTAGGAGAGCCCAACAGCCTGACATCTACATAAGGCCAAACCCTAGGGGACCTCCACATCATGATCCTCACTTTGGGGATGGGCCTAGGAGACCACCTTGACCTGATCCAGTCCTAGATGTCCTCCCTAGGAGACCCAATCATGAGTCAGTAGACCAAGAAGAAAGAGCCCTTAGAAGTGTCAAACTTAAAGTACCTACTTTCGATGGCTCTATGGATCCTAAGGACTACCTAGATTGGAAGGAAGAGATGGACCAGTACTTTGACTGGTACAACATGTCTGAGGAGCGTAAGTTTAGATTTGCCAAGCTCAAGTTAGTATGATGGGCTAGGTTATACTGGGCCACTATAGAGCAAAAGCAAGCACTAGAGGGTAGGGATCCCATAGTCACCTGGCATGCCATGAAAGCTAAACTTCAGTCCAATTATGTCCCCACATCGTATGACCAGAGCCTATTGGACAAGTGGCAGGGATTAATTCAGGGTAGCAAAACTGTAAATGAATACATTGCTATATTCCAAGAGTATACCATGAGGTATAATATTGTTCAATCTGAGGAAGTCACCCTATCCAAGTTTAGGTATGGCCTGAGAGTAGATATTCAAAGAGAACTCTACCTGAGAAGGGTACATGATTTAGAAGAAGCTTACCAAGTTGCTAGGGATTATGAATGTTTTTAGAGAGGGCCACCCTATCGTAGATCAGAGGCTACCAAAAGCCCTAGCCCATATCCAGGATCTAGCCAGGATTATCCTAGTTGTCCCAAACCTACCCAGTACTCAGACTCCTGCCAGACTTATCCGAGTCGACCCAACACTAGCCGACCCAGTACAAGCCGAACCGAGTTGAGTCAACCCCAGAATAGTACCCCTATACCCCAGAGAGAGAATATGGGCAAATCTGTAGAGGTCCAGAGAAATCCCAATCCTCAGATCAAATGCTTTAGATGCAACAAACTAGGGCATATGATCAGTCAGTGCCCAGTTAGATCCCTTCATATAGATGAGTTACCTAAGACTAAGTCCGAGCCCCTAGTTGAGCCTAAGGAAGGTCTATGAGGCTGATACCCATCTGATAGATGAGTACGATGGAGAGAAGGAAATATTTGAGTCTTATGATCTACTAGGAGTGGTTAGATATATCTTGATCCAGACTCAAACTAAGGACCAAGAAGATTGGCATAGGACTAATATCCTACAAACTTTTGTTAAGATAGGGGATAAGGAGCTCAAGATAATAGTTGATAGCGGGAGTTGTGTCAATGCCATTTCTGCCAATATAGTTAAATCATTAGGATTGACCACAGTTCCTCATCCTAGTCCCTATAAGGTCTCGTGGGTAGATTTCACCTCTATCCCAATCAAGTCTATATGCCAAATACTAATCAAATTGCAAAATTATGAAGAAAAGATCGAGTGCGATGTAATTCCTATGGGTGTTAGTAGTACTATATTAGGTCGATCTTTGCTTTACGATCACGATGCCACCTTGTTTGGTCGATCCAACATCTGCTCTTTTAAACACAATGGAAACAAGTATGTAATACATCCAGTTCCACCTAGGGATCCAATAAAGAAAGGATCTAGTAACCTTAAGGATAGCAAGCCAAGAGTTAATCTGATTAAAGCTAAGGAATTAGAAAAGGACATCACTGAGGGTAACTCTATTTGGATTTTGACCACTAAAGAGATCCATGAATCAATCCAAAAAAAATAACCCACTGAAGTAATTAAGATCATAAAGGAATTTAAGGATGTCTTCCCTAAAGAGTTGCTTGATCAGTTACCACCCCTGAAAGACATCCTACACGCCATTGACCTGATCCCAGGATCCACCCTCCCAAACCTTCCCCATTATAGGATGAACCCCACTGAGCATCAAGAACTACAAAATTAAGTGGAAGAATTACTTAGGAAAGGATTCATTAGGGAGAGCTTAAGCCCTTGTGCAGTTCCTGCACTCTTAACCCCTAAGAAGGATGGTACCTAGAGAATGTGCAGGGACAGTAAGGCCATCAACAAAACACTATCAAATATATTTTTCTATCCCTAAATTAGATGACATGTTAGACATGATGGCGGGTGCCATCATCTTTTCCAAGATAGACCTTAAGAGTGATTACCATCAGGTTAGAATTAGACTAGGGGATGAGTGGAAGACTGCATTTAAGACTAGAGATGGTCTGTTTGAATGGGTCGTGATGCCTTTTGGGCTTTCAAACGCACCTAGTACATTCATGAGAATCATGACCCAGGTCCTGAAAGAGTACATGGGAAAATTCTTAGTGGTCTATTTTGATGATATATTAATTTATAGCACGACCAAAGAGGACCATCTTAACCATCTCAGATTAATCTGTTGGACCCTTAGAGAGAATAGCCTTTATGCAAACCTTAAGAAGTATGATTTCTTAACGCATAGGGTTATCTTTCTAGGTTTTGTGGTAACCCCAGAAGGTGTCTCAGCGGATCCTAAAAAGGTTAGGTCGATCGTAGAGTGGCCAGTACTCATGAACGTCCATGATGTCCATAGCTTCCATGGCCTAGCAACCTTTTACAAGAGATTCATTAGGGGATTTAGCACCATCGTCGCACCCATCATAGATTGTATTAGGAAGGGTAATTTCGAGTGGACTAAGTCAGCTAATAAGGCGTTCCAAGACCTTAAGGATAGGATGGCTCATGCACCCGTACTTAGACTTTCAGACTTTTCTAAGGTGTTTGAGGTTACATGCGACGCGTCAGAAGTAGGCATAGGTAGAGTGTTAAACCAAGAAAATCACCCCATGGCTTTTTTTAGTGAAAAACTGAATGAAGCTAAACTTAGATATTCCACCTATGATAAGGAATTCTATGAGGTAGTATAGACCCTTAAGTATTAGAGACATTACGTACTGCCGCAGGAGTTTGTTTTATTTTCTGATCATGAGGCACTCTGATTTCTGAACTCCCAAAAGAAGCTCAATTCTAGGCACGACAAATGGGTTGAATACATTTAGGCATACACTTTTTGTTGGCCCAGATGGCAACCCAAGAGGGGAGGGTGAATTGGGTTCTTTAAAAAATTTAGCTCTTTTGAATTTCTTAATCAAAGTGCACAAGTGAAGTGAACTAGTGAATAATAAGCACAATATAATGAAGATAGAGAGAGAGACAAAAGCACGACAAACATACACAGATTTATAGTAGTTCAGTGTTAGCCACACCTACGTCCACTCCCAAGCAACTCTTGGGTCCACACTATAATCCCCTGATTACAGTTGAGTTGTTTTATAAGCTCACAACTCTAACTTGTTGTTTTACACGGGGTCACAACGAACCTAGCCGGTTTTCATAGGTTCACTAGCACAAAACCTTAACCCAAGCTAAACTTAGCTTGTCCCCGAGGTAAACTACCTCAACTAATTCAATCCTACGATTAAATTAGACAACAATAAATCAATTTAATGTTTACAACAATGTAAAACTCCTTACATTGAGCAAATATGCAATGTAAATAAACAAGGGTAAGAAGAGCCTGATTGAAGCGATTTCGAATTAAACTTTTCTTCTTTTCTTCTTTTCCTCTTCTCTTTTGAATGGTTGAATCAAGCTTCAACTCTGATTCTTGACAGAAATTTGATGAAGAGAACATTAAGGAACTAGGGCTTTTACTCTTCTTCTTTTCTCCTTTGAAAATCTACTGATTTTGATCTTTGAAGGCTTTGGATTTCTCTTGTATCTCTCCTAAGATGATAGGCGTGGACTCGGAGATTTCTCTTTGAAATATCTCTCTTTTTACTTTTATTTCGTTGTTATTTTTGAATGGACGAATCCCCCTTTATATAGAATCTCTAATCCGAGATTAGATGAGAAATAGCCGTTGAAAATGTACTTAGATTGATTCTCCACGCAAGAAAATGTATCCGTTGAAGAGTAGGTGGAAAAATATATCCGTTGGAGATGATCTGGCACTTTTGAAAAATGTTCTCTAATAGATTGGAGTCGGCTCCAACTTTTCATGTGTCGGCTCCAAATCAGGTTTTCAAAAATAGTAAAAAATAATTTGACATGGAGTCGGCTCCAACTTTAAAAAGTGTCGACTCACCGCTATCTGGAGTCGGCTCCCGATTCTGATGTGTCGGCTCCAAGAATTGCTCCGAAAAATATAGTCTCTGTAACTCAGGTTAGAGTCGGCTCCAAAAACTCATGTGTCAGCTCGGCTTCTGAAGCAAAAATTAGTTTCTTTGTATCTCAGGTTGGAGTCGGCTCCTACTGCTAGGGTGTCGGCTCCAAACCATGCCAAAAATCCTAAAATGTTTCGATACGCTCTTGAGTCGGCTCCAATGAGTCTGGTGTCGGCTCCAACTACTGAACTTAGTTATAATCCATTAAAATTCAATTCAAAACTGATTTCTATATACCTTTGGATAATTAACCATTCTTAATTCCTGGAACACTTATCAAATTTATCAGAAACATAATGAATATACTCATGGCTTTTGTTAATCATCAAAATCAATTAATTGGGTAAATAATTTCTCAATAATTTCTCCAACAATCTTTCCCTTTTTGATGATGATAAAAACATTGAGTATATGCATAATCAATTAATGTCAAAACATTTAAATTAAAGTTAAGCTCCCCCTTAATGAGGTAGCTCCTCCTATGTTGGTGCATATATTAAGTCTATTGAAACTTTAATCCTTTTGACATTAATTCCTTTCAAGATGCATACTTGAAGTACTATACTCCATTCTTTTAATTGCTTAACCTGCACATATCACTCTTCTATAACATTTATGCATATATAAATACCTCTTCTCTTCTCCCCCTTTTTTGTAATCAACAAAAAGGTTTAGAAGGTGCATTAAGGCTTAAATTAACATCAATTATAGGAATTGAGTAATTCAACATCAAAATCAAAGGTTAAATCAAAATTCATGTAACTTAATATCAAAATTCAAGTATGATATTCATTGAATACTGAAACATTACAACAAAATGTTCATTTCACAAAACTTCATTACATCATTCATATAATCATTCTATTACATCAAAATGCAAACTAAATATCATTCAATAAAACATCAAACTGAATATCATTACATTAAAAAGCAAACTAAATATCAAAATTTAAGAACATCAAAATCTAAGAAGTCTCTTAAGTTCTTCTAGGACCTTTCCCATGCCCTCTTCTTGTATCTTCATAAAGTCATTTAACTTCCTCTCAATAAAAGCTGATGCAACAGTCACTTTTTCTTGCAGCTCCGCATTACACTTTGAATAAGTCTCAGAATCTCCTCCAATATCCTTGATTGTTTCAAAAATGTGCATAAGATCTATCTTCAAGGCTTCAGATGAGGTTCCAAAGGATGACTCAATCTTGTTGACTTTTTCTTCCAAAGAGTAATAGAGCTCCCTTAAGCTCAAAAGTCTATTGTCCAATTCAATTTTCATTTTCTCCTCATGATTTTCAAAAATCTCTTTTAGCTGCTCCAGCTAAGCATAAGAAAATCCAGAAGAAGTGGAAGTAGGAATAGGTGTAGGTGCTGATGGTGCTGGTGCTGGTGCTGGTGCTGAACTACTGGGTCTAAGTAAAGGATAACTCATAGAAGGTCCAGCCTCTAAAGGACCAGGCGCAGTAGCTCTAACTTCAGCTGTCCTTTCATCTAAGTGACCCTTCCTTTCTCATCTGCCATTCACCTTCACGAACCCCATACGATGCACAGTAACAATGCTATAATAATAAGTGTACCTAAGGTTCTTCATAGGCTCACTGTTAGAAATAACTACACCTTGGTTCTGAAATGCTATAGTCAAAATCATGCCGTAAGGCAAAGTTGATCTCTTCTTGTTACCAGCCTTAGCCATATACCATATCATCATTTCAGCTAAATTTATAGGCTGACCTGTCAGAACACAGTCCATAATCACAATGTCTCGCTCCGAGACATACTCAAATCTCTTTGTCTTTGGAAATAGTATCCTACTACATATATTATGCAATAATATGAGCTCTAGGGGCAACTGGTTTGCCCTAACCTTTTCAAATTCTATGACTTTCCTTCTAAGCATTCTAGATAATGCTCCTGCTCTCTCACTGTGGGAATTAACTATTAATCCAACAACAGGAATCTCTAAAAGGTTTCCAAGAATCTCGAAGTCAAGCGTATCCTCTTTCCTCTAACAATACTTATGATTCCTCCATCTCCTCTAGAAAGATTATAATAAAATTCTTTAACTAAAGCGGGGTAAGTAGGTACATCAAGAGAACAAACCTTCTCCCATCCTAACTCCTTTAACTATCGCCCAATAGAAAAACCCTCGGCCTCAAAGAAGTAAAAATTGACTTTTCTACCCATAATGATCACACGGCCAGCTAGGGTATCTACCTGAGGTGAAGAAGGACTTAGGATGGCGCTCGGAGTGGAAGCGGACGAAGAGGATGAAGAGCTTGGTGAAGGCTGCCGCGCCGGACGCCTCACGATTTTTTTTCCGTCGTCACATGAGCCTCAAACACCGATCCCCTACGTTTGGGTGCCATAGGATGCTAGTGGATGAGGGATTTGAGAAATTTTGAGTTTTGGGATGAGTGGGGAAGAGTTTGAAAGAGATTGGAGTCGAATAGAATGAGAAATGTATCAACTTTGCCCTAATAAAGTCAACCTGGGACCACTTGAAGTCGGCTCCCGCAAAGCGAGGTGTCGGCTCTAAGTCGCTAACACAGTCAACGCCCGAAGTAGAGTCGACTCTGAAAAGGCAGGTGTCGGCTCCAAAATCTCAGACAAAACTGGAGTCGACTCCGATAACAGAGGTGTCGGCTCCAAGACAGTTTCAGTAAAAAAATAAGAGTTTCAAAGAATCTGAAACTTGTTTGAAATATCATCAAATTTTGGATAAATTAACTTTGGAATGTGATGAATCAAGGGGTTCAAATATCTAGATAATTTTTTCTTAAAATCACAAGAAAATAAAACAAATGATTGAATTCTAGATAATCATTTCTAGGAGATTTAAAATTCATTCCAATGGATCACAAACTCCTAATTCTCCTCTAAGATAACAAAATCTCTCTTCACTTAGGGGTTTTATAAAAATATCAGCTAATTGTTCATTAGTACTAACATAATCAAGACAAATGTCATTATTAGCTACATGTTCTCTAATAAAATGATATCTAATTTCAATATGTTTAGTTCTTGAGTGTTGTATAGGATTTTTAGTTAAGTTTATTGCACTTGTGTTATCACATCTAATTGGTGTTTTATCAAGTGTTATACCATAATCTTCAAGTTGTCGCTTAATCCAAAGGATTTGAGCACAGCAACTTCCAGCTGCAATATATTCAGCTTCAGCAGTTGATAATGCAATCAAATTTTGCTTTTTGCTAAACCAAGAGATTAAGTTACTTCCTAAAAATTGGCATGCACTACTTGTACTTTTTCTATCTAATTTACAACCAGCATAATCAGAATCAGAATATGCAATCAAATTTAATGTTGAGTCTATAGAATACCATAATCCTGCATTTTTAGTTCCATTTAGATATCTAAGTATTCTTTTTACTGCAATTAAGTGAGATTCTTTAGGTTCAGATTGATATCTGCACATAAACATACTGCAAACATAATATCAGGTCTACTTGCTGTTAAGTAAAGTAGAGATCCGATCATACCTCTGTAATATTTTTGATCAGCAGGCTTACCATCTTCATCTTTATCTAGTTTGCATGAAGGACTCATTGGTGTTCCAAGGGGTTTGACTGATTCCATACCAAACTTCTTGAGAATTTTTTTTGTGTACTTTGTTTGGTTGATGAAAATCCTCTCTTTTTCTTGTTTGATTTGTAAGTCCTAAGAAGAAGTTGAGTTCTCCCATCATGCTCATCTCGAATTCACCCTGCATTAACTTTGCAAATTCTTGATACAAAAGATTGTTAGTAGCACCGAATACAATATCATCTACACATATTTACTACCAATAAATCTTTATCTTTTCTTTTCAAAAATAGGGTTTTATCAATTTCCTCTAGAAAAATTATTTTCAATTAGAAATTTGCTTAATCTATCATACCAAGCTCTAGGTGCTTATTTTAAACCATAAAGTGCTTTGTGTAATTTAAAAACATGATTTGAAAATTCATGATCTTCAAAACCTGATGGTTGTTCTACAAAACTTCCTCATTTATAAAACCATTTAAAAATGCACTTTTAACATCCATTTGAAATAAATTAATATTCATATGACATGCAAATGCAAGTAATAGTCTAATTGCTTCTAATCTAGCAATAGATGCAAAAGTTTCATCAAAATCAATTCCTTCTTCTTAATTATATCTTTTTGCAACTAATCTAGCTTTATTTCTAATTACTATTCCATTTTCATCTAATTTATTTCTAAATACCCATTTAGATCCTATAACAGAATGACCTTTGGGTCTATCAACTAAGGACCATACATTATTCCTAGTAAATTGATTTAATTCTTCTTGCATAGCTAACATCCAATTACTATCTTTTTCAGCTTCTTCAATAGATTTGGGTTCTACATGAGACACAAATGCAAGATGATTATTGATGTTCCTCATTGATGATTTAGTTCTTACTCCTTGAGATGGATCACCTATGATTAAATCCTTAGGATGACCATAAGCATATCTCCAATCTCTAGGTAGATCTATCATTACGAGTAGTATCAATAACATCATCCTTAGGTGAGTCATCATCTTTAGCTTCTGGTTCATGGTCTGAAGATACATCTATATTCAATTTTTTAATATCTCTTTCAAGCAAATTTGTATCTTCCTCATCATCAATCTTTTCAGAACTTGATGCTAAAGACTCATCAAATACTATATGAATTGACTCTTCTACAATTAAATACTTCTTGTTAAATACTCCATAGGCTTTACTAGATGTGGAATAACCTAAGAATATGCCTTCATCAGATTTAGCGTCAAACTTTTCAAGATTGTCCTTACCATTATTATGAATAAAACATCGACAACCAAATGCATAAAATAACTAATGTTAGGTTTCCTATTATGCCATAGTTCATAGGGAGTTTTCTTAAGAATTGGCCTAATTAAAGCTCTATTAAGGATGTTGTTGAAAGATTATAGAAAAATTATATGATCCAATCCTTTTGATTTTGATGATACTAAAACCATTGAGTTTATTAAAGGATGTAATGAGTTTATAAATGAGCAACAAATTTATTTTGAACAATCAATATGAATGCTCAAGTTTAACTTTAATCAATTTTGAAAGTAACTTTAAGCTTAATATTCAAACTTTCAAAAAGAAATGTTATAATTCATGTTTTAATCAATAAGTTTTTGGATTAGTTCTTGAATCAATTCTAAATGTTAATTTTATTGATTTCATGTCAAAACATTGAATTAAAATGAATCTGGAATGATTTTAATGTCAATCAAAAAAGTTTCTGATTTTTGATACGTTCCGGAGCCGACTCCTGAGTTTCAGAGTCGACTCCGCTCAGTGTACAGAAATGTGCATTTGTGTCGAGTCGACCCACGAAATTATCGAGTCGACCCCTGATTCTGTCGAGCCGACTCCTGGACTGTGCGAGTCGACTCCGCTCAGACACCAGAAGAGTATTTTTCTGAGCACTTCGCGAGTCGACCCCAAGTCTTTCTCGAGTCGACTCCCGACTTTCAGGAGTCGACACTTCACTTTTAGCGAGTCGACCCCTAACCTTTTTAAACATTTCTATTTTTGGTAAGACGAGCTCGAGCCGACTCGGGAAAAGCATGAGTCGACTCCAGCAAATCTGGGCGTGATTTTTAACGATGACACATCAGCCCCAACGGTAAGATTTTTAAATAACGGCTATTTTTCTTGTCTCTAACGGATATATTTTTGCAGATTCTATAAATAGAGGAGCTCTTTTCAAATCAAAAAATCAAGAGAAAATCAAAAGAGAGAAAAGAATATCTTTTGAAAAGAGGGAAAAACAGAGCATATTGGAAAAATCATTAGCTCAAAGAAGAGTGATTCAAAAGGAGTGAAATCCAAGAGGAAGTTTCGTCTGCTCCTTCTCATCAATCCACAAAGCTCAAAGAAAATCCAAAGCATTTCAAAGGTCAAATCGGAGGATTTTCAAAAGGAGAAAAAGCTTCATCTCAACTCCAAAGTCTTCAACGGTCAAGAATCTGCTGAGGCGTGATTCAACACTTCAAGAGGAGTTAAAGAGAAGAAAGAAGAAAGCCAAAGCCAATCATCTGCAAACATCAGGCTTTTCTAACTCTTTATTTTTACTTTTTGTATATTTGCTCAAGGGGAGCTTTATTATAAACACTTTTATTCTTTGTTTGCTGATTCAATCAGTGGATTGAATCAGTGGAGGTTGTATACCTCGTTGCAAGCTGGAGTGCTTGTGTTGGGTTAGTTGTGAGCTTGTAGGGTTTTGTGCTGGTAAGCCCGAGTTAAAACCAGCTGGGTTCGTTGTGACCCGGGAAAAACAACAAGTTTGAGTTGTGAGCTTGTAAAACAACTCGGCTGTAATCAGGAGATTATAGTGTGGACCCAAGTGAATCTTGGGAGTGGACGTAGGTGTTGGATACACCGAACCACTATAAAATCTTGTGTTTGCCGTGCTTTTTTCTCTCTCTATCTCTCTTTATTTTGCTTATTATTATTAATTTCACTCACTTCACATCTTCAAATTTTTTTTAAAAGTTTAAATTTTTTAAAGAACCCAATTCACCCCCCCTCTTGGGTTGCCATCTGGGCCAACAATTGGTATCAGAGCAGTGCTCATTTGAATTTGATCACACGATCAAGAGCTAAAGATCCAAATGGCAGCTCAAGTTGGATCATTTGCTGAAGGTCATTCTACGAATAGACCTCCTTTATTTAATGGTTCCAATTATTCATATTGGAAAGCTAGAATGAGAATATTCATTCAAGCTTCTGATATGAATTATGGGGTGTTATAATTAATGGACCTAGTACACCCACACATTATTGATGGCACTATTGTTCCTAAGCCCGAAAGGGATTGGAATGATAATGATAGGAAAATGGCTCAGCTCAATGCTAAAGCCATGAATGTTTTATATTGTTCTTAGATGCAAATGAATTTAATAGAATCTCTACATGTAATTCCGCAAAAGAAATTTGGGATAGATTAGAAGTTACCCATGAGGGTACTAATCAAGTAAAAGAATCAAAATTAATATTTTGGTTCATAAATATGAATTGTTTAGCATGGAACAAACTGAAACCATCACATGCATGTACACTAGATTCACTGATATTGTAAATGGTTTAAAAAGTCTTGGTAAGACTTATACTAACTCTGAACTTGTTCGCAAAATTCTTAGGTCACTTCCAAGATCATGGGAAGCAAGGTGACAGCAATCCAAGAAGCCAAAGGACCTCAACACCTTACCTTTGGAGGAGCTACTTGGATCCTTATGACCCATGAGCTTCAATGAAACAACATCAAGAGGAGAGTCAAAAAGAAGAAAACATTGCCCTCAAAGCTGCAGAAAGGAAAAAGCAGCAGCGATGATGAAGATGATGATGATGATGAGACAGCTCTCCTTGCAAGAAATTCAAAAATTCATGCAAAGAAGGAGACCCTTCCACAAGAAGAAATTTGGAACAAAAATGGAAGGAGAAAAAGAAAAGAAAGAAAAAGGACAAAGACAAAGAGAAAGACCCTTTATGAGTGTAAGAAACCGGGCACTTTAGATATGATGTCCTCTTAAGAAAGCCTACAAGAAAAAGAAAAAGGCTATGGCAACTTGGAGTGATAGCGAAGAATCTTCTTCCGAAGAAGAAGAACAAAAGAAGTTGCAAATTTGCTTCATGGCAAACGATGACAACGAGGTAAGTTCCGAAAACCCTGATGATTTACATTTGATGAATTTTGATGCTTTAATGAACTTGATGATTTTAAATTTGAAAAAGAAATACAAGTTTTTGAAAAATGAAAATTCTTTAAAGAAAAGAAAACTTAAATGAAATTAAAAGAAAAAGGAAAAAAAAAAAGAAAAAGGAAAAAATAAATTGAAAAGGCATTGTTGATAAATTTACTTAAGGGTAGTCAAAAAGCTGTTTTTGATAAAGCTGGATTAGGATATAACGAAACAAAAATAAAAATTTTTTGTAAAAGAACCAAAGTAATCATGTTTAAATGTAACAAAAAGGACATAAATCTTTGAATGCAAAAAAAAATAAAAAATTAAATATTAAAGGAAAGAAAATATGGGTTCCAAAGGAACAATTTTTATTGCTACTAACCATGAAGGACCCAAGAAAGCTTGGGTACCTAAACATAAAGTTTGATTATTTGCAGGAGTGTCTTGCGGCCAAAAGATCAAAGCGAAAGTGGTATCTTGATAGTGGCTGCTCAAGACACATGACGGGTGACAAGGATCAATTCATCACCCTTGAAGAAAAGAGGAGGAGTTGTTACATTTGGGATAATGGCAAAGGCCAAATCATGGGGTTTGGTAAAATTCAAATAACTCCCTCCACATTTATTGAAAATGTCTTTATGTTGATGGTTTAAAGCATAATCTAATTAGTATTAGCCAATTATGTGATAAAGGTTTTAAAGTATCATTTGAAGCTTCTATATGCACTGTTTCTAATCCCATTGATAATAGCATTGTATTTATTGGAAATAGAAATGGCAATGTATACTTGATGATTTAGACAATTTGTCTACTAGTAATCATTGCTTAGTTGCTAATAATGCTAATATGAATGAGATTGGTTGGTTGTGGCATCGTAGATTAGGTCATGCAAGCACACACCTATTTCAAAATTAATTAGAATGGATTTAGTAAAGGACTTCCAAACTAGATTTTGAAAATAACAAAATTGTGATGCATGTCAATTTGGAAAACAAACTAGAAATTCTTTCAAATCTAAAAATGTTGTTTCAACTTCTAGGCCATTAGAGCTACTTCACATGGACCTTTTTGGACCTACTAGAACCACAAGTCTAGGAGGAAAGAAATATGGTCTTGTGATAGTAGATGATTATTCTAGATACACTTGGGTATTTTTTAGCTCACAAAGATGAGACTTTCTCATATTCTGAAATTCTTCAAGAAAGTCACAAATGAGAAAAACACACCATAGTGTCTCTAAGAAGTGATCATGGCACTGAATTTGAAAATCACTTATTTGAAAATTTTTGCTGAAAATGGCATTATCATAATTTTTCTGCACCTAGAACACCACAACAAAATGGAGTAGTTGAAAGAAAAATAGAACTTAGAAGACATGGCCCGTACCATGCTATGTGAAAGCAACTTACCAAAGTACTTTTGGGCGGAAGCTATAAACACAGCATGTTACATCTTAATAGAGCTTAATTAGGCCAATCTTAAGAAAACACCTTATGAATTATGGAATAATAGAAAACCAAATATAAGTTATTTTCATGCATTTGGTTGTAAATGTTTCATTCATAATAATGGTAAAAATAATCTTAGGAAAATTTGATGCAAAATCTGATGAAGGCATATTCTTAGGATATTCAACAACTAGTAAAGCCTATAGAGTATTTAACAAGAAAACTTAATTGTTGAAGAATCTATTCATGTAGTTTTTGATGAATCTTTAGCATCAAGTTCTGAAAAGATTGATGATGAGGAAGATACAAACATTTGAAAGAGATATTGAAAAATTAATATAGATGTATCTTCAGATCATGAACAAGAAGCTAAAGATGATGATTCACCTAGGGATGATGTTATTAATCATAATGATGTAGATCTTCCTAGAGATTGGAGATATGCCTATGGTCATCCAAGGAATTGATTATAGGTGATCCATCTCAAGGAGTAAGAACTAGATCATCTATGAGAAATATTAATCATCTTGCATTTGTATCTCAAATTGAACCTAAAACTATTGAAGAAGCTGAAAAAGATAATAATTGGATGTTAGCTATGCAAGAAGAATTAAATCAATTTACTAGAAATAATGTATGGACCTTAGTTGATAGACCTAAAGATCATTCTGTTATAGGATCAAAATGGGTATTAGAAATAAATTAGATGAAAATGGCATAGTAATTAGAAACAAAGCTAGATTAGTTGCAAAAGGATATAATCAAGAAGAAGGAATTGATTTTGATGAAACTTTTGCACCTGTAGCTAGATTAGAAGCAATTAGATATTACTTGCATTTGCATGTCATATGAATATTAATTTATTTCAAATGGATGTTAAAAGTGCATTTTTAAATGGATTTATAAATGAGAAGTTTTGTTGAACAACCACCTGGTTTTGAAGATCATGAATTTCAAATCATGTTTTTAAATTGCACAAAGCACTATATGGTTTAAAACAAGCACCTAGAGCTTGGTATGATAGATTAAGTAAATTTTAATTGAAAATGATTTTACAGAGGAAATGTTGATAAAACCTTATTTTTGAAAAGAAAAGATAAAGATTTATTAGTAGTACAAATATATGTTGATGATATGTATTCGGTGCTACTAACAATCTCTTTGTCAAGAATTTGCTAAGTTAATGCAGGGTGAATTCGAAATGAGCATGATGGGAGAACTCAACTTCTTCCTTGGACTCCAAATCAAACAAAGCAAAGAGGGAATCTTTCATCAACCAAACAAAGTACACAAGAGAAATTCTCAAGAAGTTTGGTATGGAATCAATCAAACCCCTCGGAACACCAATGAGTCCTTCATGCAAGCTGGACAAAGATGAAGAAGGTAAGAAGGTTGATCAAAAATATTATCGAGGTATGATCGGATCCCTACTTTACTTAACAGCAAGTAGACCAGATATATGTTTGCTGTTTGTTTATGTGCTAGATTTCAATCTGAACCTAAAGAATCACATTTAATTGCTGTTAAAAGAATACTTAAGATATTAAGTGGAACAAAAAATGTAGGTTNAGATGTATTTTAGAATTGACCTACCCTACGGCGGCAATTTCTAAGTTAAGTCTCAAAAGGTCTGATACGATGGGTCACACCATGAAGAAGTAATTAAATTAGTTAATTACTTTCTTGACCAAAATTAAGGAAATTAATGAGTATTAGAAATATGAGATATTTCGGAGATACTTATTAATTGAGAAGTTCTCATTTTAATTAGCAACTATTTGACCTACCCTACGGCAGAGATTAAAATTCCTTAGGCCTTTAAAGTAAACATGTTTTTGTGTATTTTAACATGTGCTTTTATGCATCTTATTTACTTTGCCTTAAATTGTGTAATGATATTTATGTATTATTTATTAAAATTTTTCTTATCTTTCAGCAAATATGTCAAACCCAATTTTCTCACTTCTCGCCTCTCAAGTATTAACTGGTGAAAATTTTGTTAAGTGGAAAAGCAACATGAATATCTTCTCATTAATGAAAACTTCCACTATGTCCTTAAGGAGGATTGTCCTCAGTGCCTCCAACCAATGCCTCCAAGGTTGCTGCTGAAGAGTACAACCGTTGGGTTGTTGCAAATAACAAAGCCCGCTGCTACTTGTTAGCAGCAATGAATGAGGTGCTTAGAACTAAGCACGAGGCCTTTGAAACTGCAAGAGAGATTATGAATCTCTGCAGCAGATGTTTGGACGCCCATCTGATCAATTATGAATGGCAAAATGGAGAATGGTTCTTCTGTTCGTGAGCACATCCTCAAAATGGTCAATCATTTCAATGAGGCTGAGATCAATGGAGCTAAAATTGATGAAAAGACTCAGGTTGGCATGATTCTGGAGACACTATCTCCTGCTTTTCTCCAATTCAGACTAATTACATTATGAATCATAAAAAGTGTAATCTGACTGAACTCCTGAATGAGCTGCAAATATATGAGGCTCTTATAGATGATAAGGGTGGTAAGGCAATTGTTGCTGAAACCAACGCAGCTGAGGCAAAGCCTTCTTCTTTGAAGAAAAAGAAGAATTATGTGGGAAAGAAAAAGGATAACAAGAAGAAGATCCAGAAGAAGAAAGGAAAGGCTGCTGCTCAGCCTAAACCTAAAGGAAAGTGTTTCCACTGTCATCAAGATGGCCATTGGAAAAAAACTGTAAAAAGTACCTTGATGAGCTGAAACAGAAAAAGAAACAAGGTAAATTAGATTTACTAGTCATGGAAACATGCTTAGTTGAGAATGATTTCTCAAGCTGGATTATTGATTCAGGAGCATCTAACCATGTCTGTGTTTCTTTGCAGATGCTTGAGTCTGCCCAGGATCTTCAAGTGGAGATTTTACAATGAGAGTAGGTAGTGGAGAAAAGGTGTCAGCAACAGCAGTAGGGATAGTTCGACTATCGTTTGCTGATAATAAATATTTGCTTTTGGACAATGTTTATTATATTCCATTTCAAACGGAATTTGATTTCGGTGTCAAAGTTGTATGAACAATTTATTTCTGTTTCTTTCAGTGTTGACTCTGTTTCAATTTATAAGAATGGAATAAATATTTGTTCTGGCTATGTTGAAAATGTTTATATTTTGTTAAACCAAATTCCAACAACTTGCTTAAACCGAAAAGTTTAAAGTCGCTGAACCAACTCCTAAAAGAAGAAAAGTTGCGAATAATGATAATGACACGTATTTATGGCATTTGAGGCTTGGTCATATTAATATAGACAGAATAGAAAGACTAGTGAAGGATGGTCCTTTAAGAGAGCTAAGGGTTGGCACTCTACCAGTTTGTGAATCCTGTCTAGAAGGCAAAATGACCAAAAGACCTTTTTAGCAAAAGGTGAAAGAGCAAAAGTACCTTTAGAGATCATACATACTGATGTATGTGGGCCTTTGAATGTCAAAGCTAGAGGGGGCTATGAATATTTCATCACATTCATTGATGATTATTCTAGATATGGATATGCATATCTGATGCAAAGAAAATCCGAGGCCTTTGAAAAGTTCAAAGAATTCCATGCTGAAGTAGAAAAACAACTCAGTAAATCAATCAAAACTCTTCGATCTGATCGAGGAGGAGAGTACTTGGATTATGAATTTCAGGACCACTTGATTGAGAATGGAATATTATCACAGCTCACGGCACCTGCGACACCACAGTAAAATGGTGTAGCTGAAAGAAGGAATCACACTTTGCTTGATATGATAAGATCATGTTAAGCTATTCTTCTTTGCCTAACTCATTTTGGGGATATGCATTACAAACAGCTGTATACATTCTAAACTTAGTTCCACCTAAGTCAATCCCTAAGACTCCATTAGAGTTATGGAATGGTTGCAAGCCTAGTTTGCGACACATCCGCATTTGGGGATGTCCAGCCCATGTGCTGAAGGGAAAGACTGGGAAGTTGGAACATCGTTCAGAAGTATGCATGTTTGTTGGGTACCCTAATGGAACGAGAGGAGGACTTTTTATAATGCTCAAGATGACAAAGTTTTTGTATCGCAAATGCAACGTTTCTCGAGTACAATTATATGACAGAATTCAAACCTAGAAGTAAAGTAGTTATGGAAGAGTTGCTAGCTGATGAGATCAGCCCCACACCAACAAAAGTTATTGAACGACAAAAAGTTAAGACCACTACTCAAGATCAAATACCACCGCCACCACGACGTAGTGGGAGAAAATTAGATTACCATCCGCTATGGTCAGGATAGAGAAGCACAAGTTGCAATCACCGATGGCAGTGATGATGATCCATTGACAACAAGATGGCAATGGAGGATGTTGATCAAGAGATGGCAGGAAGCCATAAACTCGAAATGGAATCAATGTATTCTAATTCAGTCTGGAAGCTTGTAGATCTACCAGAAGGTGTAAAGCCTATTGGATGCAAATGGATCTATAAGAGAAAAGAGGAGCCGATGGAAAATTAGAGACTTTCAAGGCTAGGTTAGTGGCAAAGGGTTTTACCCAAAAGGAAGGAGTAGACTATGAGGATACTTTTTCGCCAGTAGCCATGGTAAAATCCATTCGGATTCTCTTATCCATTGCTGCTCATTATGATTATGAGATATGGCAAATGGATGTCAAGACGGCATTTTTGAAGCCATCTTGAAGAGACTATTCATATGGTCCAACCAGAGGGTTTTATGGTTAAAGGCCAAGAGCAGAAAGTCTGCAAATTGCAAAGGTCCATTTATGGGCTTAAGCAAGCTTCTAGATCTTGGAACATCAGATTTAATGAAGCCATAAAATGTTATGGTTTTGAACAAAATTTAGGTGAACCTTGTGTCTATAAGCAAAAGGAAGGAAATAAAGTGGTCTTCTTAGTTCTTTATGTGGATGACATTTTACTCATTGAGAATGATGTAGGATCTCTGTCCAAATAAAGAACTGGCTAGCCAGCCAATTCCAAATGAAGGATTTGGGAGAAGCAAGCTACATTCTTGGCATCCAAATTATACGGGATCGCAAGAATAGGCTTTTGGCGTTGTCTCAGGCATCGTATATTGACAAAGTGCTTATCAGATTTGCGATGCAAAACTCTAAGAAAGGTAATTTACCTACTCGACATGGAGTTCATCTTTCTAAAGAGCAGTGTCCTAAAACACCGCAAGAGGAGGAAGATATGAGATGGATTTCCTATGCTTCGACAGTTGGTAGTTTGATGTATGCAATGTTGTGTACAAGACCCGACATCTGCTTTGCAGTGGGAGTGGTTAGCCGATACCAGTCAAACCCAGGATTGGATCACTGGGTTGCAGTCAAGCATATTCTGAAATATCTGAGACATACGAGAAACTATATGCTGGTATATTCCAGTAGGGATTTGATTCCTGTTGGATATACAGATTCTGATTTTCAATCAGATAGAGATTCTAGGAAGTTTACTTCTGGAGCGGTGTTCACTTTGGAGGAGGAGCCATTATATGGAGAAGCGTCAAGCAAATCTGCATTGCTGACTCAACCATGGAGGCTGAATATGTAGCGGCTTGTGAAGCAGCTAAGGAGGCAGTCTGGCTTCGGAATTCTTAAAAGATCTAGAAGTTGTTCCAGATATGCATGAACCAGTTAGACTCTACTGCGACAACAGTGGCGCAGTAGCCAATGCCAAGGAACCCAGAAACCACCGTAGAGGAAAGCATATAGAGAGAAAATTTTACCTTGTGAGAGAGATTGTCAGTAGAGGAGACGTTTCAGTTGAGAAGATCGCATCTGCGATCAATATAGCTGATCTGTTTACTAAGACATTACCGGCTCGAGGTTTTGAGCTACATCTTGATGGGATGGGACTTAGAGACATATCGCATTTACTTTAGGGCAAGTGGAGATTGTTGGGATATGTGTCCATAAACAAATGGCATTTATTATTTTGCTGAATATTTGAGACTTGCATGCATGTTATGATGCTTTATAAATATCAAAAATCCTGGATTATTTAAATATGAATTTAAATATTGTATATAAGTGTTATATACAGAGGATAATATTTAAAGTAGAATAATCTAAACTTGTCCATAATTATAAATTAAAGTTGCAATAGGGATCTTTAATTTAAAATTACTAGTGCGGTTCATTACATTCTGAATGAAACGATCTTATCCAGATTGTTGATAATGAGATTATCGAAATGAAAGCGCTTTATATAATTTGATTATATAGGACTGGAACATGATTAATTATGAATCTCTAATAAATTCGTTGTTAAAATAGAGAATTCAAAATTAATCAATGATGGTCATATGTGAATCGATCTTAATTCTGAGTAATTAATAGACTCCTATTTATTGTATTATATTTTTTAACTTACCGGGTAATGACACAGAAACATAGTGTCAAATTCTTGGTATATTGGAAATATAATAACATAAGTAGCCGGAATATTAATATACAAGATGAAATCCATTCTTTGTAAAGAAGTCAGATGGACGGTTCCCATAAGTGTTGATTCGGGACTTGAATAATAAGAGCGCTCAATTTATGATTGGATCATAAATATATTATTCATTATAGAATCAATGGTACTTATGGATAAAGATATGATTAAAGAGGTTAACGGAAAATGCCTAGCTTTAATCATGAACCGTTTATGGAGGATTGATTTATATGCAGTGACTAATTCAAATCCTTATGAATATAATTAATTTTATAATTTTAAGAGTGCAATTCTAAATTTTTAGTGGAGTAATTTGGAATTAATAATTTTAATATTTTAATTAAGGTGTTAATTGAATGTCAAAATTATTGGAGCTTAGAATTATAATGTCCATAGTTCCTCTGGACGACTCCATTAAATTATGTAAACTTTATGATATGTTGGGTTGAGTTATTAATTTGAATTGAGAATTCTAAATTATTTTTCATATAGAAATTAATTGGATTAATTTTATTATACGGTGTGCTAGGGAACACATCGTAGCATATTCTACGAGAAAAGTCTATGTGGAAATTATTTAGTTGTTGGAGAAATAAATATGGGATCGTGAGAGAGTCTTTTTCTCTCCCGATATACCAACAATTGGTTGTTGGATCATATACGTTAAATTAATTCCAAGAGTTGGAACTTCTCTTTAAGTTTTAATTAATTGATTAATTAATTAAAGAGGTTGGAAGTTGTTATTCTCTATGAATATAAGATTCATGAGAGACAGAGAAGATCGGGACAACAATGATCAACCACAGAGAGTTCCTCCTTCAACTTCACTTTATCTCATGAGTTGAGAATACAAAGTGAATTAAAATTCAGTTGTGTAATCTCAACCCAAATCAAAAGGAACGCCCACTCGTTCGTGTTCATCATAATCTGGAGAACGTTTGGAAAGATCCGTGGTAATCAAAGGATTTGGTGATTCCAAGGTATTGTTTGTGAAGAACAAAAGGCCAATTTCTTAATCTCTTTATTATTCTTGTTATTAAATTAATACGGGTATAGATCGTGCTAACTCAATTTTTAAGATATGTGATTTGATCCGTATCTTGTTTCCGCTAAGATAAGTGATTTGATCCTTATCATGCTTCCGCAAACATCTCAGAATCATTCTGAGATAACCATCAGCAGGTGCCATGAGCTGTGATAATATTCCATTCTCAATCAAGTGGTCCTGAAATTCATAATCCAAGTACTCTCCTCCTCAATAAGATCGAAGAGTTTTGATTGATTTACTGAGTTGTTTTCTACTTCAGCATGGAATTCTTTGAACTTTTCAAAGGCCTCGGATTTTCTTTGCATCAGATATGCATATCCATATCTAGAATAATTATCAATGAATGTGTTGAAATATTCATAGCCCCCTCTAGCTTTGACATTCAAAGGCCCACATACATCAGTATGTATGATCTCTAAAGGTGCTTTTGCTCTTTCACCTTTTGCTGAAAAAGGTCTTTTGTCATTTTGCCTTCTAGACAGGATTCACAAACTGGTAGAGTGCCAACCCTTAGCTCTCTTAAAGGACCATTCTTCACTAGTCTTTCTATTCTATTATATTAATATGATCAAGCCTCAAATGCTATAAATATGTGTCATTATCATTATTCGCAACTTTTCTTCTTTTAGGAGTTGGTTCAGCGACTTTAAACATTTCGGTTTGAAGCAAGTTATTGGAATTTGGTTTAACAAAATATAAACCATTTTCAACATACCCAGAACAAATATTATTTCATTTTTATAAATTGAAACAGAGTCAACACTAAAAGAAACAAAAATAAATTGTTCATGCAACTTTGACACCGAAATCAAATTCCGTTTGAAATCCGGAATATAATAAACATTGTCCAAAAGCAAATATTTATTATCAGCAAACGATAGTCGAACTATCCCTACTGCTGTCGTTGACACCTTTTGTCCACTGCCTACTCTCATTGTGAAATCTCCCACTTGAAGATCCCGGGCAGACTCAAGCATCTGCAAAGAAACACAGACATGGTTAGATGCTCCTGAATCAATAATCAGCTTGAGAAATCATTCTCAACTAAGCATGTTTCCATGACTAGTAAATCTAATTTACCTTGTTTCTTTTTCTGTTTCAGCTCATCAAGGTACTTTTTACAGTTCCTTTTCCATTGGCCATCTTGATGACAGTGGAAACACTTTTCTTTTGGCTTAGGCTGAGCAGCAGCCTTTCCTTTCTTCTTCTGGATCTTCTTCTTGTTATCCTTTTTCTTTCCCACATAATTCTTCTTCTTTTTCTTGAAGAAGAAGGCTTTGCCTCAGCTGCGTTGGCTTCAACAACAATTGCCTTACCACCCTTATCATTTATAAGAGTCTCATATATTTGCAGCTCATTTAGGAGTTCAGTCAGATTACACTTTTTATGATTCATAATGTAATTAGTCCTAAATTGAAGAAAAGCGGGAGATAGTGTCTCCAGAATCGTGCCAACCTGAGTCTTTTCATCAATTTTAGCTCAATTGATCTCAGCCTCATTGAAATGATTGACCATTTTGAGGATGTGCTCACGAACAGAAGAACCATTCTCCATTTTGCCATTCATGATGACTTTTACAGCTTTGTAGCGAGCCTGATCAGATGGGCGTCCAAACATCTGCTGCAGAGATTCCATAATCTCTCTTGCAGTTTCAAATGCCTCGTGCTTAGTTCTAAGTACCTCATTCATTGCTGCTAACAAGTAGCAGCGGGCTTTGTTGTTTGCAACAACCCAACGGTTGTACTCTTCAGCAGCAACCTTGGAGGCATTGGTTGGAGGCACTGGAGGACAATCCTCCTTAAGGACATAGTGATAGTTTTCAATAATGAGAAGGATATTCATGTTGCTTTTCCACTTAACAAAATTTTCACCAGTTAATACTTGAGAGGCGAGAAGTGAGAAAATCGGGTTTGATATATTTGCTGAAAAATAAGAAAAATTTCAATAAATAATTACATAAATATCATTACACAATTTAAGGCAAAGTAAATAAGATGCATAAAAGCACATGTTAAAATACACAAAAATATGTTTACTTTAAAGGCCTAAGGAATTTTAATCTCCATAACTAAGTGCTACCGTAGGGTAGGTCAAATAGTTGCTAATTAAAATGAGAACTTCTCAATTAATAAGTATCTCCTGAAATATCTCATATTTCTAATACTCATTAATTTCCTTAATTTTGATCAAGAAAGTAATTAACTAATTTAATTATTTCTTCATGAGTATGACCCATTGTATGACTTAACTTAGAAATTACCGCCGTAGGGTAGGTCAATTCTAAAATACATCTTAAAAGTCCTATCACATGGAAGACAACCTTGGTTTTGCCATTAGTAGATACCCTCTGTAGGGAGGACGAATCAAAGCGTCACGAGGCGCTACTAATAACTCACGGTGTTGTACTAACGATGGAGACCAAGGGTTTATATTGTCATATTACCCCTCCCACTCATTATTTTGCAAAAGTGTATTTTATTTATAAAACAACTTTTGTTTCATACACTCGTAGTTAATTTAAACAATTTAAATTACTAAGATTTTATAATGTTAAACACTTTAAAATTATAAAATAAGCTAAATGTGATAACTTAAATATAACATTTAAATTTAAAACATCACATTTGGCACATTAATTTTGCAAATCCAATTACTCAATTAATTTACAAATTTAATCTCATTAAATTTATTGCAAAGTGCATTAAATATAATTTACTAAAAACTTTTTAGTAAAAAATAATAAAATAATAATGCACAGATGCATGACATATAATAATTAGGTAGACACATTTCTATCTAATATGGCATACTAGACATGAAATAATTATTATAGTCATAACAAAACATTTCATAAAAACAAAACGGAAAAACTTCTTAGAGTAAATGTGATTATTATCAACATAACAAAAACATTTAATAAGAAGCGAAATATATGACTCTTCACGTCTTTGGAGTCAGTGAGACTCATCGAGGGAAGGGATTCCCCACTCAAAACCTCTTGGAAAAAATTCTATCGGACAGCCTTTAAAAAATTCTCAATGAAATGGACTATATAAAAGTATAAAAAAATTTTAATTGAGAACTTTTCTAAATCATGAAGAACCCTTCTTCATCAATACAAAATGAATCAAATATTCAATTGATCTAATCAAAAGGAAATTGCATAACTTATTCCATGGAATAGAAAAATTAACGCCAATCCATTCGCACATGCATTTATCATCATGAAAATATTAAAAAACATATACCATTATGCATGAGTGCCTACCCAATTATCATATAATTTATTATTAAATTAATAGGGGTATAACCTGGCTTTGATACCAATTGATGGTTATCTCAATACGACTTTGAGATGTTTGCGGAAGCGAATAAGGATCAAATCACATATCTTAGCGGAAACAAGATAAGGATCAAATCACATATCTTAAAAATTGAGTTAGCGCGATCTATACCCGTATTAATTTAATAACAAGAACAATAAGAAGATTAATAAATTTACCTTTCGTTCTCCACCAACACTACCTTGGAATCACCAAATCCTTTTGATCACCACGGATCTTTCCAAACATTCTCCAGATTATGATGAACACGAACGAGTGGGCGTTCCTTTTGATTTGGGTTGAGATTACACAACCGAGTTTAATTCACTTTGTATTCTCAACTCATGAGATAAAGTGAAGTTGAAGGAGGAACTCTCTGTGGTTGATCATTGTTCTCCAATCTTCTTCTCTGTCTTTAGTGAATCTTATATTCCTAGAGAATAATAACTATCAACCTTATTAATTAATTAATATTTAAAAGATCACTTCCAACTCTTGGAATTACTTTAAGTATCAATCCAACAACCAATTGTTGGTTAGATATATTTATCATGGGACGTTACAGATCCCATATTTATTTCTCCAACAATTAAATAATTTTCAAATAGACTTTTCTTGTGGAATATGCCTACGACATGTTCCTTAGCACACCGTATAATAGAAATTAATCTAATTAATTTCTATATGAAAAATAATTTAGAATTCTCAATTCCAAATTAATAACTCAACCCAACATATCATAAAGTTCACATAATTTAATGGAGCCGTCCAGAGGAACTATGGACATTATAATTCTAAGCTCCAATAATTTTGACATTCAATTAACACCTTAATTAAAATATCAAAATTATTAATTTCAAATTACTTCACTAAAAATTTGGAACTGCACTCTTAAAATTATAAAATTAATTATATTCAAAACGATTTGAATCGTCCATTGATATAGTCACCACATATAAATCAATCATCCAGTTCATGATTAAAGCTAGGCATTTTTTGTTAACCTCTTTAATCACATCTTTATCCATAAGTACCATTGATTCTATAATGAATAATATATTTATGATCCAATCATAAATTGAGCGCTCTTATTATTCAAGTGTCCATCTGACTTCTTTACGAAGGAATGGATTTCATCTTGTATATTAATATTCCCGGCTACTTATGTTATTATATTTCTAATANCCAATCATAAATTGAGCACTCTTATTATTCAAGTCCCAAATCAACACTTATGGGAACCGTCCATCTGACTTCTTTACGAAGGAATGGATTTCATCTTGTATATTAATATTTTCGGCTACTTATGTTATTATATTTCCAATATACCAAGAATTTGACACTATGTTTCTGTATTTCAAAAAATATATACAATAAATAGGAGTCTATTAATTACTCAGAATTAAGATCGATTCATATATGACCATCATTGATTAATTTTGAATACTCTATTTTAACAACGAAATTTATTAGAGATTCATAATTAATCGCATTCCAGTCCTATATAATCAAATTATATAAAGCACTTTCATTCCGATAATCTCATTATCAACAATCCGGATAAGATCATTTCATTCAGAATGTAATAAAACTAGTAATTTTAAATTAAAGATTTTGTTCAAAACCATAAGATTTTATGGCTTCATTAAATCTGATGTTCCAAGATCTAGAAGCTTGCTTAAGCCCATAATTGGACCTTTGCAATTTGCAAACTTTCTGCTCTTGGCCTTTAACCACAAAACCCTCTGGTTGGACCATATGAATAGTCTTTTCAAGATGGCCGTTAAAAAATGCCGTCTTGACATCCATTTGCCATATCTCATAATAATAATGAGCAGCAATGGATAAGAGAATCCGAATGAATTTTAGCATGGCTACTGGCGAAAAAGTATCTTCATAATCTACTCCTTTCTTTTGGGTAAAACCCTTTGCCACCAACCTAGCTTTGAAAGTCTCTACTTTTCCATTGGCTCCACTTTTTCTCTTATAGATCCATTTGCATCCAATAGGCTTTATGCCTTCTGGTAGATCTACAAGCTTCCAGACTGAATTAGAATACATTGATTTCATTTCGAGTTTCATGGCTTCCTGCCATTTTTCTTGATCAACATCCTCCATTGCCATCTTGTATGTCAATGGATCATCATCACTGCCATCGTTGACTGCAACTTGTGCTTCTCCATCCTGACCATAGCGGATGGATAATCTTATTTTACTCCCACTACGTGGTGGTGGTGGTGGTATTTGATCTTGAGTAGTGGTCTCAACTTTTTGTTGTTCAACAACTTTTATTAGTGTGGAGCTGATCTCATCAGCTAGCAACTCTTCCAGAACTACTTTACTTCTAGGTTTAAATTCGATCATATAATTATACTCAAGAAACGTAGCATTTGTCGACACAAATACTTTGTTATCTTTAGTACTATAAAATAGACATCCTCTCATTCCCTTAGAGTATCCAACAAACATGTATACTTCTGAACGAGGTTCCAATTTTTTAGTCTTTTCCTTCAGCACATGGGCTGGACATCCCATATGCGGATGTGTCTCAAACTAGGTTTGCGACCGTTCCATAACTCTAAGAGAGTTTTAGGGATTGACTTAGATGAAACTAAGTTTAGAATGTATACAGCTTTTGTAATGCATATCCCCAAAATGAGATAGGCAAAGAAGAATAGCTTAACATTAATCTTGTTGGCCCAGATGGCAACCCAAGAGGGGGGGGGGGGGTGAATTGGGTTCTTTAAAAAATTTAACACTTTGAAAACAATTTGCTTGATGTGAAAGTCCTCAAGTATAATGAATTAATAAAAGCCAAGCACAAGATGATAAAGAGAGAGAGAGACAAATTCACGACAAACACACAAAGATTTATAGTGGTTCGGTGTTAGCCACCTACGTCCACTCCCAAGCAATTCTTGGGTCCACACTATAATCCTCTGATTATAGTTGAGTTGTTTTACAAGATCACAACTCTAACTTGTTGTTTTACATGGGGTCACAACGAACTCAATCGGTTTTCACAGGTTCACCAGCACAAAACCTTAACCCAAGCTAAACTTAGCTTGCCCCAAGGTAAACTACCTCAACTAATTCAATCCCCTGATTGAATTAGACAACAACAAATCAATTTAATGTTTACAACAATGTAAAGCTCCTTAAACTGAGCAAATATGCAATGTAAATAAACAAGGGTAAGAAAAGCCTAATTGAAGCAATTTTGAATTGAGCTTTTCTTCTTTTCCTCTTTTCTTTTGAATGATTGAATCAAGCTTCAGCTCTGATTCTTGACAGAAATTTGATGAAGAGAACGTTGAGGAACTAGGGCTTTTGCTCTTCTTCTTTTTTCCTTTGAAAATCCATCGATTTTGATCTTTGAGGGCTTTGGATTTCTTTTATATCTCTCTTCAGATGATGGGTGTGGACTCAAAGATTTCTCCTTGAAATTTCTCTCTTTTTTTTACTGGATATTTTCTTGATATTTTTTTTGTTTTTCACTCCTCTTTTTTGAACGGTCGGATATCCCCTTTATATAGATTTTCAATCCGAGATTAGGTGAGAAATAGCCGTTGAAAATGTACCTTGATGAGTTCTCCATGCAAGAAAATAGATCCGTTGAAGAGTAGGTGAGAAATTATAGCCGTTGGAGCTGATCTGTCACTTTTGAAAATCGTCCTCTGACAGGTTGAGTCGGCTCCAACTTTTCATGTGTCGGCTCCAAATCGGTTTCCAAAAATGGCAAAAAATAATCCGTCGTGAATCAGCTCCAACTTTACAAAGTGTCGACTCACCGCTGTCAGGAGTCGGCTCCCGATTCTGAGGTGTCGGCTCCAAGAATTGCTCCGAAAAACATTGTCTCTGTAACTCAGGTTAGAGTCGGCTCCAAAAATTCATGTGTCGGCTCGACTTCTGAAGCAGAAAATAGTTCTCTGTATCTCAGGTTAGAGTCGGCTCCTACTGTTAGGGTGTCGGCTCCAAACCATGCCAAAAATCCTAAACTATTCGATACGCTCTGGAGTCGGCTCGAGACTGTTAGGGTGTCGGCTCTAACTTCTAAACTTTTTAATAATCCATTAAAATTCAATTCAAAACTAATTTTCATATACCTTTTGAATAATTAAACGTTCTTAATTCATGAAACACTTATCAAATTTATCAGAAACACAATGAATATACTCATGGCTTTTGTTAATCATCAAAATCAATTAATTGGGTAAATAATTTCTTAATAATTTTTTCAACAATCTCTCCCTTTTTTATGATGAAAAAACATTGAGTATATATATAATCAATTAATGCATAATTATCAAAAATTTAAATTTAAGGTTAAGCTCCCCCTTAATGAGGTAGCTCCCCTTATGTTGGTGCATATGTTAATTCTATTCCATTTGACATTAATTCTTTTCAACATGCATAATTGAAGTACTATTCTCCTTCATTTTTCATAACTTTTATGCATATACAAATACCTCTTCTTCAAATACCTCTTCTCTCCTCCTTTTTTGTAATCAAAAAAAGGTTTAGAAGGTGCATTAAGGCTTTAAATTAACATCAATTATAGGAATTAAGTATCAAAGTCAAAGATCAAAACTAAGTCCAAGTCAATTATCAAAATTCAAGTATCATATTCATTAAATACTGAAATTTTACATCAAAATGTTCATTACATCATTCAACAAAGTATCAAAATGTTTACTTCAAAATATTTCATTACTTCATTCATATAAACATTCTATTACATTAAAAAGCAAACTAAACATCAAAATCATAAAGCAAACTAAACATCAAAATCAAATTACATCATAAAGCAAACTAAACATCAAAATCTAAGAAGTCTCTTAAGTTCTTCTAGTATCTTTCCCATGCCACTTTCTTGTATCTTCATAAAGTCATTCAACTTATTTTCTACCAAGGAAGCAGCCACAGTCACTTTTTCTTGCAGCTCCGCATTACATTTGGAATAAGTCTCAGAATCTCCTTCAATATCCTTGATTTTCTCAAAAATATGCATAAGATCTGTCTTCAAGGCTTCAGATGAGGTTTCAAAGGATGACTCAATCTTGTTGACTTTTTCTTCCAAAGAGTAATAGAGCTCCCTTAAGCTCAAAAGTCTACTATCAAGTTCAACTTTCATCTTCTCCTCATGACTAGTAAAGAGCTCCTTTAGGTGCTCCAGCTGAGCACTAGAAAATCCAAAGAAGTGGAAGTAGGAATAGGTGTAGGTGCTGATGGTGCTGGTGCTGGACTACTGGGTCTAGGTGAAGGATAACTCATAGAAGGTCCAGCCTCTGAAGACCAGGCGTAGTAGCTCCAACTTCGGCTGTCCTTTCATCTAAGTGTCCCTTCCTCTCCCATTGGCCATTGACTTTGACAAAGCCCATACGATGCAATGTAGCCGAGTTGTAAAAATCAGTGTGCCTTAAGTTCTTCATCGGCTCGTTATCAGATATTAACTCCTTGATTTTGAAAGGCCATGGTCAAAATCATGCCATCAGGTAGAGTGGACCTTTTCTTATTACCAGCCTCTGCCATGTACCATATCATCATCCCAGCAAGATTCAAAAGCTGACTAGTCAAAACACAATCCATAATCAAAATGTCTCGCTCCGAACATACTCAAATCTTCCAGTTTTTGGAAAAGTATTCTACTACAATATTATGTAATAACCTAAGCTCCAGGGGTAATTGATTTGCCCTTATCTCTTCAAATTCAGTAACTTCCCTTCCAAGTATTCTTGATAGAGCCTCTGCCCTCTCACTATGGGAACTAGCAGTTAATCCAATCACAGGGATTTCTAACAGATTTCCAAGAATCTTCGAAGTCAAGTGAATTCTTTTTCCTCTTACAAGACTTACAATTCCTCCGTCTCCTCTAGATAAATTGTGATAAAATTTTTGACAAGTGCAGGATAAGTGGAACATCTAGGGAACATACCTTTTTCCATCCCATTTCTTTAAGCTGCCGCCCTAGGAAAAATCCCTCTGCCTCAAAGAAATGAAAATCCACTTTCCTGCCCATCGTAATAACTAGCCTGCTAGGATGTCTGTCTGAGGTGAGGATGGACTGGGAATCGCGCTCGTGTGGATGCAGACGAAGAGGATGAAGAGCTTGGTGAAGGCTGCCGCGCCGACGCCTCACGGTTCTTTTTTTCGTCGTCACATGAGCCCCAAACACCGATCCTCTACATTTAGGTGCCATTGGATACTAGTGGATGAAGGATTTGAGAGATTTAGAGTTTTGAAAAGAGTGGGGAAAAGTTTGGAGTCGAATGAAATGAGAAAGGTGTCGACTTTGCCTTAATAAAGTCAATCTTGGACCACTTGGAGTCGACTCCCGCAAAGCGAGGTGTCGGCTCCAGGTCGCTAACACAGTCAGCGCCCGAAGTGGAGTCAACTCTGAAAGGCAGGTGTGGCTCCAAAATCTCAGACAAAACTAGAGTCGACTTCGATAACCATGGTGTCGGCTCTAAGATAGTTTCAGTGAAAAAATAAGAGTTTCAAAGAATCTGAAACATGTCCGAAAAGTCTTCAAATTTTGGATAAATCAACTTTGAAATGTGATGAATCAAGGGGTTCAAATATCTAGATAAATTTTCCTTAAAATCACAAGAAAATAAAAAAATGATTGAATTCTAGATAACCATTCCTAGAAGATTTAAAATTCTTTCCAATGGATTACAAACTCCTAATTCTCCTCTAAGATAACAAAATCTTTCTTCACTTAAAGGTTTTGTAAAAATGTCAGCTAATTGTTCATCAGTACTAACATAATCAAGACAAATGTCATTATTAGCTACATGTTCTCTAATAAAATGATATCTAATTTCAATGTGTTTAGTTCTTGAGTTGTATAGGATTTTTAGTTAAGTTTATTGCACTAGTGTTATCACATCTAATTGGTGTTTTATCAAGTGTTATACCATAATCTTCAAGTTGTCGCTTAATCCAAAGGATTTGAGCACAGCAACTTCCAGCTGCAACATATTCAGCTTTAGCAGTTGATAATGCAACTAAATTTTGCTTTTTGCTAAACCAAGAGATTAAGTTACTTCCTAAAAATTGTCATGCACCACTTGTACTCTTTCTATCCAATTTACAACCAGTATAATCAGAATCAGAATATGTAATTAAATTTAATGTTGAGTCTCTAGAATACCATAATCCTACATTTTTAGTTCCATTTAGATATCTAAGTATTCTTTTTACTGCAATTAAGTGAGATTCTTTAGGTTCATATTGATATCTGCACATAAACATACTGCAACTAATATCAGGTCTACTTGCTCTTAAGTAAAGTAGAGATCCGATCATACCTCTGTAATATTTTTGATCAATAGGCTTACCATCTTCATCTTTATCTAACTTGCATGAAGGACTCATTGGTGTTCCAAGAGGTTTAACTGATTCCATACCAAACTTCTTGAGAATTTCTTTTGTGTACTTTGTTTGGTTGATGAAAATTCCCTCTCTTTCTTGCTTTATTTATAGTCCAAGAAAGAAGTTGAGTTCTTCCATCATGCTCATCTCAAATTCACCCTGCATTAACTTTGCAAATTCTTGACACAAAAGATTATTAGTATCACCGAATACAATATCATCTACATAGATTTGTACTACCAATAAATCTTTATCTTTTCTTTTCAGAAATAGGGTTTTATCAACATTTCATCTAAAAAAATCATTTTAATTAGAAATTTGCTTAATCTATCATACCAAGCTCTAGGTGCTTGTTTTAAACCATAGAGTGTTTTGTGTAATTTAAAAACATGATTTGAAAATTCATGATCTTCAAAACTTGGTGGTTGTTCTACAAAACTTCATCATTTATAAAACCATTTAAAAATACACTTTTAACATCCATTTGAAATAAATTAATGTTCATATGACGCAAATGCAAGTAATACTCTAATTGCTTCTAATCTAGCAACAGGTGCAAAAGTTTCATCAAAATCAATTCCTTCTTCTTGATTATATCCTTTTGCAACTAATCTAGCTTTATTTCTAATTATGATGCCATTTTTATCTAATTTATTTCTAAATAACCATTTAGATCCTATAACAAATAACCTTTAGGTCTATCAACTAAGGACCATACATTATTCCTAGTAAATTGATTTAATTTCTCTTGCATAGCTAACATTCAATTACTATCTTTTTCAGCTTCTTCAACAGTTTTGGGTTCTACATGAGACACAAATGCAAGATTATTATTGATCCTCATTGATGATCTAGTTCTTACTCCTTGAGATGGATCACTTATGATTAAATCCTTAGGATGACCATAAGCATATCTCCAATCTCTAGGTAGATCTACATCATTACGAGTAGTATCAATAACATCATCCTTAGATGAGTCATCATCTTTAGCTTCTGGTTCATGGTCTGAAGATACATCTATATTTAATTTTTTAATATCTCTTTCAAGCAAAATTATATCTTCCTCATCATCAATCTTTTAGAACTTGATGCTAAAGACTCATCAAATACTACATGAATTGACTCTTCTACAATTAAATACTTCTTGTTAAATACTTTATAGACTTTACTAGATGTTGAATAACCTAAGAATATACCTTCATCAGATTTAGCATCAAACTTCCCAAGATTGTCCTTACCATTATTATGAATAAAACATCGACAACCAAATGCATGAAAGTAACTAATGTTAGGTTTCCTATTATGCCATAATTCATAAGGAGTATTCTTAAGGATTGGCCTAATTAAAGCTCTATTTTAGATGTAACATGCTGTGTTTATAGCTTCCATCCAGAAGTACTTTGGGAGTTGGCTTTCACATAGCATGGTACGGGCCATATCTTCTAATGTTCTATTTTTCCTTTCCATGACTTCATTTTGTTGTGGTGTTCTAGGTGCAGAAAAATTATGATGAATACCATTTTCAATACAAAAATCTTTAAATTGATGATTTTCAAATTATGTTCCATGATCACTTCTAAGAGACACTATGGTTGTGTTTTTCTCATTTGTGACTTTCTTGAAGAATTTTAAAAATATCGAGAAAGTCTCATCTTTGTGTGCTAAAAATAATACCCAAGTATATCTAGAATAATCATTTACTATCACAAGACCATACTTCTTTCCTTCTAGACTAGTGGTTCTAGTAGGTCCAAAAAGGTCCATATGTAGTGGTTCAAGTGGCCTAGTAGTTGAAACAATATTTTTAGCATCAAGTTCTGAAAAGATACCTCTATATTTAATTTTTTAATATCTCTTTCAAGCAAAATTGTATCTTCCTCATCATCAATCTTTTCAGAACTTGATGCTAAAGACTCATCAAATACCACATGAATTGACTCTTCTACAATTAAATACTTCTTGTTAAATACTTTATAGACTTTACTAGATGTTGAATAACCTAAGAATATACCTTCATCAGATATAGCATCAAACTTCCCAAGATTGTTTACCATTATTATGAATAAAACATCGACAACCAAATGCATGAAAGTAACTAATGTTAGGTTTCCTATTATGCCATAATTCATAAGGAGTATTCTTAAGGATTGGCCTAATTAAAGATCTATTTAAGATGTAACATGCTATGTTTATAGCTTCCATCCAGAAGTACTTTGGGAGTTGGCTTTCACATAGCATGGTACGGGCCATATCTTCTAATGTTCTATTTTTCCTTTCCATGACTCCATTTTGTTGTGGTGTTATAGGTGCAGAAAAATTATGATGAATGCCATTTTCAATACAAAAATCTTCAAATTGATGATTTTTAAATTCTGTTCCATGATCACTTCTAAGAGACACTATGGTAGTATTTTTTTATTTGTGACTTTCTTGAAGAATTTTAAAAATATCGAGAAAGTCTCATCTTTGTGAGCTAAAAATAATACCCAAGTGTATCTAGAATAATCATTTACTATCACAAGACCATACTTCTTTCCTTCTAGACTAGTGGTTCTAGTAGGTCCAAAAAGGTCCATATGTAGTGGTTCAAGTGGCCTAGTAGTTGAAACAATATTTTTAGCATCAAGTTCTGAAAAGATACATCTATATTTAATTTTTCAATATCTCTTTCAAGCAAAATTGTATCTTCCTCATCATCAATCTTTTCAGAACTTGATGCTAAAGACTCATCAAATACTACATGAATTGACTCTTCTATAATTAAATACTTCTTGTTAAATACTTTATAGACTTTACTAGATGTTGAATAACCTAAGAATATACCTTCATCAGATTTAGCGTCAAACTTCCAAGATTGTCCTTACCATTATTATGAATAAAACATCGACAACCAAATGCATGAAAGTAACTAATGTTAGGTTTCCTATTATGCCATAATTCATAAGGAGTATTCTTAAGGATTGGCCTAATTAAAGCTCTATTTAAGATGTAACATGCTGTGTTTATAGCTTCCATCCAGAAGTACTTTGGAGTTGGCTTTCACATAGCATGGTACGGGCCATATCTTCTAATGTTCTATTTTTCCTTTCCATGACTCCATTTTGTTGTGGTGTTCTAGGTGCAGAAAAATTATGATGAATGCCATTTTCAATACAAAAATCTTCAAATTGATGATTTTCAAATTCTGTTCCATGATCACTTCTAAGAGACACTATGGTAGTATTTTTCTCATTTGTGACTTTCTTGAAGAATTTTAAAAATATCGAGAAAGTCTCATCTTTGTGAGCTAAAAATAATACCCAAGTGTATCTAGAATAATCATTTACTATCACAAGACCATACTTCTTTCCTTCTAGACTAGTGGTTCTAGTTGGTCCAAAAAGGTTCATATGTAGTGGTTCAAGTGGCCTAGTAGTTGAAACAATATTTTTAGATTTGAAAGAGTTTCTAGTTTGTTTTCCAAATTGACATGCATCACAAATTCTATTGTTTTCAAAATCTAATTTAGGAAGTCCTTTAACTAAATCCATTCTCATTAATTTTGAAATTAGGTGTGTGCTTGCATGACCTAATCTACGATGTTATAGCCATCCAATCTCATTTACCTTAGCATTATCAGCAATTAAGCAATGGTTACTTGTAGACAAATTATCTAAATCAATTAAGTATACATTGCCATTTCTATTTCCAACAAATATAATGCTATTGTCAATGGGATTAGAAACAGTGCAAATAGAAGCTTCAAAGGAAACTTTGAAACCTTTATCACATAATTGGCTAATGCTAATTAAATTATGCTTTAAACCAACAACATATAAAATATTTTTTATAAAAGTGGATGAAGTTATTTGAATTTTATCCCATAATTTGGCCTTTGCCATTGTCTCCAAAAGTAACAACTCCTCCTTTTTTATCTTCAAGGGTGATGAATTGTTCTTGTCACCCGTCATGTGTCTTAAGCAGCCACTATCAAGATACCACTTTCTTTTTGATCCTTTGGTCGTAAGACACTCTTGCAAGATAATCAAATATTTTGTTTAGGTACCCAAGCTTTCTTGGGTCCTTCATGGTTAGTAGCAATAAATATTATTTCTTTTGGAACCCATATTTTCTTACCTTTAAGCATTAAATTCTTATTAGATTTTTTAAAATTGCATTCATATGATTTATGTCATTTTTTGTTGCAATGATAACATGAAATATTATTTTTACTTGGTTTCTTAATAAAGAAATTCTTTACATATTTTTGTTTCATGTGAGGTCTATATCCTAGTCCAGCTTTATCAAATACAGCTCTTTGATTACTTAAAAGCAAATTTAGTTTTTCTGAGCTAAATGTAAATTTATCAATAATATTCTTATATTTATCAATTTCTTTCTTCAAATTAATATTTTCATTAGAAATTGATTCCTTTTCTTTTAAAATATTTTTATTTTCAAATTTTAGATTTTTAACCTCAAGAATTAGTTCATTTTTCTCTTTGAGAAGATTTAGGTTTTTAGTTTTCAAAGATTTGTTTTTCATTCCTAAAACCTTAAAATCACTAACTCATTGAAAGCATCATATAATTCATCAAATGTAAAATCATCATGGGTTTCGGAATTTACCTCATTTTCATCGTTTGCCATGAAGCATATGTTTGCAACTTCTTTTTGATCTTCTTCGGATGAAGATTCTTCACTATCACTCCATGTTGCAACATAGGCCTTCTTCTTCTTCTTGTAACCCTTCTTTAGTTGAGGACATTTAGATCGAAAATGTTCCGGCTTCTTATATTCATAACATGTCAAGGGTTCTTTTTCTTTATCTTTATCCCTTTCTTTTTGTTTTTCTCCTTCCATTTTGATTCCAGATTTTCTTTTGTGGAAGGGTCTTTTCTTTGCATAAACTTTCTAAATTTCTTTGCAAGGAGAGCTGTTTCATCTTCTTCTTCTTCCTCGCTGCTGCTCTTATCATGTTCTGTAGCCTTGAGTGCTATGGTTCTTTTCTTCTTGACTTCCTTCTTGATGCTGCTTCATTGTCAGCTCATGGGTCATCAAGGATCCAAGTAGCTCCTCCAAAGGTAGAACATTCAAGTCTTTGGCTTCTGGATTGTAGTTACTTTTGCTTCCATGATCTTGGAAGAGATCTAAGAATTTTGCGCACCAATTCAGAATTAGTATAAGTCTTACCAAGACTTTTCAAACCATTAACAATATCTGAATCTAGTGTACATGCATGTGATCGATTCAGTTTGTTCCATGCTAAAAATTCATATTTATGCACTAGAATGTTAATTTTGGATTCTTTTACTTGATTGGTACCCTCATGGGTAACTTCTAATCTATCCCATATTTCTTTGGCTGAAATGCAAGTAGAAATTCTGTTGAATTCATTTGCGTCCAAAGAACAATATAAGACATTCATGGCTTTGGCATTAAGCTGAGCCATTTTCCTATCATTCTCATTCCAATCCCTTTCGAGCTTAGGAACGATTGAACCATCTACAATGTGTGTGGGTGTGCTAGGTCCATTAATAATGACACTCCATAATTCATAATCTAAAGCTTGAATGAAAATCCTCATTCTTGCTTTCCAATATGAATAATTAGAGCCATTAAACAAAGGTGGCCTATTAGTGGATTGACCTTCAGCAAAGGATGATCAGCTTGAGCTGCCATTTAGATCTTTAACTCTTGATTGTTAGATCAAATAGAAATGAGCACAGGCTCTGATACCAATTGTTGGCCCAGATGACAACCCAAGAGGGGGGAGGGGTGAATTGGGTTCTTTAAAAGATTTAACACTTTGAAAACAATTTGCTTGATGTGAAAGTGCTCAAGTATAGTGAATTAATAAAAGCCAAGCACAAGATGATAAAGAGAGAGAGAAAGAGAGACAAATTTACGACAAACACAAAGATTTATAGTGGTTCGGTGTTAGCCACACCTACGTCCACTCCCAAGCAACTCTTGGGTCCACACTATAATCCTCTGATTATAGTTGAGTTGTTTTATAAGATCACAACTCTAACTTGTTGTTTTACACGGGGTCACAACGAACCCAGCCGGTTTTCATAGGTTCACAGCACAAAACCTTAACCCAAGCTAAACTTAGCTTGCCCCGAGGTAAACTACCTCAACTAATTCAATCCCCCGATTGAATTAGATAACAACAAATCAATTTAATGTTTACAACAATGTAAAGCTCCTTAAACTGAGCAAATATGCAATGTAAATAAACAAGGGTAAAAAAAGCCTGATTGAAGCGATTTTGAATTGAGCTTTTCTTCTTTTCTTCTTTTCTCTTCTCTTTTGAATGATTGAATCAAGCTTCAGCTCTGATTCTTGATAGAAATTTGATGAAGAGAACGTTGAGGAACTAGGGCTTTTGCTCTTCTTCTTTTCTCCTTTGAAAATCCACCGATTTTGATCTTTGAGGGCTTTGGATTTCTTTTGTATCTCTCTTCAGATATTCGGCGTGGACTCAGAGATTTCTCCTTGAAATTTCTCTCTCTTTTTTTATTGGATATTTTCTTGATATATTTTCCATTTTTCACTCCTCTTTTTCCAAACGATCGGATATCCCCTTTATATAGATTTTCAATTCGAGATTAGGTAAGAAATAGCCGTTGAAAATGTACCTTGATGAGTTCTTCACACAAGAACATAGATCCATTGAAGAGTATGTGAGAAAATATAGCCGTTGGAGCTGATCTGTCACTTTTGAAAATCGTCCTCTGACAGGTTGGAGTCGGCTCCAACTTTTCATGTATCGGCTCCAAATCGGGTTTTCAAAAATATCTAAAAACAATCCGTCATGGAGTCGGCTCCGACTTTACAAAGTGTCGACTCACCGCTGTCTGAGTCGGCTCCCGATTCTAAGGTGTCAGCTCCAAGAATTGCTCCAAAAAATATAGTCTCTGTAACTCAGGTTAGAGTCGGCTCCAAAAATTCATGTGTCGGCTCGACTTCTGAAGCAGAAAATAGTTCTCTGTATCTCAGATTAGAGTCGGCTCCTACTGTTAGGGTGTTGGCTCTAAACCATGCCAAAAATCCTGAACTGTTCCGATACGCTCTGGAGTCGGCTCGAGACTGTTAGGGTGTCGGCTCTAACTTCTGAACTTTTTAATAATCTATTAAAATTCAATTCAAAACTGATTTCCATATACCTTTTGAATAATTAAACGTTCTTAATTCCTGAAACACTTGTCAAATTTATCAGAAATACAATGAATATATTCATGGCTTTTGTTAATCATCAAAATCAATTAATTGGGTAAATAATATCTCAATAATTTTCCCAACAGATCTTATCATATCAAGCAAAGTGCGATTCCTTTTTTCAGCTACACCATTTTGCTGTGGTGTCGCAGGTGCCGTGAGCTGTGATAATATTCCATTCTCAATCAAGTGGTCCTGAAATTCATAATCCAAGTACTCTCCTCCTTGATCAGATCAAAGAGTTTTGATTGATTTACTGAGTTGTTTTTCTACTTTAGCATGGAATTCTTTGAACTTTTCAAAGGCCTCGGATTTTCTTTGCATCAGATATGCATATCCATATCTAGAATAATCATCAATGAATGTGATGAAATATTCATAGCCCCCTTTAGCTTTGATATTCAAAGGCCCACATACATCAGTATGTATGATCTCTAAAGGTGCTTTTGCTCTTTCATCTTTTGCTGAAAAAGGTCTTTTGGTCATTTTTCCTTCTAGACAGGATTCACAAACTAGTAGAGTGCCAACTCTTAGCTCTCTTAAAGGACCATCTTTCACTAGTCTTTCTATTCTATCTATATTAATATGACCAAGCCTCAAATGCCATAAATACGTGTCATTGTCATTATTCGTAATTTTTCTTCTTTTAGGAGTTGGTTCAGCGATATTTCGGTTTGAAGCAAGTTGTTGGAATTTGGTTTAACAAAATATAAACCATTTTCAACATACCCAGAACAAATATTTATTCCATTCTTATAAATTGAAACAGAGTCAATACTAAAAGAAACAAAAATAAATTGTTCATGCAACTTTGACACCGAAATCAAATTTCGTTTGAAATCTGGAATATAATAAACATTGTTCAAAAAAAATATTTATTATTAGCAAACGATAGTCGAACTATCCCTACTGCTGTCGCTGATACCTTTTCCCCACTGCCTACTCTCATCGTGAAATCTCCCACTTGAAGATCCCGAGCAGACTCAAGCATCTGCAAAGAAACACAGACATGGTTAGATGCTCCTGAATCAATAATCCAGCTTGAGAAATCATTCTCAACTAAGCATGTTTCCATGACTAGTAAATCTAATTTACCTTGTTTCTTTTTCTGTTTCAGCTCATCAAGGTACTTTTTACCGTTCCTTTTCCAATGGCCATCTTGATGACAGTGGAAACACTTTCCTTTAGGTTTAGGCTGAGAAGCCTTTCCTTTCTTCTTCTGGACCTTCTTCTTGTTATCCTTTTTCTTTCCCATATTATTCTTCTTCTTTTTCTTTGAAGAAGAAGGCTTTTCCTCAGCTGCGTTGGCTTCAGCAACAATTGCCTTACCACTCTTATCATCTATAAGAGTCATATATTTGCAGCTCATTCAGGAGTCCAGCCAGATTACACTTTTTATGATTCATAATGTAATTAGTCCTGAATTGAAGAAAAGCGAGAGATAGTGTCTCCAGGATCATGCCAACCTGAGTCTTTTTATCAATTTTAGCTCCATTGATCTCAGCCTCATTGAAATGATTGACCATTTTGAGGATGTGCTCACGAATAGAAGAACCATTCTCCATTTTGCCATTCATAATGGCTTTTACAGCTTCATAGCGAGCCTGATCAGATGGGCATCCAAGCATCTGCTGCAGAGATTCCATAATCTCTCTTGCAGTTTCAAAGGCCTCGTGCTTAGTTCTAAGCACCTCATTCATTGTTGCTAACAAGTAGCAGCGGGCTTTGTTATTTGCAACAACCCAACGGTTGTGCTCTTCAGTAGCAACCTTGGAGGCATTGGTTGGAGGCACTAGAGGACAATCCTCCTTAAGGACGTAGTGGTAGTTTTCATTAATGAGAAGGATATTCATGTTGCTTTTCCACTTAACAATATTTTCACCAGTTAATACTTGAGAGGCGAGAAGTGAGAAAATCGGGTTTGACATATTTGCTAAAAAATAAAGAAAAATTTCAATAAATAATTACATAAATATCATTATACAATTTAAGGCAAAGTAAATATGATGCATAAATGCACATGTTAAAATACACAAAAACATGTTTACTTTAAAGGCCTAAAAAATTTTAATCTCCACAACTAAGTGCCGCCGTAGGGTAGGTCAAATAGTTGCTAATTAAAATGAGACTTTTTCAATTAATAAGTATCTCCCGAAATATCTCATATTTCTAATACCCATTAATTTCCTTAAATTTTGATCAAAAAAATAATTACCTAATTTAATTATTTCTTCATGAGTGCGACCCATCGTATCATACCTTTTGAGACTTAACTTAGAAATTACCGCGTAGGGTAGGTCAATTCTAAAATACATCTTAAAAGTCCTATCTCATGGAAGACAACCTTGGTATTGCCATTAGTAGACACCCTCCGCAAGGAGGACGAAATCAAAGCGTCTCGAGGCACTACTACTAATAACTCACAGTGTTGTACTAACGATGGAGACCAAGGGTTTATATTGTCATATTACCCCTTCCACTCATTATTTTGCAAAAGTGTATTTTATTTATAAAACAACTTTTGTTTCATAAACCCTTAGTTAATTTAAACAATTTAAATCACTAAGATTTTATAATTTTAAACACTTTAAAATTATAAATAAGCTAAATGTGATAACTTAAATATAACACTTAAATTTAAAACATCACATTTGGCACATTAATTTTGCAAATCCAATTCCTAAATTAATTTACAAATTTAATCTCATTAAATTTATTGCAAAGTGCAGTAAATATAATTTATTAAAAACTTTTTAGTAAAAAATAAAATAATAATGCACAGATGCATGATATATAATATACAGGCAGACACTTTTCTATCTAATATGGCATATAATATTCATGAAATGTAATTATTATCGACATAACAAAAAACATTCCATAAAAACCAAAACGGAAAAACTTCTCATACGTGACTCTTCATGTCTTTTGAGAGAGGAGGCTCTTTGAATCACTAGGAAATGGTGAGGCTCTTCGAATTCCTGGGAAAACGATGAGGCTCATAGCCAAGGGATTCCCACTCAAAATCTCTTATCGGAAAGCCTTTGAAAAAATTCTCAATAAAACAGGACTCTTTAATAAGTATAAAAAATTCTAATTGAGAACTTTTCTCAAAACCATGAAGAACCTTTCTTCATCAATATAAAAGAAATCTTATATTCAATTGATCTAATCAAAATAAAATTACATAACTTAATCCATGGAATCGAAAAAATATTAACGCCAATCCATTTGCACATATATCATCATCATGAAAATATTAAAAGCATATACCATTATGCATGAGTGCCTACCCAATCGTATAAAGATTATCATATAATCTATTATTAAATTAATAGGGGTATAACCTGATACCAATTGATGGTAATCTCAATACGACTTTAAGATGTTTGCAGAAGCGAGATAAGGATCAAATCACATATCTTAGCGGAAGCAAGATAAGGATCAAATCATATATCTTAAAAAAATAGAGTTAGCGATCTATATCCATATTAATTTAATAACAAGAACAATAAGGAGATTAAGAAATTGACCTTTCGTTCTCCACCAACACTACCTTGGAATCATCAAATCCTTTTGATCACCACCGATCTTTCCAAACGTTCTCCAAATTATGATGAACGCGAACGAGTGGGTTCCTTTTGATTTGGGTTGAGGTCACACAACTGAATTTTTATTCACTTTGCATTCTCAACTCATGAGATAAAGTGAAGTTGAAGGAGAGAACTCTCTTTGGTTGATCATTATCTTCCGATGTTCTTCTATGTTATTTTTCTCTCGTGAATCTTATATTCTAAGAGAATAATAACTACCAACCTTTTTAATTAATTAATCAATTAATTAAAATTTAAAGATCACTTTCAACTCTTGGAATTACTTTAACGTATATCAATCCAATAACCAATTGTTGGTTAGTTTTGATATACTTATCAAGGGATGTTACGGGAGAGAGAAAGGCTCTCTCACGATTCCATATATATTTCTTCAATAACTAAATAATTTTCATATAGACTCTTCTCGTGGAATATGCCTACGATGTGTTTCCTAGCACAGTATATTCTTAAATTTTAAAAATAATTTTAAATTTATTTTAAAATAATCATATTATTTAAAATAGAAATTAATCCAATTAATTTTGTATGAAAAGTAATTTAGAATTCTTAATTCTAAATTAATAACTCAACCCAACATATCATAAAGTTCACATAATTTAATGGAGCCGTCCAGAGGAACTATGGACATTATAATTTTAAGCTCCAATAATTTTGATTCAATTAACACCTTAATTAAAATATCAAAATTATTAATTCCAAATTACTCCACTAAAAATTTGAAACTGCACTCTTAAAATTATAAAATTAATTATATTCGAAAGGATTTGAATCATCCATTGATATAGTCACTACATATAAATCAATCCTCCATAAACGGTTCATGATTAAAGCTAGGCATTTTTTTAACCTCTTTAATCACATCTTTATCCATAAGTACTATTGATTCTATAATAATAATATATTTATGATCCAATCATAAATTGAGCGCTCTTATTATTCAAGTCCCGAATCAACACTTATGAAACCATCCATCTGACTTCTTTATGAAGGAATGGATTTCATCTTGTATATTAATATTTTTGGCTACTTATGTTATTATATTTCCCATATACCAAGAATTTGACACTATGTTTCTGTGTTATTACGCGGTATGTCAAAAAATATATACAATAAATAGGAGTCTATTAATCACTCAGAATTAAGATCGATTTATATATGACCATCATTGATTAATTTTGAATACTCTATTTTAACAATGAATTTATTAGAGATTCATAATTAATCGCATTCCAGTCCTATATAATCAAATTATATAAAGCACTTTCATTCCGATAATCTCATTATCAACAATCCGGATAAGATCATTTCATTCAGAATGTAATGAACCGCGCTAGTAATTTTAAATTAAAGATCCTGATTGCAACTTTAATTTATAATTACAGACAAATTTAGATTATTTACTTTAAATATTATCCTCTGTATATAACACTTATATACAATATTTAAAGTCACATTTAAATAATCCAGCAATTTTTGATATTTATAAAGCATCAAAACATGCATGCAAGTATAATATTAAAAAATTTCTTAAATTATTCAGCAAAATAATAAATATCATTTGTTTATGGGCACATATCCCAACAGTTAAAACATCGGTCCAATAGTTGGGAGCTATTTAAAAAGTGCACACCAAAAAAGATGGAACCTTTGTAGATGCGAGATCGAAACAAGTCAATGTATGTTTATCTTTTATTCTATTAATTTTTATTGTATTTGTAATTTTTAAATCGCAAAGTCTTAATCTAACTTAAATAATTAATTTTATTATAGGATCGCATGGAGGAGTAGGTGTCATCTACATCTCAGCCTTTGGATGAGGGTTCAGAACATCTACCAATTGACATTGATGCTCTTTACTTCGAGGCTTTAGGTGGAGAGAAAAGAGGCGTATATATGGTCTTGGCTCACGGGCAGCTTCATTTCAGAGCAGCAGAACCTCATGTTCATCACAAGTTGCAGCTCAAGTTAAGGAGCTTGCAAAGAAGCAACAGGAGCTCGAAGAGAAGCAAGCGAAGATGGATAGAAAAATTGCTGAGTTGAATGCACAAACAGAGCGTCTACATTAGATGGAGGAGCAGATGAGGTACTTCATGGAGCATATGGAGTTTGCGTGAGAGTTCCATGGATTAAGATCTACATCTTAAACTTGGCAAGCTTTTCGTTTGATGTATAAAACATTAGTGTTGTTGATGTATGCAGATATATTTACATTATTTTATGAAATGCATTTCTTATATTTGAATTTAAATTTTTATTTATAAATTTTATTAGAATGCATTAAATATATTGTAATTTAAAAATAAATATTGGGCCATATAAGCATTGCCGTGCAATTGAAGCCAGCTCAGTGGATCCAACTGTTACCACAGGCATTCCGTTACTTAATCGAAGACTCAAGTGAGTTTTCTGTACTTATTTTGATTCAACAATCATTTTACTAAATCTATTGGCATATTACGTGACAATTGCTTCTTTAGCCAACATTGCTTCTATAATAGAGGATTTCCTCTTCCTTATTGCAGTTAGTTATATATCCTCTTAGATTTTCTTAAACTTATCATGTGCAACATCTTTCTTTAATCTCAGATAATTTATTAATAATGTTATCCAGTATCTTTCTTTTTGACTATATCTTATCCAGTTTGTTTTATCTTTTCTCCCCCCTTTTCTGAAACATGTTATTCAGTCTTCAGAATATCTGTCTGCAATTGTTAATTCAGTAGCATTATGTACATGTAAACATGATTTCAAAATTACATGAATACATCATGACCAAAGAAGAGGAGTCAAGTGTATGTAATTTGATTAAAAAGTTCACACACCTGCTGGTATAGTTGCTGCTGATGGAATATGAATCAGAATCTATTCAGTTGCATAATTTATAAAATGTGTACACTCTAAATGGAAACACTTTCCTGCATCAAATGTATCACGTCATAGGTAATTTCACTAACTTGAGCGAATGCTACATTACTTGATATTTGAAATATAGTGTGGTTTTTCAGAACATTGGTCTAAAAAGTGCCTTGATTATAGATTACAATGTCTGTTTTGGTTTTATGTATTGTTTGTGAACTCCATGTTTGCTGGCTACTATTGTACACATGCCTGTCAATTTACGTGCTTCTTGTTGTATATGGTTGTCAGGTGATGATGAAAGATCAGTTTGCAAACTATGTTGTGCAGAAAGTATTGGAGACCTGCGATGATCAGCAGCATGAGCTGATACTCTCACGAATAAAAGTCCACTTGAATGCACTGAAAAGTATACTTACGGAAAGCATATTGTTGCACGCGTAGAGAAACTTGTTGCAGCTGGAGGTATTGCACAGAAGATTCTTTAATATTATCATTAGAAACTACTGCCATTTTGCAATATACATGATGGAAGATAGGACAGTGGCATGCATTTCATTCCAATGCAAATTATTTTCAATAACCAGAGTGTAATATACTTTCTACCATTTTTTTCTTTCATGTGGTTCTTCTCCTGTTGCTTTGTTCTTTCAGAACACTTAACAAGTTTTGTTTCATGCAGAAAGAAGAGCTGGGGTTTAGTCCTCATAACCTTTTAGAAGGCATATGGCAGGAAGTTGTACAGCTAACAGAGACTAGTGCAGGCTCCCTTTTTCATTTATCTATCTCTATAGACAGATATGAGCCGGATAGAAATAAATTAATTGCTTGCACCGAGAATTTGTACATTTTGTGGTTTGAAGTTATAGTGAATCATGTGATGGCTGTGGCCCCTCGAGAGGACATAAATATCTGTATTAAGTTTTATGGGTGTAAAGAAATGCTAAAGAAAAAAGAATGGTAGATGATATGTTAGCGTGGCTGTACAAATGTTGCTATATGGAGAGCTCTGCCGTTTAGGTGAGACAAGTATTTTTTTCTTGTTATGTAGAGGATTCATTTATTTCTCTTATGGTATACAACTTTTTTAGTTTAAGTCCCTGGTTGAGGATGCACATTTTAATCCACTGGTGTTCTTTCCATGGTTGGTTTTACATTTCCTCTGAATATATGAATGCCTTATTAAATTTTAGTTGTAATTTGTTATGCTGTAATTGCTGACATATCTCACGCCCGCTTTCCCCTTTTCCCTATCGCTGGTGCGTTTCATTCCCATTGCGAGAGGAGAACATGAGCTCTTCCGCCATTCGATCGTTCGGAGCTCTGAGATCGCAGGACGAAAGAGGGAAAGTGAGGAGGCAGTGAGAGCTCTCCAATCCCTTGGCTTTGGATTCCTCCCTCCTTGATCCCATCCCGTGCGCGCTCTAGATCTCCATCCCTGACGCAGGTGTGGGCTCTCGTTCCGTGTTTGCTTCCTATCTCTCTCTCCATCGGTTTTCAATTGATCTCTGTTTGCGTTTGTTAGTTCTCGTTGTAGAGATCTCGTGGGTTCTTAGGTTGGGTTCTCTTTGGAGGGTGGGCCGAAAGGGACCCCTTCCATTATTTAATTCGTTCTCCTCCCCCCCCCACGGCCGTGTTAATCTGTTGTTATAAGGGTTTCGATGGGGGAAAGGTCGCTCCTCTCAATCGCTGAATCAAGGGTAGCATTAACATCTTTCTAACGAGATGATATCATCGACCTTTCTTGAGGTTAGCATGCATTCTCACTGTTCGGAGAAATGCCTGAGTAACTCTACTTGTTTTACTAGCTCGTTTTCATATGAAAGTTTTACATTTTAGTGGTCAATGACTAATACTGCTGTGGACGCTTGCTTGCATCTGGATTTAGCCATAATTTATAAAAGCTTTTTGGATTGAGACATAGCCCTTCCCATCACCTCCAAACCTCCTTATCCTGATAAACGTGAGACATGATCTTGAATTTACAGTAGAGTAATAAAGAAACTTTACCAGAACTTCTTGTACAGTAGACAATTTTAATTATCTGCACTGATTATTTGTTATCTCTGTTGACTGATCATTTGCTTGGAAGGTTTGGTTCTGGATCTCAATAGTTTTACCAATGGTAGGTCTAAATCTTTCATTCATATCAACAGTGTACAAAATTTAAACATTTGTCCCCAATTCATGAACGAAGCAATAGAAGTGGGTGCTATTCGTACAGAGTATCTAAAAATTTAAACATTTGTCCCCAATTCATCTCTATCATTTATGAGGTTAGTGAGATGTAAATATGGCAAGACTGGGAGGGAACTATATGATACTGATAGTGATTGCTGAGCTAGAATGAGTAGACCACCATCCACCTGAAACCAAAGATAGACATGTTGAGCAAGTGGTCCTTTTTTGTCTAGGAGGTGAAGGGATTTTCTAGACATACAATTCATTTAGGAAAAAGTTTGAATAGAAGGAAGATACAAAAAGAACAGTTTCCTCATCTGGGTCCTAAAACAGGAATCTGCAGAGTATCATGTTATTACTGCAAAGAAGAACTGAAATTTGTCTTCTTGATCGTCCACCAATGCATGGTATGTTGTAGATGCTTGAATGGCATTTCAATGAACTCAACCAAACAGGTTTTCATGTGCAGTAGATTTTTTCTATTCAAAAAGAAGTTTGGATAGAGGTGGAATCCTATACTACATTTATTGACTGTGACTAAAACAGTGGCTAACCTTGTTGGAAAATTGGGATGGCCAAACAATTTGCTTAGTAGGGATGCTCCATTTTAAAGGCAGTCTTTTTGAAACACAGATATGTATTTATATGTAACTTTAGTTTTTTTCCTTTTAGTATAGCTATTTTTCTTCTTCTTTTTCTTTTCTTTTTTTTTTCTTGGTATGCCATTGAATGATATCATAAAACACAGTTTCTATGACTCTGCCTCTTGGAAATTGATACACTGGCACTGTATTTGGCATGTCTCTATGGCAGATGTCTTCTTTATTAGCAACTGCTGAACTTTGTGATGAAACCCATCTCTCATTTCTAATGGGGAGCTGCAAGTTCTTCCACCAATCTTCAAAACGTACGGCCAGTGCCGGGCCTTCTCCGGTCCCATAGTCACACTCAAGGTGTTTGAGGACAATGTGTTGGTCAGGGATATTCTTGAGAACCCAGGGGATGGAAGGGTTTTAGTTGTAGATGGTGGAGGGAGTATGAGATGTGCCTTGGTTGGAGGGAACCTGGATTGTTAGCCCAGAACAAGGGCTGGTCTGGCATCCTTGTGAATGGTTGCATCAGGGATGTTGATGAAATAAATGGCTGTGGCATTGGAGTCAGAGCCTTGGGGTCCAATCCCCTAAAATCAAACAAGAAAGGGCTTGGTGAGAAGCACGTGCCGGTCGACATTGGGGTATGATGATCCAAGAAGGAGAGTGGCTTTATGCTGATAGCGATGGCATCCTCGTTTCTAAGTCAGAGTTCTCTCTCTGACTTGACTGACTACTATACTACTGTGGCTCAAAGCAAATCAAATATGCCCATAATAAGAACCACTTGTTCCCTTCTTTATTGCACAAAGAATATAGCAGGCATCCAAGAAATTTTGTTCTTATCCAAATTTTCTCATGAAAGATGATTCCAATGTTTAAGCGTACATGATCGATATTTTTTATTCTAACAAATTATGAATCAAAATATTTTTAATTTTGAATTTAATCCTCTTTTTTCAGAACACAGGAGGTCAAGTGAAGCTAGTGAGGTAAACTCTAACCGGTGAAAGTTTTTACTCTTTTTTCTTTTAAAGTAATCTTATTTTTTTTAATTTATTTGTCCGTGCATTGCCTAGCAAGTTATTTGTCCGTGCATTGCCTAGCAGTTTACGACTAGGTAAATTGTTGTTTGCCCCATCTCTTAGGCTAATTATATTTACTTATTCAGAAATACTTAGCGACATGGATAAGAGTTGGATTGATTTGCCAAATAGGACGTCTAGGGAATATATAGAGGGGATTAAGCAGTTCATTGCCTTCACCAATGGGTTTGATAGTGAGCACATCAGTTGTCCCTGTAGAAAATGTGCGAACCGTTATTACTACACACGAGATATTGTACGAGAGCATTTGATTCTAAATGGGTTTTTGAAGAATTACAAGAATTGGATTAGACATGGGGAAGATTATGTTCCTTATTGCAGAGAGGAAAGAGTTGAGATGGATGTCGATGTTACGACAGTTGATCCGATGATCGTGATGCTAAATGATATTGCATGCGGGTTAGCACCCGAAGACAGTTGCTGTGAGACTGATAGGATGGGTGGGAGTAATCCTCGCTCGGGTGCAGATGAAGAAGCATTAAGGTATTTTGAAATTCTGGATGATGCGGACCGAATTGTATCCTGGATGTACAAATTTCAGTAAATTATCTTTATTGTCGAGCTGTTACACTTGAAGGCTTTGAATCAGTGGACGACACGTCCTTCGACATGCTGCTAGCTATTGCACAAAGTGCTCCCATTCGGTGCAAAGCTAGTTGAGTCCTACTACCATGCTCGCAAGTTAACTGAAAACTTAGGCTTCACATATGAGACTTTCGATGCATGCCCAAACAATTGTATGTTGTTTAGAAATGAGAATGCCGACCTCGATACGTGTATTGTGTGTAAAACTTCAAGGTGGAAGGACGATGGGGTCGGTCAAAATCATCAGAGTAATTCGCGAAGTGTTTCGAATCGTGGGAAGCTTGTCGCTGTAAAGCAAGTGCGATATTTTCCACTCAAGCCAAGGCTAAAGAGGCTTTTTATGTCATCTAAAATTTCTAAATGATGCGATGGCATGCAGAGCATGGTAGGGAGATGAAAAGTTAACCCACCCAGTGGACTCCCCGGCATGGAAGGATTTCGACAAGAAACACCCCGACTTTGCCTTGGATAGTCGTAGTGTGCGGCTTGGGTTGGCTGCAGATGGTTTTAGCCCCTTCAGGTCCATGACCGGGGCAACTCATAGTACATGGCCAGTGGTGTTGGTTCCGTACAATCTTCCTCCTTGGTTATGTATGAAGCAACCTTTTTTGATCCTATCCACTCTTATTGAGGACCAAGGGGCCCTGGGATAAAATTGACGTGTATATGCAGCCTTTAATTGACGAGTTGAATGAATTATGGGCCGAAGGTGTGATGACTTTTGATTCTGAAGGAAATGAAATGTTCAAACTTCGCGCTGCATTATTATGGACAATCAATGACTTCCCGGCATATGCGAATTTGTCAGGTTGGAGCACGAAGGGGGAATTTGCTGTCCTTGTTGCAATCAGAGTAAAAAGTCAACCTAGCTAAAACATGGCAAAAAGTGGGCTTACACAGGTCACAGATTTTTTACCTCCATTGCATAGGTTCAGAAGGGATAAAGTGTCATTCGATGGCACTCGAGAATATGGTCCAACACCATAAATAATGACTGGGGTTGATTTGTTATCACAACTTGAACAAGAGCAAATACGCACAGTATATGATTTCCAAGATCTATTAGCCCCTCCATTGCCTGCTATTCCTGGTGCGAACAGAAGGCGCAGTCATAACTGGAAGAAGAAAAGTTTTTTATGAGTTACCGTACTGGAAAGACAATTTACTGAGGCACAACTTGGATGTTATGCACATTGAGAAAAATGTGTGATAATATATTATGGACCCTTCTCGGTGTTAAGGGAAAGTCCAAAGATAGTGCCAATACATGTCGTGATTTGCAGGAAATGGGCTTGCGGAAACCACTACACTTACAGTTGACAGAGTCTAACAAGCATACATGCCTCCTGCACAGTACACGATGAGTAAAGATGAGAAGGAGGCATTTCTTTCCATTTTGAAAGGGGTCAAGGTGCCTGACGGCTATTGTTCTAATATTTCTAAGCGTGTGAATATGAAAGAAAGGACTTTACAAGGTTTGAAGAGTCATGACAATCACATTCTCATTCAACAATTAATTCCTATTGCAATCCGAAATTGTTTACCTAAGAATGTTGTTGAGCCCTTGATTGAGGTGAGTAACTTCTTCAGACAACTGTGTTCAAGAGTCCATCGCACAAATGATTTGAAAAGTCTCCAGGATAGGATTGCGCTAACACTTTGTCATCTGGAGAAACTTTTCCACCTTCATTCTTCGATGTAATGGTTCACTTGACCATACATTTAACAGGTGAAGCCTTCTTGGTGGCCCTGTCCAATTTCGGTGGATGTATCCTATTGAGAGTACTTAAATACGTTAAAAAGGTATGTACGTAATAGAGCTCGTCCAGAGGCATCAATAGCCAAGGGTTATTTGATGGAAGAGTGTACTAATTTCTATGCTGCATATCTTAATGATGTTGAAACCAAACTTGATAGGCCCTTGCGGATTAATGATGGTCATATTGGGGAGGGAACACCATTTGATCTAGATAACATCGACTGGATTCAAGCTCATCGATACGTGTTGTTTAACACTCCATCAGTTGTGGCGTTGATTCAGTAAGTGAATGCTCATTCATATATTTAACTCAATCAAGCTTGTCATTAACACATGTTGTTCTGCATTACAGGACACACATTGATGAGCTCAAACGGACATGCCTCGTGCGACAGATAATCAAATTCGGCAGTCCCATTTTCAATCATTTCACGATTGGTTCAAGAATTATGTATGTATAGATATGGTTGTATTTGTACATATGGTTGTATGTGCTTCAATTTGTTCTTATCATATTAGTTTTACACAACTTTATCAATGATTACATGAATTCTGTAGGTGTACAATTTACGACGAGCGAGTGAAGGTACTTTGACTGATGAAATGAACCAACTGGCTGATGGTCGTTTATAACGGCACGACGTTACACAACTTGTGATGTCAATGGGTTTCGATTTTGCGTCAAAGAAGTAGATGTGAAACAAGCAACACAAAATAGTGGTCTAGGGTGTCCTTCTGTCGATGCAGGTTATTATTATGGCCAGTTGAAAGATATCATTGAAGTTATTTACAGTCACGGATTAAAATTTTTGTTATTCAAGTGTGACTGGGTTGATCCAATCCATGGGACTAAAGTTGACAAGTATCAATTTACATTGGTAAATTTCAACAATTTGTTATATCGAGATGAGCGAGTAAGTAATGAACCCTACATATTGGCCAGGCAAGCTGAGCTAGTTTACTATGTTATAGATCCCATGGATCCTAATGGCAAGTTGCAGTTAAAATGTCAAGGAGGGGGGTGTATCAAATTAAAGATAATGAGCCAGATATTGATGCATTTGCTCAGCAAGTTCTTGACCAAAATGTAATATTTCAACGTGATGAGGATGTCAACTGGGTTAGAGAGACCATTGAAGGAGATACTATCGACTTGCATGACCAGTGAACTGTTATCTCCTTTTTTCTTCTCAATTTTGCTTTAGAATATGTTTGACTTTTGTTTACGAAGGTTTTAGTTATTACGTGCAATTTATTTATCTTATGAACATATAAAAGATATGTCCGGACGTAAGAGGAGAGAGCGTCCACACACGATGGACGAGTTTTTACATCATAGCCAGGCTCGTACGCCGACGAGGGACCCTAGTCGACGGATGCCTACGACCATATCCACAGACAATCGACACCTGCACCGGCACGATTTAGATCTCCCCAGTCCATGCCAGTAGGGCCTTCTCCATCTACAGTTGGTGCATCGACCTCACACATACTGGTATAATTTCATTTTATTTAACAATTATATAAAATAATTTCAGTTTTATTTAACTAATAAGTTTATTGTTTATAGCTTCTACTACGACGAGTTCATCTTCCAGTAGGGGTAGGGGCCCAGCTAGAGGGATTCCTTCATGGAATGCTGGTACCCGTTATGTGTGCAATTTGACGACACATTTCACCCAGTTGGAGAAGGGGCTCGCCCGTTTATCAGCCAGTTGGGGCATATGGTTCGAGACCCACATAGATTTCCCCTGACTATGCTTGATTGGACTGCTTTTCCTCAGGATACGATAGATCGACTCTGGGGGGAGGTTAAGGTAAGCCGCTGAGTTCTATCTTAGCTTCAAGGTTATTATACGATGTGTCAATTTAGTACACCTTGACTACTAAAATTTCTTGTCCTACGTAGGACAATTTGAGGTCATGTCCTGATGATTTTCGTCTAGTTTGCTTGGCAAAGTGTCGAAAGTTATGGAAAGACCACAAGAACAAGGTAAAGAAAGAGCATTGGGAGAAGAATGTGGACGACCCAGACCTTCTTCAGCGAGTCCCAAGGGCATTCTCCCCGCACAGTGGCCTGAGTTGGTCCGGTACTGGTCGAGTGAGAAGGCAAGGGTGAGTATTTCAACCTATTTTTTGTTAAATTCATATGAAACATTCGGTGTAAACTTATAAACATGACCCAAAATGAATGCAGGAAGCGGCAGAGCGAAATTCTCAAAATCGCTCGATGCAGGGCCCTACTCACAAGCTTGGGACTCGACACGTTACGCAGATCCGGCACGAGGTAAACTGTCACGTTAGACCATACGTGTTTTGATTGTTGACGTAGTTTGTATTCATATATGTAGATGACATGATTTATCCTTCGACAGTTACGTGAGCGGGGTGCACCCACCGACGGATGTCTGTGGATGGCGAGTCGCAGGCTCGACCATCCTGAGGTTGCAGCTCTTGTAGTAAGTATTTACCTTTACGTAATACTTTTTTAACCTATTATGAGATTTATTGATTTACTATTCTAATTTGGTTGCTTTCTTGCACAGGCCCAGTTTGAGGCTCGATTGGCGAGCTGCCAGAGGAGGAGAGGTAGTTGCGGGATGAGATATTCCACACCATCATAGGCAGGATGGGCACGGATACACACTTACATATGGCACAGGCATACCACGTTCGACTATCATGCGAGCGGAGTCATCCGGATGTAGTTCATCCAGGGCTCATGCCTGCGAACTGACGAGGAGGTGGCTGAGCTGATCCAGTCTCTTCACCAGCAGATGGATGCGCGTGTCGAGGATCTTCGGGTAAGGATGTAGGTTGCGATGCAGGCCGAGGTGCAGGCTCAGGTACAGGAGCAGGTGCAGGCATTTAAGGCGGAGCTACAGCATCGACTAGCTCAGAGTGGTGTCCCTATAGCTGATGATTCAGATCCACCGATTCATACTCAGGTTCATAATTGCAGACATCTATATTTAAATTTAATTTAATTACTTTTAAAATATATATTATTTATTTCTATTGTTAATCATATACTGTAATATTGTAGGCTCCAGACGCTGGCAGTGGTCACCAGGCGAGACATGAGTCAGTTGGTGAGGCATGCCTGATCCAGTAGGCTCAAATGAACAGAATCGGGTATGAGTTTATGAATATGTTTTAAGTTTATTAATTTCTAAATAATCTAAGTATATGTGAAAGAATGTATCGTACTCCATTTTAGCCGTATCTATAAATTCCTTGTTATTCTTTATGCACATTAAAATAGAGATACTTAGTGACCTGTAGGAACAAACGGCGTGTGAATCGGACACTCGAGGGGCCCGGAATAGGACAATGTATGTTTAAGTTGAAACTTAAAACTTAGAAAACCGGACTTGGCCTCTAACATCCCAAACGCAGTATACGAGGTCCAATGCTCATCAAACTTGAGGAGCACGATCTCTAGGCCATTAGTGACTTGTAGGAGCAAACGGCGCGTGAATCGGACACTCGAGAGGCCCGAATAGGACAATGTACGTTTAAGTTGAAACTTAAAACTTAGAAAACCGAACTTGGCCTCTAACGGCCCAAACAGAGAATACGAGGTCCGATGCTCGTCAAACTTGAGGAGCATGATCTCTAGGCCATTAGTGACTTGTAGGAACAAATGGCGCATGAATCAGACACTCGAGAGGCCCGGAATAGGACAATGTACGTTTAAGTTGAAACTTAAAACTTAGAAAACCGAACTTGGCCTCTAACGGCCCAAATGGAGCATACGAGGTCCGATGCTCGTCAAACTTAAGGAGCACAATCTCTACGCCATTAGTGACATGTAGGAACAAACGAAGCATGAATCGGACACTCGAGGAGTATAGAATCGTACAGAATGATTTTATTTTTAAAATTTTGAATTGTATCACTTTTAATATTTATTTTACATGATTATATTTATGTTTTATTGACTAATAAATTTAATTTTTTATTTCAGGTTGATTGACTGGTGCTGCATTGGGACTACTGTCTTTGACTGGTGCTGCATTGGGACTACTGTCTTCTTTATATTTTTTTCTAGGAAATTGTATTAGATCTTATTATTATTTTGGATTGGAAATCAAAGACATTGCAGATTTATTAATATAGATAAACGGTTTTTTTAGCTTATACTTTTATTGTGTGTATAATTTAATTTTAATATTTAGTTTATATAATTTTGTAAAATAGGTATAGGTACCCAAATAAAAAAAATCCAAAACTAAAATTAAATGAATTAGAAAAATAACAAAATCCAGTATTAGCGACCGCCTAGGCGGTCGCAAATGGCTTAAAAGGACATCGCTAATGATCCATCAAAACAGAAAATAAAAAATAAAAAATAAAAAAAATAGTATTAGACCGCCTAGGCGGTCGCTAAAGGCCATTCAGACAGTCGCTAATAGTCATCAGAACAGAAAATAAAAAATAAAAAAAAAAGTATTAGCGACCGCCTAGGCGGTCGCTAAAGGCCCTTCAAGCGGTCGCTAAAAGTCTTTAGCGACGAGTTTCTGGCGGCCGACACGTGGCGGTCGCTAAGTGGTCGCTAAAAACTATTAGCGACTACTTTTTAACATTTAGCGACCGCCAGTGGCGGTCGCTAAAAGTATTTTTTCTACTAGTGTCTAGCCGTGCCCACAACGTTACAATCAGATGTCATTGTGTATGTGTGATCTTTCTCCAAATATCTGTACCAATTTTTCTTAAGCATCTCAAATGGCTGCTTTTCAATTTGTTCACTAGTCATCAAGAATTTGACACACTTTGAAATTCCTACCAGCTATAAGGGCTTGCCTTGAGTGAAAATGAGTAATAGTTTCAGTCATTAAATGTTCATTCACAGCAATGGCCCCAATGTTGGTGTAGTTCCTCCTCCCAGCGATAGGATCAGAAGTCCTATAGCAATCTGCGAGGAGACTAGAGGTGCAGAAGATGATGAAGGAGAAGAGAATCCACCCAAGCTGTGATATGGCCCATGCCAGCGTTAATAGTTTGATCATTACAAGTTGTCTCTTTGACTTTTCTTAAACTTAATAATTTGATGTCTAATGTATAAAACATTAGTGTTGTTGATGTATACAGATATATTTATCTTATTTTATAAAATATAGTTTTTATTCTTAAATTTAAATTTTCATGTACAAATTTCATTAGAATGCATTAAATATATTGTAATTTAAAAATAATTTTAAGTTTATAAGAATAAAAATTTGATGAAATTTTATTAGGTTAATGATGGATTAGTGATTGATTTCTGATAGAAATAATAGTGACGGATTAGTGACAAAAATATTAGTGATGGAACAATAACGGATGACTGATGACACGCATTCCATCAATAGTCTATCATAGTTCGTGATAGAATATTCGTGACGGACTAGTGTCAGAAGTTTTAGTGACTAAATTTTTATCAACAATCCGTCACTAAATTATGATGGAATAGTGATGGAATAATAAGTGATGGATAGTTCGTCACTAATCCGTCATAATTTAGTGACGAATCGTTCGTTACTAATATGTCACAATTTAGTAACAAAAAATATGTTTCGTCATAAATTTTTAATGAAATATTCCGTCACAAATCTATCGCTATTATTTTGTGACGGACCTCTTTCCGTCACTAAATTTAGTGACGATAAGATTTTCATCACTAATCCATCACTAAACCTAATTTGTGATGGAATAGTGATGAAAATTTTTGTCACTATTATGCTATGCTCTTGTAGTACATATATCGATCAAAATCCTAAGAAGTGTTTCTTAGATCACTGTAAAAATATGTAAGATTTCTTTCCGTGGTCTTGTATATTTTTTGACATATTTTACTTATTATCTACTAGGTAATGAGTTTGATTAATGTATATATTTTATGATGATAATGTGTGAGGAATTATCTAATATGGAATAGATTTAGTGTACGTACTTCATAATGCATGCGTTATATTATTCATGATAACATGATGTTGGTATATGATATTGATGTGCAAATGTATTGTAATGTTATCCATCTAGTTTGGTCCAACCCATTTATAAACCATAGCTCACTTCTAACCTAGCTCATTTGTCACTATTCATCTTCATTTTCTAAACCTCCCTTACCGCCAATATCCATGGCTGACTAACGGCAGGAATGGCGGGGTGGGTCGAATTGAGGTTGGCAAAGAGGGCATAAGACTACCGTGGCCACCAATGGGGAGGCCGTTGGTTTGTTGTGGTAAAGTATCTGCTAGCCAGGGGGGCATTCATGGCGCCTTCGTTCTAAGAGAATGGCAGGATGGCTTTTTCTTCGATGAAGACCCGACTAGTCGGGCCTAAGTGGGTGGATTTGAGTTAAGCCAAAGGATTTAGGCACGATCAGGCTTATGGATCAGTGAAAGCTAACTCAATTTTAGGCTAAGCCATGTAGAGTTACTTGTTTTCCTTGGGCTCTGTATCGGACTCTATATTGGTCTCAATGGAGGCCCAAATTGGTAAAGCAAGCCATGCCATTTCTTTTGACGATTGTTTGGGATAAAGAAAAACTCTTTCTGCATCGTGCGTGTCGTGATATGATTGGCATGCATGCGTATAGCCACACGTGCCGACCAGTTTTAAATAATTTTTAGGATTATTTTATTTTTTGACATGATGTTTCGACGTGGGTTAAGGGATGGTACAAGTTTTCCATGCATCGGATTCTAGGGTTTGACTTTTTAGCTTGTTTTAACGCTTAGAATTTTCAATATGTACCTATTCTTCTATTATTTGTCAGACGATGGGTTGACTTGACGGGACGGTGCAAATCCCAGTCCTCCACTTGCATCTGGATGTTGATACTTGATGGTTTAATTTGCTTGGCAGTTTCACGCCAAGAATTTCCAAACATGTACCTTTGCTTCTTTTGCCCGTCAAAGGTGGGCTGACTTGACCTCAGTCCTGTCTGAATCAAATGGTGAGGGCATTCCTAGCCGTCCACCCCAACAATTTAAGTGACTAAAATGATCTCATGGCCAGAACATTTATAAACAGAGAGAAGCCTGATCAGAGGATAAAATTGTCATTGTGCAAACTGATTCTCCAACCAAAGTGCAATAGTATGACTGGTAAACAATGACAATAGAGGGAGGGAGGGAAAAAAAAAAAAAAGAGGACTTGCAGCAAATGGTATCCCATCAATACATGCGTAAGAAATTTCATTGCAGACCAGGATAAGTTCAAAAAATATTAACCTATTTTTTTTAACAAATTTAAAATTAAATACCTTTTCGAATGACCTATAAATAAAGTTGCAGCCTCTTTCTCTTTAAGGATAATGATTGCTTGATTTCGTTGTGCTTGAGATAAAATCAATTAAGATTAAATTTAAATAATAAAAGTTTTATTTCTATAGTTTAAATTATTTGGTGTAATTTACTATTTTTTCTTATGCATCAAGTGATACAGAAATTGAATTGATTTGTCATTTGTAAACCCCTAACCTTTAAGCCAAGAGATGTATTATATTATATAACATAGACCATCTAACATTTTGATCACTTAATGAATGAGTTATATATCTTTAAATTATATGGTTTTTAATATATATAAATTTTAAAAACAATAAATTATATTTAATAACTCAATCCAATTGGTTATAAAATTATATCATTTATATCTAAATTTGATGGGATTTAAGAGGGGCTCAGCTATAGTGTAGTCAAGTAAAGAATCTGATCGCCTTTTCTATCCTTGAATCCATATGAATCCCAAAGCTACTCTATCTTTTTCATTTTTTTTATCTTTGAGATTCATTAACCATGTAGATCAATGGTAGGCGAGGCAACTAAATCTAATTTTGGTTACATTTGAATATAACATAATCTAGCATCCGATCATCTTTTCTACCCTTGGATCTACATGTATTCTGAAGCCACCCTATTTTTTTTACTTTTTCTATCTTTGAGATCCATAAATTGTGTAGATCAAAGAGTGAAAATATGAATGTAGCCAAGTTTAGGATATGGTCATTTCCTTCATCCTTTAATTTACATGGATTTCAAAGCTAACTTATTTTTTAATCTTTGTGATTTATGAGCTATATGAATTTAAGAATAGAAAAGATGATCGAATGTAGCCTTGAATATATTTAAATATAGTCATATATACTTCTTTCTGTATATATATATTGGATAGCTGTGGCAAAATTATTGCCATATATTGTATTTTATGGCCTTTATCTATGGTTTCGTATGTGACAGAATCGAAGCAGTTCTATGTAGTCCTATAAGCATATTTCAGGAAGCTTCATGAATTCATTTCTTCTCATTTGATAAAAAACTTTATTTCAAACTTATTTCTTCATTTTTCATATGATTACTAAGTTGATATTAGAGTTTTTTGTCGAAGAAGGTTTGGAGCTGAGGGTAGGATCAATTTGTTATGATTATATCACTCGTATATATGTAAAAGTATATACTAATATATGTTTAGCTTCTTAGGGGTTATGCTGTCAAGATTTTAATTATTTATATAAATAATAACTTTTAGGGATGGCAATTTTTCCCGTTTCCCCGTTTACCCAGCCGGTACCGTTTTTAACAGTCGAAGAATCCCCATTTTAAATGGCTTAACGGGTAACGGGATTTTTTTGTTAACGGCTAAACGGGTAAACGGTTTAGGGACGGTATTCTCTGTCCCTTCTTCGTTTATCCATCCCCGTCCCGTTAGCTTTATATAATGACTCAGCGACTCTTGCGCACCGTCTCTTGCTCTTCCTCTTTCATGCAGCCTATCTGAAGATCTGAAGTCTGAACCTACTCCATCGTCTCTTGCTCTTTTTGAAATGCAATTAGAATTAGATAGATCATTTCCTATCTGGTTTGTTACGATATTAAAGCTAATGTATCTGGTTTGTTACGATGTTAAAGCTAATGTGTTAGATGTATCAATATCAACGATGGATTGTTGGCGTTTATTCTATCTTATCCTAATTAATTTTATTTTTTTAATTTTTAATAAATTATAAATTTAATAAAATAATTTTATTTTTTATGTAAATGGGCAAACGGGTATCCCGTGGGTACCCGTTTGCTCGGTCGGGTATCCCCGTCCCCGCCCCGTTAATTATAACAGCTTAACGGGGCGGGGAACATGGATGTTTTTTTCTAATGGAAACGGGTACCGGTATAGACTGCCCCGGTCCATCCCTAGGCCGTTGCCATCCCTAATAACTTCTTTAGTAATACTTTTGGAAAGTGGTTTTAGTTTGCCACAAGTGTGATTCCATTAGCGTAGCTTGGTCCACATTTGACCATTGGCTTAGCTTGGTCCACTTTTGATCGGCTTCTATAACTCAAGTCCATGGTAGGACGCGTTGAAGGCGATCAGTACTTTCTCTATCAGCCTCTCCTTCCGGACTCAGCGATGGCATGGAAGAGGCTTAATCAAAGCCTTTGTCTTTATTTAATCGACCCTAGGCCCCTCTTCCGAACCAAGAACCAGCAGCGGCCGGGCGTTGGAAGTGCCGGAGAAACGTAGGGTAGTCGTCTTCTCCCTCCATCCGCAACCAAATCAGGCTGATGAGATCTTTTTGTTCGACAGCCTACATTCTGAATAGAGTACCAACTAAAGATTTTTGGGCTTCATGGTGATGATCTTCACAAAAAAGTTCAAATTAATTTTCAACAATTGGTATCAGAGCCTGGTTCATATTGAATCATTAAGAATTTCTGAATTTTTTGGTCATATGCCATTGATATTCATATTATTTGTGCATATGTCTTTTTTGGTTTTATTCAGCAATCGTGAGACAAACATTCATTAGTTTACAGTAAATTTTATTTTAGTGCCATTGACATTCTTAATATATGTAGATTCAGATTTCAAATAAAATAAAAGTCATGGCGCATCAAAACTTTATTTGAGAGCTAAAGATATTCGCTGCATCATGAAATTAGTCTTATGTGATTCGAAGATGAAGTTTTTCATATGATAAGATAAAGCTTAATTATGGTTAAAATTTTAAATAAAAGAATAATGATTTGTTAGTTGGGCCAGTGGATTGGATCCCTGCGTATTTTTAAATAGAGATTGGATACCCCTATCGGTAAAGGAGATAAATTCAGTATTAATCAGTGCCCAAAAGAAAATCTTGAAGTTAAAGAGATGCAGAAGATTTCTTATGCTTCGGTTGTAGGGAGTCTAATGTATGCTCAAGTTTGTATGCGTCCGGTTATTGCGTACATTGTTGGAGTGTTAGACAGATATTTAAGCAACCAAGGAATGGATCACTAGAAAGAAGCCAAAAGGGTTATGAGATATCTGAAAAGAAAAAAAGATTACATGCTCACATATAGGAGATCAGATCATTTTGAGATCATTGGGTATTCTGACTCCGACTTTGTGGATGCCAAGATAGTAAAAGATCAACTTCGGGCTATGTATATCTGTTAGGTGGTGGGGCTATTTCTTGGAGAAGTGCAAAACAGACACTCATAGCTTTTTCTACCATGGCAGTAGAATTTATAGCATGTTATGAAGCATCCAATCATGGGATATGGCTGAAAAACTTTGTCACTGGGCTGCGCATATTGGAAGGAATTGAAAGACCGTTAAAGTTATTTTGTGACAACAAGTCAACCGTATTATATTCCAACAACAATAGGAGCTCGATCAAGTCAAAGCATATTAACATCAAGTTTCTGGTTGTAAAGGAAAGAGTACAGAGTGGTCATATTTCTATAGAGCATATAAAGATAAACTCCATGATTGCAGATCCCCTTACAAAGGGTGTGCCGCCCAAGGTCTTTCATGAGCATACTGCTCACATGGGTGTTATAGAGCATGACGATGCTTAGATTTAGTGAAAGTTTGTATTGCTTCTATTTGATGCTTTATGTTTGGATTGTGCACACTTATGTGTTTGGATATTTTCTGATAAAAATAAAGTATTTTATTCAGTTCAGTACACTCTGTACAATTATGTTAAAGTTTTGATCTCACTCAAGTTTAAGAAGGACCAGTTGAAAATAAGCATGTTAAGATCATTACATGTAATTTTCATGCTACACATCCACATCATGATCCATGTCATTTAGTTGTGTCAACATACATGACCATTGATGGGTCGAGTTATGATAGATATAATAAAGGCCGCTTTGATCCTATGTTGGTATGGTTGATGGACTAGATTGGTTATAGATACATTTTGGTAATGACAGTAAAATTGAGCTCATTTGGTTATTTTTTGCAAAATATAATTATAAGGTTACACATATAGCCCAGTGGGAGATTATTGGATTTTTAATCTAATACTGGGCTTATATGTGAAATAATTATGTGTTGCGGACTGTCAAATAAGGTTAAGCCCAATTAAAAGTGATTAGCTAAGGTTTCAGTGATTTGGGCTTTAATGTATCTGATAAGGTGTGGCCCATTGGGTTATCTCTAATTTTATGATGGGCAAAAATAGAAATACCAAAAGATAATGATGAAATTATCTATATATACCGGTTATGGTTGCATGTACGACCTTCTTCTCTGAATTCCATCATCAGAAAGAATAGCCAAGAGAAAATTCTAAAGGACTCTCTCGAAGTACGTGTTGATTTAGAAAAGAAAGCCAACCGTAGGACTCTAGAGAGCAATCAAGCAATATGGATTTAGGTATGCTTCCGTTTATGTTTATTAATTTTTAATGATTGAACATGAATGATTCTTGAACTTTATGGTGATGATCTTCACCAAAAGCTTCAGATTAATTCCAACACTATTCTCTTTCTTCTTTTGTTCCTCTTCCTCTCCATACATCTTTGATGTCGCTGGTGAACCGCCAATGGCTGCTGGAGTTTAGTTTGCGCTCAGCCTCTATTTTACTCTGTTTCAGGGAAGATGACAGCCGAATTTAAGGCTGATAGAGCCGTAATCCCCAACCGGTCCCTCACCAAAAATAAGTGCCGGCAATAGACGACGGTTGGACGAATAACCAGCCGACGAAACGCCCTTTCATATATCTATGTAGCAGGCTGGTTTCCGTTGCTTCTTCCCTCATGGATACCAGGATAACGCCATGTTCCTCTCTTTCTACGTTTCTTCTATTATTTATTTTCTCTTCTCTTCACATCCAACTCTGCGTAGCCACCAATAACATCTCTTGGGGCCAATCCCTCTCCGGAAACCAGACCATAGTGTCCGACGATGGCAACTTTGAGATGGGGTTCTTCGCACCAGGTAACACTAGTAGCTACTACGTGGGCATCTGGTACAAAAAAATTGCCATCCGAACCGTCATCTGGGTGGCAAACAGAGCAACACCCATCTCCAACACCTCCTCTGCCGAGTTAAAATTCTCAGAAGATGGCAAACTGGTCCTTCTCAATAGTTCAAAAATCCCAGTCTGGTCTTCAAATTCTACTCCATCAAACCCAGATTCCACGGTTGCAGTGCTTGTCGACACCGGAAATCTTGTTTTAAGAAATGGCTCGAACAGTACTATTTGGCAGAGCTTTGATCACCCAACGGACACATTCATGCCGGGGGATGGCTTGGAGTCAACAAGATCACAGGGGAGTATCAGAGGATGACTTCATGGAAGAATCCTGAGAACCCTGCCCCCGGGCCTTTCACTCTAAGCATGGACCCTGATGGATCCAATCAATTTGTATTGATGTGGAATGGTTCTGAAATTTATTGGAGTACTGGACTATGGAATGGCCACTACTTTTCGGCGCTCCCTGTACCATCGAAACTACTTTCATCAACTTCACCTTCATCGACAATAGGCAAAGGAAGCAGGCCGCGTATAACGTCGTCCGCAGTTCTACCATCACCCGGTGTGTACTTGATTCATCTGGTCTATTAAGGCAAATGTTTTGGCTGAATGGATCCCAACAGTGGCAGATACTCTTGACGATACCTACGGATCAATGTGATGTCTACTCTTTATGTGGCGCTTTTGGTATTTGCGACTCTAAGGAAAGCTCGAGTTTTTGCAGGTGCTCCAATGGTTTCAGACCAGCTTCAGTCAAAGAATGGGAATCGAAGTATTGGAAATCAGGATGCGTGAGGAAAACCAATTTGCAATGCAGTAACAAAAGCTTGGCTGGAGGAGAGGAAGATGGATTCTTTAAGATGACCAATATGAAGTTGCCCGCCAATCCACATAATTTGACAGTTGGAAGTTCTGAAGACTGTAAACTGGCTTGCTTGAACAACTGCTCTTGTAGTGCGTATGCTTATGAGAGTGGATGCTCGATTTGGACTGGAGAACTTGGAACCTTAAACAACTCTACGATGGTGATATTGGAGCTGCGACTCTTTATCTCCGGCTTGCTGCTTCTGATCTTCCAAGTTCAAGTAGTTCACATAAGTTTGCGATTTATATCACTCTTAGCGTCATTTCTGGAATTTTTATTATATCATGTGTCCTCTTCGGGCTAATTTGGGCAATTCGAAGGAGGAAACAAACTCTGAACGCAAAACCAGTTGATGGTTCTCTGATGCAATTTAGTTATGGTGATTTGCAGTGTGCGACCAAGAACTTCTCTTTGAAGTTGGGGAGTGGAGGCTTTGGGTCTGTTTTCAAAGGAACTTTAACCGATGCAATTGAAGTAACTGTGAAGAAGCTTGAAGGCCTCGGACAAGGAGAGAAAACAATTCCGAGCCGAAGTCAGCACATTGGGTACCATTCAGCATGTCAATTTGGTTCGCCTCTACGGGTTCTGCTTAGCGGGCAATGAAAGGCTTTTAGTCTATGAGTACATGTCTGGGGGCTCCTTGGACTCTCATCTCTTTCAGAATGATTCCTCAGTTCTACACTGGAATTCGAGGTATCGAATTATTCTTGGGATCGCAAGAGGATTAGCCTATCTGCATGAGAAGTGCAGGGAGTGCATCATACACTGTGACATAAAGCCAGACAACATACTTCTAGACGAGGAGTTATGCGCCAAATTGCAGACTTCGGCATGGCGAAGCTCGTAGGTCGTGACTTCAGCAGGGTACTGACAACGATGAGGGGAACTATTGGCTATCTTGCACCCGAGTGGATTTCAGGCTTACCAATCACATCCATGGTTGATGTCTACAGCTTTGGGATGATGCTCTTTGAGCTGATAACAGGCCAGCGAAACATTATGCACTCTGGGGATGGATGCATAAGCTTTAATCCTTCCTGGGCCGCAACAAAGGTCATTGAAGGTGATATACTTTGCTTATTAGACCATAGATTGAATGGTGTTGCTGACATTGAAGAGCTGACCAGAGTCTGTAGAGTTGCTTGCTGGTGCATTCAAGACTCCGAGGCTCACAGGCCTACAATGGGACAGGTGGTACTGATCCTAGAGGGAGTTTTGGAGGTGAACGTGCCACCGTTCCCAAAGGCTCTTCAGCAACTCATGGGAGATCGGAGCCAAATTCTTTATTATTTGTCATCCACTGAATACAAAGATCCACCTGATCAATCTAGGGATTCCTCTCAATAAGCGTCAAGCTACAACGGGCACTTGAATTTCTTTGCGGAGCATGCCAATAATGGGAACAATATATATGGGTAAAGTAGAGCATGTAGCTGTTATGATCCTTTAGAATGACCTCTATATCCTTGTGTAATGTTCTATAGTGGATGTAGTATCTATTTAGTGACATAAATTAGTTTCCAATTTATCACTTTTCAAGAAATGCTTTATGCTTGTATTTTTTCTATAGAGGTGGAATGAAATAATACAAAGGTGTAATGTTTTATAGAGGTGCATTGGTTTATGCCGGTGCAAATTGTATTATTAAACAAAAGCTTGAGTTAAGATTCAAATATTGCGGATCTTGATTATTTATTATTGGTAATAGAAGATGTTGTCGCCAAATCACCTTCCTTGAATGTCAGGTAAGATTCGGAACCCGATATCCGATGAGGATGGGCCTGAGAATCCTCCAATGCCTCCGTCTCGGGCTTTGATCCTACAAAAAAGTTTCCGGAGGCTGGTTGTTTCAGCGAGGATCCTTCGATGCTTAAGTGAGTGGTTGGAAAAACAATAGTGTATCTCTTTTTTAGAGTTAGTTCAGAACTTGTAGAAGTTGAAGTTCCTCTCTCATCATGAGCGAAGACTCTTATACATGGTCGAGAGTCCCTCTTATCCCTTTTTGGACAGTTGTTGATCCCGAGACCGTGTTCTGACATTGGACAAGCGGTGAGGCCAACAGTGATAGGGGGTGTCTGCCTCATGGTCTGTCAGAATTGGCAGGCTACTTCTTTGTCTTATATGGGCGGCTATAGCTAGTTGGTGGGCTAAGTCTTGTCAGGTGCGATGCTGCAGACGGTTGGTAGGCCAGGTCTTGTCAGGCATGCACCGTAGCCGGTAGGTGGGCCATGTAGGACTGCAGGTGGTAGTGAGCCACGTGGGACTGCAGGTGGCAGGTGGATCAAGTGGGACCACAGGTGGTTGCAGTTGGTAGTGGGCCACGTGGGTGTCGAGACTGATGCTGGAGTTAGTGCTGAGGCCGACGCTGGAAGCAGTGTTTAGCCAACACTAGACTCGATTCTGATGGCTGAGACCGACGCTGGAGTTAGTGCTGAGGCCGACGCTGGAGTCGATGCCGAGGCCGACGCTGGAGTTGGTGCTGAAACTGAGGCTGGAGGTGACACGTTAGACCATAACGAAGGGTTTTAGTTGTCTGATTTTACCTCCGTTAGTTAGCCTCATCCGTTAACTGTAACATGGCTAGATCAGCCACATCAGATGCTCCCCTCACTCCTAAGCTCGTGCGGCCACATCTTTTGCCGAGCAAAAGGAGCATAGACTTACACCCTCAATCCTGCCTGTGATTAATTATGGGCCCACGCCTCAGGGGGAGGTCAAATCTCTCTCATTTAAGAGAGCATGGGACGATGTATCAATGTTATGCAGAAGATTTTTTTCTTCTCTCGAAGTTGAGGCCATCTCTCTCGGATAAAGCAGTAGCCATCATTGTGGTGACATTATTGATGTCCCATCATTGGTCACAGATTATGCCTTTGCGCCGAGGTGTTTCGCCTCAAGTGAGATCATGCGACAATTGGGGTAACACCTTTAATAAGGGACATCCATGTCTGTGAATGCCCAGCGCCCTGCATCGGCCATTGGCGTGCGCCTGCATGCATCCCTAATTTAGTGACAGATTGCCCTTTCGTCACTAATCCATTACAAATTTAGTGACGGAAGAGTAATTCATCACTAATTAGTGATGGACTGCTCCATCCATCACTAAATTAATGACAGATTAGTGACGTATTATCCTTCTGTCACTAAATTTATACTTTAATTTTTTTTAAAAAAAAATTATGATGGAAAAATCAATTCATCACTAATTTAGTTACGGACTACCCCATCCATCACTAAATGGATTGATTTTTTCATCACAATTTTTTAAAAAATAATAAAAATATAATTTAATTAATTAATATTTAAATATTTTTATCAATCAATATAATTTTTTATGCTCTGATTGGATGGAGAGAAAAGTAGAGAGAAAAAAAATAAAGGGAGAAAAAATGGAAAGAAGAGAAAAGTGGAGAGAAAATATTTTTTTTCTGTTTGGATGAGTGAAAGGAAAATAAAAAGGAAAGAAAAGTTGATATTTTATAATGACAACAATGCCCTCATTATAAATGATTAAAAATGTATCAATTTTTTCATGTAAGAGTAATGAAAAAAAATAAAAAAGCACCCTTAGAGTTTCTCTCTAAAATCTCTCCAATTTCGGAAAGAAAACTTTTAGATAGGGCCCACCATTTTTTTTCTATTTTTCTTTAATTTTCTTTCCTTTCTATTTTCTCTCCATCCAAACAAGATAAATTTTATTTTTTCCTTCTATTTTTTTCTCTAATTTTTTTTCCTTCATACTTTTCTCTCCATCTAAAAAATAAATTTTATTTTTTTTTATTTTTTCTTTAATTTTCTTTTCTATTTTTCTCTTCATTCAAACACAGACTTAAGTAAGCAACAATGTAATGATATACGTTATCAAAAGTAATATAGCCATTTCTGTTCAATAAATTATATTATATTTTCAACATCATAATCATGCTTCGGCCATGACTAAAAGTGCCATGATTCATCTCATCTCATGATATCAAAATTTGATATGTAACTAGCAATTTAAATATAATTCTATAATATAGCTAAAAGTTTATAAATAATATCATGAGCAGCTTATGGTTGGCAATCCAAATATAGCATCACAGTTCAGCTATAAGCCTATAACCAATAATTCATAATAATAAGACTAATCCAATTCTCTTATCTAATTAAATTATACATACATTCAATCTAATAATTTAGTTGCAACATTCATACATATCATACTCAAAATATTATGTTTAAAATATCAAATGCCACCACAACTCATGCATGATCATGTCCATCTAATCCATTGTTTAGATTTACATGACAAAATTTATCAGCACACTGCAAACAAACATGCAGTAGCGTCTTCTAGTTTCTTCTGATCCAGACCACTCACTCGTAATTAAAAAAATGAATTCAAAACGTAGAGCGTTAGCGTGTGGGTTGCCCTCGTGCGAGCCCCCGCTCCTCCTACGCCAGGAAGGAAGTAAAAGAAAAAAAAAAAGGGATAGCCGTAGTTCGAACACTTATCAAGAAGTCTGCCGGTAAAAAAGCTTCGAGTATTTTCTCACCAAGAAATTTACTGCTTAGCCATAGTTGTTAAAATTGGATTGGATCAATCGGAACCAAAATTTGAAAGTTAAATCGGTCTAATTCTAATATAAAATTAGATATATAAGAGATTCAAAATAATCCGATTAATTCATCCAATTCATCCGTGAATCGATCAACTCGGACTGAACCAAGTTACAGATTTATCAATGCCGTTCAAATTTTTTAACCTTTACCATTTTAAATTCCTGTTGGAGAGTTTATGGCAACCTTTTTCCATTGAGAAAGGAAAAGGACATCATGCAAAGAAGAGCATTGATTAGAGAAGAATAAAAAAGAAAAAAAATGAAAATATAGAAACTCATGGGAACCAAGACGGGAAAGCATAGACATAAAGAGAAAATAATAAAAATAAAGGAAACTCAAATAGAATTTTTTTTTTTTTTTTGAGAAAAAGTTAAATCAGATTAAATTGGTATACAGATTGAAAGTAAATAAATTTTAGAGATTAAATAAGATACCAAAAAAAAAAAATTTCAAAAAAAAAGATTGTGAAAATTAGTATTCATGTATTTATTTATTAAAAATTAATTTTTATTAATATAAATATATTTTTATATTAAAATAATTTAATCGATGGTTCAACAGGTGACCTGATGGTTGAATCAATAACCGAGTGATCGGAGCCTTAGTCGGGCCAATATCCAGACCAGATCTAACAACTATGTGTTCAGCTACTAAACCTCAACAACCCCCTCTCCATATAAACATATACTGTTTTTTGAAAATTATTCTTTTAAAGGAGAGAGTTTTTTTTTTTAGAAAAAAAAATTTAAAGAGGGGAGATGCGAACTGCTACGGCATTAAGGACTCAAACAACATCTAAGGAGAAATCGCATCCAATTATTCGAGTTTGCATTCCGACGCAGGAAACAGAGATATATTCAAAGCAACAGTTTTTCAGGACAGAACAGGGGGTTGTTGTTTTGAGAACTTCATTCCAGAGCCCAGGCAATGCATAAGATCGAAGAATCCCAGGAGCGCCAGCAGTGAATTATCCAAATCCTTTCAAGCTTTGATTTGTTTAAAGCTTGCATAACTAAGATCTTGCATTGAAAGTCTTGCAAACTGCGAAGCGTTTGCGAGATATCAAACCTCCGTTCCTCCAAGCTTTAATTATTCCTCTACATTTGGCTAGCAATCTTGAAACTGGGTGCCAACATTCGCCTTGCTCCTCCAGGAAGAGACTTTTCATGGTAGGAAACATGCCCTTCTTCATAGAATGCAATAGTACATGATCCAACCGTCAAAGTATATCTAGGATCTTCCAGCATGAAATTTATATAGAAATAAAATTTATTTATGAAATAGCTCACTGTATCTTCTACTCTGTCGTTATCCCACCTCGAGTCTGGCCTTGTGACATTGCTCCCTAAACGTACCAAGGACCTCACCCATTGTAACCCAATTGACCGGAGCCCTCAACGCTGGACTTACAACTTAGACCCAGGAATGTAGAACTGAAACATTCTATTTGGATCCGAAATTTAAATTAATATAATTTATTATGCCAATTCAAAATTAGTATTCTTATTGTACATAGACAGCAATCAAATCCCAAGGAAGTGTTTCTTGGATCACTGTAAAAATATGTAAGGATTTCTTTCCATGCTCTTGTATAATTTTTGACATATTTTACTTATTATCTGCTAGGTAATGAGTTTGATTAATGTATACGTTTTATGCTGATAATGTGAGAAATTATCTAATATGGAATAGGTTTAGTGTACGTACTTTATGTATGCATGCGTTGTAATATTATTCATGATAACATGATGTTGGTATATGATATTGATGTGCAAATGTATTGTAATGTTGTAAAATTTTTGAGCCCATCTAGTTTGGTCCAACCCACTTCTAAACCTTAGCTCACTTCTAACCTAGCTCATTTGTCACTATTCATCTTCCTTTTCTAAACCTCCCTTACCGCCAATATCCATGGCTGACTAACGGCAGGAATGGCAGGGTGGGTCGAATTGAGGTTGGCAAAGAGGGCATAAGACTACCGTGGCCACCAATGGGAGAACGTTGGTTTGTCGGTGGTAAGTATCTGCTAGCTAGGGGGGCCATTCATGGCGCCTTCGTTCTAAGAGAACGGCAGGATGGCTTTTTCTTCGATGAAGACCCGACTAGTCGGCCTAAGTGGGTGGATTTGAGTTAAGCCAAAGGATTTAGGCAGGACCGGGCTCATGGATCAGTGAAAAGCTAACTCAATTTTAGGCTAAGCCAATGTAGAGTTACTTGTTTTCCTTGGGCTCTATATGGACTCTATATTGATCTCAATGGAGGCCCAAATGGGTAAAGCAAGCCCATGCCGTTTTCTTTTTGATGATTGTTTGGGATAAAGGAAAACTCTTCTCCACCGCGCGCGTATCGTGTGATATGATTGGCCACGCACGTTTATGGCTGCACGTGCAACGTGAAAAGGACAAAAATGCTCATAATGCATAACTGCATACGTGCGCTCAGTTACCACACAATGTACAAAGACTTTTTCTTGGGATAAATCCTTTTAGGCCAGAATGTTCTAAGCAATGTTTTGAAATCCGGACCGAACAACAAACCGGCTTGACATTTGGGTCGTAGGTCAATCGGTTCGATCGAATCGAATGATATTATAATTAATTTTTAATTTAATAATATAAAAATAATAATATATAATATCAATCCAAGTAAAAAACTAAAAATTTAAAAAATTTAATTCTAATTTCATTTATCAAAACTCAACTCAGCTTCAAAAAATATGTAAGCTAAGAAGTTTGAACCCAAGACCATTTGTATACAAGTCTTCTTTCTTAACAATTCAAATATTCTTTTAATTTTTACATTTATCAAAACTAAAAATCTAAAAATTAGGGTTTGAAACCCGATTGATTTAATAGATTTTTTTGGTTTTTATCGGATCATATAAAAGTTAACTTTAATAATAAAATCGAATCAGATTAATGATCGAGTTCTAGTTGAATTGGTTCGACCAATCAGGTCCGGTTTTCAAAACCATGGTTCTAAGCCTAAAATAACCAACCGGTGAGCATGAAGCTATGGAGTAATTGTTGTGGGTCCGTGGGTTGAACCTAGTTGGGCTTGAATTGGTCTAATTAAACACTAGCTAGGCAACTTAATGTCTTGATTGAGCTCTGATTAATCCAGTAATATAAGTGCAGGGATAGCTAAAAACCAAATAGGTGGATTAGATGAATGGGCCCAGAGATGTATTATTTAAATGAACTTCATTGATTTGGGTTTATTAGGACCTTATTTGCATCGGGTTAAGTTTTAAATAATTTTTAGGATTATATTATTTTTTGACATGATGTTTCGACGTGGGTTAAGGGATGGTACAAGTTTTCCATGCATATGCATCTAGGGTTTAACTTTTTAGCTTGTTTTAACGCTTAGAATTTTCAATATGTACCTGTTCTTCTATTATTTGTCAGAAGATGGGTTGACTTGACGGGACGGTGCAAATCCCAATCCTCCACTTGCATCTGGATGTTGATAGTTTAATTTGCTTGGCAGTTTCACGCCAAGAATTTCCAAACATGTACCTTTGCTTCTTTTGCCCGTCAAAGGTGGGCTGACTGACCTCAGTCCTGTCTGAATCAAATGGTGAGGGCATTCCTAACCGTCCACCCCAACAATAATTTTATCCTGATCGGAGGATAAAATTGTCATTGAGCAAACTGATTCTCCAACCAAAGTGCAATAGTATGACCGGTAAACAATGACAATAGAGGGAGGGAGGGGAGAAAAAAAAATGACTTGCAGCAAATGGCATCCCATCAATACATGCGTACGAAATTTCATTGCAGATCATGATAAGTATAAAGAAAATTAACCTATTTCTTTTAACAAATTCAAAATCAAATACCTTTTCAAATGACCTATAAACAAAGTTGCAGCCTCTCTCTCTTTTACATATGAATAATAATGATCCCTTAATTTCGTTGTGCTTGAGATAAAACCAATTAAAATTAAATTTAAATAATAAAAGTTTTATTTCTATAGTTTAAATTATTTGGTGCAATTTACTATCTTTCCATATGCATCAAAATTTGATTTGAAAATTCTTAAACGATGCATCAAGTGATACAGAAATTGAATTGGTTTACCATTTGTAAACCCCTAACCTTTAAGCCAAGATATCTATTTTAGTATATAACATAGGCCATCTAACGTTTTGATCACTTGTTGAATGAGTTATATATCTTAAAATTATATGATTTATATTTAATAACTCAAATCATTGGTTATAAAATTATATCATTTATATCTAAATTTGATGGGATTTAAAAGGGGCTCAGCTATAGTGTAGCCAAGTAAAGAATCTGATCACCTTTTTTTATTCTTGAATCCATACTAATCCTGAAACTACTCTATCTTTTTTATTTTTTTATCTTTAAGATTCATTAGCCATGTAGATCAATGGTAGGCAAGGCAACTAAATCTAATTTTGGTTACATTTGAATATAACATAATCCAGCATCCGATCATCTTTCCTACCCTTGGATTTACATGGATTTTGGAGCTATCCCATCTTTTTAGTTTTTCTATCCTTAAAATCCATAAATTGTGTAGATATATCAAAGAGTGGAAATATGAATGTAGCCAAGTTTAGGATATGGTCATTTCGTTCATCCTTGAATTTATATGGATTCTAAAGCTAACTTATTTTTTAATCTTTGAAATTCATGAGCTGTATGAATTCAAGAATAGGGAAGATGATCGAATGTAGCCTTGACTATATTTGAATATAGTCATATCTACTTCTTTCCGTATATATATATTATGGATAATTGTGACAAAAGTATTGCCATATATTGTATTTTATGGCCTCTTTCTATGGTTTCATATGTGATAGAATCGAAGTAGTTCTATAAAGTCCTATAAGCATATTTCAGGAAGCTTCATGGATTCATTACTTCTAATGTTGTAAAAAACTTTCTTTCAAACTTATCCCTTCATTTTTCATGATTACTAAGTTGATATTGAGTTTTCTGTCGAAAAAAGTTTGGAACTGAGGGCAGAAACAAATCGTTATGATTATATCACTCATATATACGTAAAAGCTTATACTAATATGTTCAAAAAAGTTTAAATAAAAATAAAAAGGGGACCCACATGAGCAAAAAGCTCGCATGGCTTCTGTCCAGAAGTACTTTGGGAGTTGGCTTTCACATAGCATGGTACGACCCATATCTTCTAATGTTCTATTTTTCCTTTTCATGACTTCATTTTATTGTGGTGTTCTAGGTGCAGAAAAATTATAATGAATACCATTTTCAGTACAAAAATCTTCAAATTGATGATTTTCAAATTCTGTTCCATGATCACTTCTAAGAGACACTATGGTAGTATTTTTCTCATTTGTGACTTTCTTGAAGAATTTTAAAAATATCAAGAAAATCTCATCTTTGTGAGCTAAAAATAATACCCAAGTATATCTAGAATAATCATTTACTATCACAAGACCATACTTCTTTCCTTCTAGACTAGTGGTTCTAGTAGGTCCAAAAAGGTCCATATGTAGTGGTTCAAGTGGCCTAGTAGTTGAAACAATATTTTTAGCATCAAGTTCTGAAAAGATACATCTATATTTAATTTTTCAATATCTCTTTCAAGCAAATTGTATCTTCCTCATCATCAATCTTTTCAGAACTTGATACTAAAGACTCATCAAATACCACATGAATTGAATCTTCTACGATTAAATACTTCTTGTTAAATACTTTATAGACTTTACTAGATGTTGAATAACCTAAGAATATACCTTCATCAGATATAGCGTCAAACTTTCCAAGATTGTCCTTACCATTATTATGAATAAAACATCGACAACCAAATGCATGAAAGTAACTAATGTTAGGTTTCCTATTATGCCATAATTCATAAGGAGTATTCTTAAGGATTGGCCTAATTAAAGATCTATTTAAGATGTAACATGCTGTGTTTATAGCTTCCGTTCAGAAGTACTTTGGGAGTTGGCTTTCACATAGCATGGTACGGGCCATATCTTCTAATGTTCTATTTTTCCTTTCCATGACTCCATTTTGTTGTGGTGTTATAGGTGTAGAAAATTATGATTAATGCCATTTTTAATACAAAAATCTTTAAATTGATGATTTTTAAATTCTGTTCCATGATCACTTCTAAGAGACACTATGGTAGTGTTTTTCTCATTTGTGACTTTCTTGAAGAATTTCAAAAATATCAGAAAGTCTCATCTTTGTGAGCTAAAAATAATACCCAAGTGTATCTAGAATAATCATTTACTATCACAAGACCATACTTCTTTCCTTCTAGACTAGTGGTTCTAGTAGGTCTAAAAAGGTCCATATGTAGTGGTTCAAGTGGCCTAGTAGTTGAAACAATATTTTTAGCATCAAGTTCTGAAAAGATACATCTATATTTAATTTTTCAATATCTCTTTCAAGCAAAATTGTATCTTCCTCATCATCAATCTTTTCAGAACTTGATGATAAAGATTCATCAAATACTACATCAATTGACTCTTCTACAATTAAATACTTCTTGTTAAATACTTTATAGACTTTACTAGATGTTGAATAACCTAAGAATATACCTTCATCAGATTTAGCATCAAACTTTCCAAGATTGTCCTTACCATTATTATGAATAAAATATCGACAACCAAATGCATGAAAGTAACTAATGTTAGGTTTCTTATTATGCCATAATTCATAAGGAGTATTCTTAAGAATTGGCCTAATTAAAGCTCTATTTAAGATGTAACATGCTGTGTTTATAGCTTCCATCCAGAAGTACTTTGGAAGTTGGCTTTCACATAGCATGGTACGGGCCATATCTTCTAATGTTCTATTTTTTCTTTCATGACTCCATTTTGTTGTGGTGTTCTAGGTGCAGAAAAATTATGATGAATGCCATTTTCAATACAAAAATCTTTAAATTGATGATTTTCAAATTCTGTTCCATGATCACTTCTAAGAGACACTATGGTAGTGTTTTTCTCATTTGTGACTTTCTTGAAGAATTTTAAAAATATCGAGAAAGTCTCATCTTTGTGAGCTAAAAATAATACCCAAGTGTATCTAGAATAATCATTTACTATCACAAGACCATACTTCTTTCCTTCTAGACTAGTGGTTCTAGTTGGTCCAAAAAGGTTCATATGTAGTGGTTCAAGTGGCCTAGTAGTTGAAACAATATTTTTAGATTTGAAAGAGTTTCTAGTTTGTTTTCCAAATTGACATGCATCACAAATTCTATTGTTTTCAAAATCTAATTTAGGAAGTCCTTTAACTAAATCCATTCTCATTAATTTTAAAATTAGGTGTGTGCTTGCATGACCTAATCTACGATGTTATAGCCATCCAATCTCATTTACCTTAGCATTATCAGCAATTAAGCAATGGTTACTTGTAGACAAATTATCTAAATCAATTAAGTATATATTGCCATTTCTATTTCCAACAAATATAATGCTATTGTCAATGGGATTAGAAACAGTGCAAATAGAAGCTTCAAAGAAAACTTTGAAACCATTATCACATAATTGGCTAATGCTAATTAAATTATGCTTTAAACCAACAACATATAAAATATTTTTTATAAAAGTGATGAAGTTATTTGAATTTTATCAAATCCCATAATTTGGCCTTTGCCATTGTCTTCAAAGTAACAACTCCTTCTTTTTATCTTCAAGGGTGATGAATTGCTTCTTGTCACCCGTCATGTGTCTTGAGCAGCCACTATTAAGATACCACTTTCTTTTGATCCTTTGGTCGTAAGATACTCCTGCAAGATAATCAAATCTTTTGTTTAGGTACCCAAGCTTTCTTGGGTCCTTCATGGTTAGTAGCAATAAATATTGTTTCTTTTGGAACCCATATTTTCTTACCTTTAAGCATTAAATTCTTATTAGATTTTTTAAAATTGCATTCATATGATTTATGTCATTTTTTGTTGCAATGATAACATGAATATTTTTTTACTTGGTTTCTTAATAAAGAAATTCTTTACATATTTTTGTTTCATGTGATGTCTATATCCTAGTCAGCTTTATCAAATACAGCTCTTTGATTACTTAAAAGCAAATTTAGTTTTTCTAAGCTAAATGTAAATTTATCAACAATATTCTTATATTTATCAATTTCTTTCTTTAAATTAATATTTTCATTAGAAATTGATTCCTTTTCTTTTAAAATATTTTTATTTTCAAATTTTAGATTTTTAACCTCAAGAATTAGTTCATTTTTCTTTTGAGAAGATTTAGGTTTTTAGTTTTCAAAGATTATTTTTCATTCCTAAAACCTTAAAATCACTAACTCATTGAAAGCATCATATAATTCATCAATATAAAATCATCATGGGTTTCAGAATTTACCTCATTTTCATCGTTTGCCATGAAGCATATGTTTGCAACTTCTTTTTGATCTTCTTCGGATGAAGATTCTTCACTATCACTCCATGTTGCAACATAGGCCTTCTTCTTCTTCTTGTAACCCTTCTTTAGTTGAAGACATTTAGATCGAAAATGTTCCGGCTTCTTATATTCATAACATGTCAAGGGTTCTTTTGTTTATCTTGATCCCTTTCTTTTTATTTTTCTCCTTCCATTTTGATTCCAGATTTTCTTTTGTGGAAGGGTCTTTCTTTGCATAAACTTTCTAAATTTCTTTGCAAGGAGAGCTGTCTTCTTCTTCTTCTTCCTCGCTGCTGCTCTTATCTTGTTCTGTAGCCTTGAGTGCTATGGTTCTTTTCTTCTTGACTTCTTCCTCTTGATGCTGCTTCATTGTCAGCTCATGGGTCATCAAGGATCCAAGTAGCTCCTCCAAAGGTAGAACATTCAAGTCTTTGGCTTCTTGGATTGTAGTTACTTTTGCTTCCTATGATCTTGGAAGAGATCTAAGAATTTTGTGCACCAATTCAGAATTAGGATAAGTCTTACCAAGACTTTCCAAACCATTAACAATATCTGTGAATCTAGTGTACATGCATGTGATCGATTCAGTTTTCCATGCTAAACAATTCATATTTATGCACTAGAATGTTAATTTTGGATTCTTTTACTTGATTGGTACCCTCATGGGTAACTTCTAATCTATCCCATATTTCTTTGGCTGAAATGCAAGTGGAAATTCTATTGAATTCATTTGCGTCCAAAGAACAATATAAGACATTCATGGCTTTGGCATTAAGCTGAGCCATTTTCCTATCGTTCTCATTCCAATCCCTTTCGAGCTTAGGAATGATTGAACCATCTACAATGTGTGTGGGTGTGCTAGGTCCATTAATAATGACACTCCATAATTCATAATCTAAAGCTTGAATGAAAATCCTCATTCTTGCTTTCCAATATGAATAATTAGAGCCATTAAACAAAGGTGGCCTATTAGTGGATTGACCTTCAGCAAAGGATGATCAGCTTGAGCTGCCATTTAGATCTTTAACTCTTGATTGTTAGATCAAATAGAAATGAGCACAGGCTCTGATACCAATTGTTGGCCCAGATGACAACCCAAGAGGGGGGGGGGTGAATTGGGTTCTTTAAAAGATTTAACACTTTGAAAACAATTTGCTTGATGTGAAAGTGCTCAAGTATAGTGAATTAATAAAAGCCAAGCACAAGATGATAAAGAGAGAGAGAAAGAGAGACAAATTTACGACAAACACAAAGATTTATAGTGGTTCGGTGTTAGCCACACCTACGTCCACTCCCAAGCAACTCTTGGGTCCACTACTAATCCCCTGATTATAGTTGAGTTGTTTTACAAGATCACAACTCTAACTTGTTGTTTTACACGGGGTCACAACGAACCCAGCCGGTTTTCATAGGTTCACCAGCACAAAACCTTAACCCAAGCTAAACTTAGCTTGCCCCGAGGTAAACTACCTCAACTAATTCAATCCCCGATTGAATTAGATAACAACAAATCAATTTAATGTTTACAACAATGTAAAGCTCCTTAAACTGAGCAAATATGCAATGTAAATAAACAAGGATAAAAAGCCTGATTAAAGCGATTTTGAATTGAGCTTTTCTTCTTTTCTTCTTTTCCTCTTCTCTTTTGAATGATTGAATCAAGCTTCAGCTCTGATTCTTGATAGAAATTTGATGAAGAGAACGTTGAGGAACTAGGGCTTTTGCTCTTCTTCTTTTCTCCTTTGAAAATCCACCGATTTTGATCTTTGAGGGCTTTGGATTTCTTTTGTATCTCTCTTCAGATATTCGGCGTGGACTCAGAGATTTCTCCTTGAAATTTCTCTCTCTTTTTTTATTGGATATTTTCTTGATATATTTTCCATTTTTCACTCCTCTTTTTCAAACGATCGGATATCCCTTTTATATAGATTTTCAATTCGAGATTAGGTAAGAAATAGCCGTTAAAAATGTACCTTGATGAGTTCTTCACGCAAGAACATAGATCCATTGAAGAGTATGTGAGAAAATATAGCCGTTGGAGCTGATCTGTCACTTTTGAAAATCATCCTCTGACAGGTTGGAGTCGGCTCCAACTTTTCATGTATCGGCTCCAAATCGGGTTTTCAAAAATATCTAAAAACATCCGTCATGGAGTCGGCTCCGACTTTACAAAGTGTCGACTCACCGCTGTCTGGATTCGGCTCCCGATTCTAAGGTGTCGGCTCCAAGAATTGCTCCAAAAAAATAGTCTCTGTAACTCAGGTTAGAGTTGGCTCCAAAAATTCATGTGTCGGCTCTGACTTCTGAAGCAGAAAATAGTTCTCTGTATCTCGATAAGAGTCGGCTCCTATTGTTAGGGTGTCGGCTCTAAACCATGCCAAAAATTATGAACTGTTCCGATACGCTCTGGAGTCGGCTCTAAACCATACAAAAATCTTTGAACTTTTTAATAATCTATTAAAATTCAATTCAAAACTGATTTCCATATACCTTTTGAATAATTAAACGTTCTTAATTCCTGAAACACTTGTCAAATTTATCAGAAATACAATGAATATATTCATGGCTTTTGTTAATCATCAAAATCAATTAATTGGGTAAATAATATCTCAATAATTTTCCCAACAGATCTTATCATATCAAGCAAAGTGCGATTCCTTTTTTCAGCTACACCATTTTGCTGTGGTGTTGCAGGTGTCGTGAGCTGTGATAATATTCCATTCTCAATCAAGTGGTCCTGAAATTCATAATCCAAGTACTCTCCTCCTTGATCAGATCAAAGAGTTTTGATTGATTTACTGAGTTATTTTTCTACTTTAGCATGGAATTCTTTGAACTTTTCAAAGGCCTCGGATTTTCTTTGCATCAGATATGCATATCCATATCTAGAATAATCATCAATGAATGTGATGAAATATTCATAGCCCCCTTTAGCTTTGATATTCAAAGGCCCACATACATCAGTATGTATGATCTCTAAAGGTGCTTTTGCTCTTTTATCTTTTGCTAAAAAAGGTCTTTTGGTCATTTTTCCTTCTAGACAGGATTCACAAACTAGTAGAGTGCCAACTCTTAGCTCTCTTAAAGGACCATCTTTCATTAGTCTTTCTATTTTGTCTATATTAATATGACCAAGCCTCAAATGCCATAAATACGTGTCATTATCATTATTCGTAATTTTTCTTATTTAGGAGTTGGTTCAGTGATATTTCAGTTTGAAGCAAGTTGTTGGAATTTGGTTTAACAAAATATAAACCATTTTCAACATACTCAGAACAAATATTTATTCCATTCTTATAAATTGAAACAGAGTCAATACTAAAAGAAACAAAAATAAATTGTTCATGCAACTTGACACCGAAATCAAATTTCGTTTGAAATCCGGAATATAATAAACATTGTTCAAAAATAAATATTTATTTTAGCAAACGATAGTCGAACTATCCCTACTGCTGTCGCTGATACCTTTTCCCCACTGCCTACTCTCATCGTGAAATCTCCCACTTGAAGATCCCGAGCAGAGTCAAGCATCTGCAAAGAAACACAGACATGGTTAGATGCTCCTGAATCAATAATCCAGCTTGAGAAATCATTCTCAACTAAGCATGTTTCCATGACTAGTAAATCTAATTTACCTTGTTTCTTTTTCTGTTTTAGCTCATCAAGGTACTTTTTACCGTTCCTTTTCCAATGGCCATCTTGATGACAGTGGAAACACTTTCCTTTAGGTTTAGGCTGAGAAGCCTTTCCTTTCTTCTTCTGGACCTTCTTCTTGTTATCCTTTTTCTTTCCCATATTATTCTTCTTCTTTTTCTTTGAAGAAGAAGGCTTTTCCTCAGCTGCGTTGGCTTCAGCAACAATTGCCTTACCACTCTTATCATCTATAAGAGTCATATATTTGCAGCTCATTCAGGAGTCCAGCCAGATTACACTTTTTATGATTCATAATGTAATTAGTCCTGAATTGAAGAAAAGCGAGAGATAGTATCTCCAGGATCATGCCAACCTGAGTCTTTTTATCAATTTTAGCTCCATTGATCTCAGCCTCATTGAAATGATTGACCATTTTGAGGATGTGCTCACGAATAGAAGAACCATTCTCCATTTTGCCATTCATAATGGCTTTTACAGCTTCATAGCGAGCCTTATCAGATGGGCATCCAAGCATCTGCTGCAGAGATTCCATAATCTCTCTTGCAGTTTCAAAGGCCTCGTGCTTAGTTCTAAGCACCTTATTCGTTGTTGCTAACAAGTAGCAGCGGGCTTTGTTATTTGCAACAACCCNATATTCATGAAATGTAATTATTATCGACATAACAAAAAACATTCCATAAAAATCGAAATGGAAAAACTTCTCATACGTGACTCTTCATGTCTTTTGAGAGAGGAGGCTCTTTGAATCACTAGGAAACGGTGAGGCTCTTCGAATTCCTGAGAAAACGATGAGGCTCATAGCCAAGGGATTCCCACTCAAAATCTCTTATTGGAAAGCCTTTGAAAAAATTCTCAATAAAACAGGACTCTTTAATAAGTATAAAAAATTCTAATTGAGAACTTTTCTCAAAACCATGAAGAACCTTTCTTCATCAATATAAAAGAAATCTTATATTCAATTGATCTAATCAAAATAAAATTACATAACTTAATCCATGGAATCGAAAAAATATTAACGCCAATCCATTTGCACATATATTCATCATCATGAAAATATTAAAAGCATATACCATTATGCATGAGTGCCTACCCAATCGTATAAAGATTATCATATAATCTATTATTAAATTAATAGGGGTATAACCTGATACCAATTGATGGTAATCTCAATACGACTTTAAGATGTTTGCAGAAGCGAGATAAGGATCAAATCACATATCTTAGCGGAAGCAAGATAAGGATCAAATCATATATCTTAAAAAAATAGAGTTAGCGATCTATATCCATATTAATTTAATAACAAGAACAATAAGGAGATTAAGAAATTGACCTTTCGTTCTCCACCAACACTACCTTGGAATCATCAAATCCTTTTGATCACCACCGATCTTTCCAAACGTTCTCCAAATTATGATGAACGCGAACGAGTGGGTTCCTTTTGATTTGGGTTGAGGTCACACAACTGAATTTTTATTCACTTTGCATTCTCAACTCATGAGATAAAGTGAAGTTGAAGGAGAGAACTCTCTTTGGTTGATCATTATCTTCCGATGTTCTTCTATGTTATTTTTCTCTCGTGAATCTTATATTCTAAGAGAATAATAACTACCAACCTTTTTAATTAATTAATCAATTAATTAAAATTTAAAGATCACTTTCAACTCTTGGAATTACTTTAACGTATATCAATCCAATAACCAATTGTTGGTTAGTTTTGATATACTTATCAAGGGATGTTACGGGAGAGAGAAAGGCTCTCTCACGATTCCATATATATTTCTTCAATAACTAAATAATTTTCATATAGACTCTTCTCGTGGAATATGCCTACGATGTGTTTCCTAGCACACAGTATATTCTTAAATTTTAAAAATAATTTTAAATTTATTTTAAAATAATCATATTATTTAAAATAGAAATTAATCCAATTAATTTTGTATGAAAAGTAATTTAGAATTCTAATTCTAAATTAATAACTCAACCCAACATATCATAAAGTTCACATAATTTAATGGAGCCGTCCAGAGGAACTATGGACATTATAATTTTAAGCTCCAATAATTTTGACATTCAATTAACACCTTAATTAAAATATCAAAATTATTAATTCCAAATTACTCCACTAAAAATTTGAAACTGCACTCTTAAAATTATAAAATTAATTATATTCGAAAGGATTTGAATCATCCATTGATATAGTCACTACATATAAATCAATCCTCCATAAACGGTTCATGATTAAAGCTAGGCATTTTTTGTTAACCTCTTTAATCACATCTTTATCCATAAGTACTATTGATTCTATAATAATAATATATTTATGATCCAATCATAAATTGAGCGCTCTTATTATTCAAGTCCCGAATCAACACTTATGAAACCATCCATCTGACTTCTTTATGAAGGAATGGATTTCATCTTGTATATTAATATTTTGGCTACTTATGTTATTATATTTCCATATACCAAGAATTTGACACTATGTTTCTGTGTTATTACGCGGTATGTCAAAAAATATAATACAATAAATAGGAGTCTATTAATCACTCAGAATTAAGATCGATTTATATATGACCATCATTGATTAATTTTGAATACTCTATTTTAACAATGAATTTATTAGAGATTCATAATTAATCGCATTCCAGTCCTATATAATCAAATTATATAAAGCACTTTCATTCCGATAATCTCATTATCAACAATCCGGATAAGATCATTTCATTCAGAATGTAATGAACCGCGCTAGTAATTTTAAATTAAAGATCCTGATTGCAACTTTAATTTATAATTACAGACAAATTTAGATTATTTACTTTAAATATTATCCTCTGTATATAACACTTATATACAATATTTAAAGTCACATTTAAATAATCCAGCAATTTTTGATATTTATAAAGCATCAAAACATGCATGCAAGTATAATATTAAAAAATTTCTTAAATTATTCAGCAAAATAATAATATCATTTGTTTATGGGCACATATCCCAACAGTTAAAACATCGGTCCAATAGTTGGGAGCTATTTAAAAAGTGCACACCAAAAAAGATGGAACCTTTGTAGATGCGAGATCGAAACAAGTCAATGTATGTTTATCTTTTATTCTATTAATTTTTATTGTATTTGTAATTTTTAAATCGCAAAGTCTTAATCTAACTTAAATAATTAATTTTATTATAGGATCGCATGGAGGAGTAGGTGTCATCTACATCTCAGCCTTTGGATGAGGGTTCAGAACATCTACCAATTGACATTGATGCTCTTTACTTCGAGGCTTTAGGTGGAGAGAAAAAGAGGCGTATATATGGTCTTGGCTCACGGGCAGCTTCATTTCAGAGCAGCAGAACCTCATGTTCATCACAAGTTGCAGCTCAAGTTAAGGAGCTTGCAAAGAAGCAACAGGAGCTCGAAGAGAAGCAAGCGAAGATGGATAGAAAAATTGCTGAGTTGAATGCACAAACAGAGCGTCTACATTAGATGGAGGAGCAGATGAGGTACTTCATGGAGCATATGGAGTTTGCGTGAGAGTTCCATGGATTAAGATCTACATCTTAAACTTGGCAAGCTTTTCGTTTGATGTATAAAACATTAGTGTTGTTGATGTATGCAGATATATTTACATTATTTTATGAAATGCATTTCTTATATTTGAATTTAAATTTTTATTTATAAATTTTATTAGAATGCATTAAATATATTGTAATTTAAAAATAAATATTGGGCCATATAAGCATTGCCGTGCAATTGAAGCCAGCTCAGTGGATCCAACTGTTACCACAGGCATTCCGTTACTTAATCGAAGACTCAAGTGAGTTTTCTGTACTTATTTTGATTCAACAATCATTTTACTAAATCTATTGGCATATTACGTGACAATTGCTTCTTTAGCCAACATTGCTTCTATAATAGAGGATTTCCTCTTCCTTATTGCAGTTAGTTATATATCCTCTTAGATTTTCTTAAACTTATCATGTGCAACATCTTTCTTTAATCTCAGATAATTTATTAATAATGTTATCCAGTATCTTTCTTTTGACTATATCTTATCCAGTTTGTTTTATCTTTTCTCCCCCCTTTTCTGAAACATGTTATTCAGTCTTCAGAATATCTGTCTGCAATTGTTAATTCAGTAGCATTATGTACATGTAAACATGATTTCAAAATTACATGAATACATCATGACCAAAGAAGAGGAGTCAAGTGTATGTAATTTGATTAAAAAGTTCACACACCTGCTGGTATAGTTGCTGCTGATGGAATATGAATCAGAATCTATTCAGTTGCATAATTTATAAAATGTGTACACTCTAAATGGAAACACTTTCCTGCATCAAATGTATCACGTCATAGGTAATTTCACTAACTTGAGCGAATGCTACATTACTTGATATTTGAAATATAGTGTGGTTTTTCAGAACATTGGTCTAAAAAGTGCCTTGATTATAGATTACAATGTCTGTTTTGGTTTTATGTATTGTTTGTGAACTCCATGTTTGCTGGCTACTATTGTACACATGCCTGTCAATTTACGTGCTTCTTGTTGTATATGGTTGTCAGGTGATGATGAAAGATCAGTTTGCAAACTATGTTGTGCAGAAAGTATTGGAGACCTGCGATGATCAGCAGCATGAGCTGATACTCTCACGAATAAAAGTCCACTTGAATGCACTGAAAAGTATACTTACGGAAAGCATATTGTTGCACGCGTAGAGAAACTTGTTGCAGCTGGAGGTATTGCACAGAAGATTCTTTAATATTATCATTAGAAACTACTGCCATTTTGCAATATACATGATGGAAGATAGGACAGTGGCATGCATTTCATTCCAATGCAAATTATTTTCAATAACCAGAGTGTAATATACTTTCTACCATTTTTTTCTTTCATGTGGTTCTTCTCCTGTTGCTTTGTTCTTTCAGAACACTTAACAAGTTTTGTTTCATGCAGAAAGAAGAGCTGGGGTTTAGTCCTCATAACCTTTTAGAAGGCATATGGCAGGAAGTTGTACAGCTAACAGAGACTAGTGCAGGCTCCCTTTTTCATTTATCTATCTCTATAGACAGATATGAGCCGGATAGAAATAAATTAATTGCTTGCACCGAGAATTTGTACATTTTGTGGTTTGAAGTTATAGTGAATCATGTGATGGCTGTGGCCCCTCGAGAGGACATAAATATCTGTATTAAGTTTTATGGGTGTAAAGAAATGCTAAAGAAAAAAGAATGGTAGATGATATGTTAGCGTGGCTGTACAAATGTTGCTATATGGAGAGCTCTGCCGTTTAGGTGAGACAAGTATTTTTTTCTTGTTATGTAGAGGATTCATTTATTTCTCTTATGGTATACAACTTTTTTAGTTTAAGTCCCTGGTTGAGGATGCACATTTTAATCCACTGGTGTTCTTTCCATGGTTGGTTTTACATTTCCTCTGAATATATGAATGCCTTATTAAATTTTAGTTGTAATTTGTTATGCTGCAATTGCTGACATATCTAGCCGTGCCCACAACGTTACAGTCAGATGTCATCGTGTATGTGTGATCTTTCTCCAAATATCTGTACCAATTTTTCTTAAGCATCTCAAATGGCTGCTTTTCAATTTGTTCACTAGTCATCAAGAATTTGACACACTTTGAAATTCCTACCAGCTATAAGGGCTTGCCTTGAGTGAAAATGAGTAATAGTTTCAGCCATTAAATGTTCATTCACAGCAATGGCCCCAATGTTGGTGTAGTTCCTCCTCCCAGCGATAGGATCAGAAGTCCTGTAGCAATCTGCGAGGAGACTAGAGGTGCAGAAGATGATGAAGGAGAAGAGAATCCACCCAAGCTGTGATATGGCCCATGCCAGCGTTAATAGTTTGATCATTACAAGTTGTCTCTTTGACTTTTCTTAAACTTAATAATTTGATGTCTAATGTATAAAACATTAGTGTTGTTGATGTATACAGATATATTTATCTTATTTTATAAAATATAGTTTTTATTCTTAAATTTAAATTTTCATGTATAAATTTCATTAGAATGCATTAAATATATTGTAATTTAAAATAATTTTAAGTTTATAAGAATAAAAATTTGATGAAATTTTATTAGGTTAATGATGGATTAGTGATTGATTTCTGATAGAAATAATAGTGACGGATTAGTGACAAAAATATTAGTGATGGAACAATAACGGATGACTGATGACACGCATTCCATCAATAGTCTATCATAGTTCGTGATAGAATATTCGTGACGGACTAGTGTCAGAAGTTTTAGTGACTAAATTTTTATCAACAATCCGTCACTAAATTGTGATGGAATAATGACGGAATAATAAGTGATGGATAGTTCGTCACTAATCCGTTATAATTTAGTGACGAATCGTTCGTTACACAAATTTAGTAACAAAAAATATGTTTCGTCATAAATTTTTAATGAAATATTCGTCACAAATCTGTCGCTATTATTTTGTGACGGACCTCTTTCCGTCAGTAAATTTAGTGACGATAAAAATTGTGACGATAAGATTTTCATCACTAATCCATCACTAAACCCAATTTGTGACGAAATAGTGATGAAAATTTTTGTCACTATTATGCTATGCTCTTGTAGTACATATATCGATCAAAATCCTAAGAAGTGTTTCTTAGATCACTGTAAAAATATGTAAGATTTCTTTCCGTGGTCTTGTATATTTTTTGACATATTTTACTTATTATCTGCTAGGTAATGAGTTTGATTAATGTATATATTTTATGATGATAATGTGTGAGGAATTATCTAATATGGACTAGATTTAGTGTACGTACTTCATAATGCATGCGTTATATTATTCATGATAACATGATGTTGGTATATGATATTGATGTGCAAATGTATTGTAATGTTGTCCATCTAGTTTGGTCCAACCCATTTATAAACCATAGCTCACTTCTAACCTAGCTCATTTGTCACTATTCATCTTCCTTTTCTAAACCTCCCTTACCGCCAATATCCATGGCTGACTAACGGCAGGAATGGCCGGGGTGGGTCGAATTGAGGTTGGCAAAGAGGGCATAAGACTACCGTGGCCACCAATGGGGAGGCCGTTGGTTGTTGGTGGTGCTAGCCAGGGGGGCATTCATGGCGCCTTCGTTCTAAGAGAATGGCAGGATGGCTTTTTCTTCGATGAAGACCCGACTAGTCGGGCCTAAGTGGGTGGATTTGAGTTAAGCCAAGGATTTAGGCACGATCAGGCTTATGGATCAGTGAAAAGCTAACTCAATTTTAGGCTAAGCCAATGTTTACTTGGGCTCTGTATCGGACTCTATATTGGTCTCAATGGAGGCCCAAATTGGTAAAGCAAGCCCATGCCATTTCTTTTGACGATTGTTTGGGATAAAGGAAAACTCTTTCTGCACCGTGCGCATCGTGTGATATGATTGGCCACGCATGCGTATAGCCACACGTGCAGTGTGAAAAGGACAAAAATGCTCATGATGCATGCATTACTGCATACGTGTGTCCAGTTACCACACAATGTACAAGACTTTTTCTTTGGATAAATCCTTTTAGGCTAGAATGTTCTAAGCAATGTTTTGAAATCCGGACCGAACAATAAACCGGCTTGACATTTGGGTCGTGGATCAATCGATCGGGTTCGATCGGATAAACCGGATGATATCATAATTAATTTTTAATTTAATAATATAAAAATAATAACAAATAAATATCAATCCAAGTGAAAAATTGAAAAACTAAAAATTCAAAAAATTAATTTTAATTTCATTTATCAAAACTCAACTCAGCTTCAAAAAATATGCTAGCTATGAAGTTCAAACCAAGACCATTTATTTACGAGTCTTCTTCCTTAATCATTTAAATATTTTTTTATTTTTATATTTATCAAAACTAAAAATCTAAAAATCGGGTTGAATCGGTTCTTTGAAACCGAGCTGATTCAATGGGTTTTTTTTATTTTTATCGGGTCATATAAAAGTTAACTTTAATAATAAAATCGGACCGATCTGATGACCGAGTTCTAATTGAATCGGTTTGATCGATTGGATCGATCTGGTCCGGTTTTCAAAATCATGGTTCTAAGCCTAAAATAACCAACCGGTGAGCATGAAGCTATGGGCTATGGACTAATTGTTGTGGGTCCGTGGGTTGAACCTCGTTGAGCTTGAATTGGTCTAATTAAACACTAGCTAGGCAACTTAATGCCTTGATTGAGCTCTGATTAATCCAGTAATATAAGTGCAGGGCTAGCTAAAACAAACAGGTGGATTAGATGAATGGGCCTAGAGATGTATTATTTAAATTAACTTCATTGATTTGGATTTATTAGGACCTTATTTGCATCGGGTTAAGTTCTAAATAATTTTTAGGATTATATTTGGAAATTATGCCGCGGGTTATTTCTTGACATGATGTTTCGACGTGGGTTAGGGGATGGTACAAGTTTTCCATGCATATGCATCTAGAGTTTGACTATTTAGCTTGTTTTAACGCCTAGAATTTCCAATATGTACCTGTTCTTCTATTGTTTATCAGAAGATGGGTTGACTTGACGGGGCTGTGCAAATCCCAGTCCTCCACTTGCATCTGGATGTTGATAGTTTAATTTGCTTGGCAGTTTCACGCCAAGAATTTCCAAACATGTGCCTTTGCTTCTTTTTGCCCGTCAAAGGTGGGCTGACTTGACCTCAGTCCTGTCTGAATCAAATGGTGAGGGCATTCCTAGCCGTCCACCCCAACAATTTAAGTGACTAAAATGATCTCATGGCCAGAACATTTATAAACAGAGAGAAGAGCCTGATCAGAGGATAAAATTGTCATTGTGCAAACTGATTCTCCAACCAAAGTGCAATAGTATGACTGGTAAACAATGACAATAGAGGGAGGGAGGGGAAAAAAAAAAGACTTGCAGCAAATGGTATCCCATCAATACATGCGTAAGAAATTTCATTGCAGACCAGGATAAGTTCAAAAAATATTAACCTATTTTTTTTAACAAATTTAAAATTAAATACCTTTTCGAATGACCTATAAATAAAGTTGCAGCCTCTTTCTCTTTAAGGATAATGATTGCTTGATTTCGTTGTGCTTGAGATAAAATCAATTAAGATTAAATTTAAATAATAAAAGTTTTATTTCTATAGTTTAAATTATTTGGTGTAATTTACTATTTTTCTTATGCATCAAGTGATACAGAAATTGAATTGATTTGTCATTTGTAAACCCCTAACCTTTAAGCCAAGAGATGTATTATATTATATAACATAGACCATCTAACATTTTGATCACTTAATGAATGAGTTATATATCTTTAAATTATATGGTTTTTAATATATATAAATTTTAAAAACAATAAATTATATTTAATAACTCAATCCAATTGGTTATAAAATTATATCATTTATATCTAAATTTGATGGGATTTAAGAGGGGCTCAGCTATAGTGTAGTCAAGTAAAGAATCTGATCGCCTTTTCTATCCTTGAATCCATATGAATCCCAAAGCTACTCTATCTTTTTCATTTTTTTTATCTTTGAGATTCATTAACCATGTAGATCAATGGTAGGCGAGGCAACTAAATCTAATTTTGGTTACATTTGAATATAACATAATCTAGCATCCGATCATCTTTTCTACCCTTGGATCTACATGTATTCTGAAGCCACCCTATTTTTTTTACTTTTTCTATCTTTGAGATCCATAAATTGTGTAGATCAAAGAGTGAAAATATGAATGTAGCCAAGTTTAGGATATGGTCATTTCCTTCATCCTTTAATTTACATGGATTTCAAAGCTAACTTATTTTTTAATCTTTGTGATTTATGAGCTATATGAATTTAAGAATAGAAAAGATGATCGAATGTAGCCTTGAATATATTTAAATATAGTCATATATACTTCTTTCTGTATATATATATTGTGGATAGCTGTGGCAAAATTATTGCCATATATTGTATTTTATGGCCTTTATCTATGGTTTCGTATGTGACAGAATCGAAGCAGTTCTATGTAGTCCTATAAGCATATTTCAGGAAGCTTCATGAATTCATTTCTTCTCATTTGATAAAAAACTTTATTTCAAACTTATTTCTTCATTTTTCATATGATTACTAAGTTGATATTAGAGTTTTTTGTCGAAGAAGGTTTGGAGCTGAGGGTAGGATCAATTTGTTATGATTATATCACTCGTATATATGTAAAAGTATATACTAATATATGTTTAGCTTCTTAGGGGTTATGCTGTCAAGATTTTAATTATTTATATAAATAATAACTTTTAGGGATGGTAATTTTTTCCGTTTCCCCGTTTACCCAGCCGGTACTATTTTTAACAGGTCGAAGAATCCCCATTTTAAATGGCTTAACGGGTAACGGGGATTTTTTTGTTAACGGCTAAACGGGTAAACGGTTTAGGGACGGTATTCTCTGTCCCTTCTTCGTTTATCCATCCCCGTCCCCGTTAGCTTTATATAATGACTCAGCGACTCTTGCGCACCGTCTCTTGCTCTTCCTCTTTCATGCAGCCTATCTGAAGATCTGAAGTCTGAACCTACTCCATCGTCTCTTGCTCTTTTTGAAATGCAATTAGAATTAGATAGATCATTTCCTATCTGGTTTGTTACGATATTAAAGCTAATGTATCTGGTTTGTTACGATGTTAAAGCTAATGTGTTAGATGTATCAATATCAACGATGGATTGTTGGCGTTTATTCTATCTTATCCTAATTAATTTTATTTTTTTAATTTTTAATAAATTATAAATTTAATAAAATAATTTTATTTTTTATGTAAATGGGCAAACGGGTATCCCGTGGGTACCCGTTTGCTCGGTCGGGTATCCCCGTCCCCGCCCGTTAATTATAACAGCTTAACGGGGCGGGGAACATGGATGTTTTTTTCTAATGAAACGGGTACCGGTATAGACTGCCCCGGTCCATCCCTAGGCCGTTGCCATCCCTAATAACTTCTTTAGTAATACTTTTGGAAAGTGGTTTTAGTTTGCCACAAGTGTGATTCCATTAGCGTAGCTTGGTCCACATTTGACCATTGGCTTAGCTTGGTCCACTTTTGACCGGCTTCTATAACTCAAGTCCATGGTAGGACGCGTTGAAGGCGATCAGTACTTTCTCTATCAGCCTCTCCTTCCGGACTCAGCGATGGCATGGAAGAGGCTTAATCAAAGCCTTTGTCTTTATTTAATCGACCCTAGGCCCCTCTTCCGAACCAAGAACCAGCAGCGGCCGGGCGTTGGAAGTGCCGGAGAAACGTAGGGTAGTCGTCTTCTCCCTCCATCCGCAACCAAATCAGGCTGATGAGATCTTTTTGTTCGACAGCCTACATTCTGAATAGAGTACCAACTAAAGATTTTTGGGCTTCATGGTGATGATCTTCACAAAAAAGTTCAAATTTAATTTTCAACAATTGGTATCAGAGCCTGGTTCATATTGAATCATTAAGAATTTCTGAATTTTTTGGTCATATGCCATTGATATTCATATTATTTGTGCATATGTCTTTTTTGGTTTTATTCAGCAATCGTGAGACAAACATTCATTAGTTTACAGTAAATTTTATTTTAGTGCCATTGACATTCTTAATATATGTAGATTCAGATTTCAAATAAAATAAAAGTCATGGCGCATCAAAACTTTATTTGAGAGCTAAAGATATTCGCTGCATCATGAAATTAGTCTTATGTGATTCGAAGATGAAGTTTTTCATATGATAAGATAAAGCTTAATTATGGTTAAAATTTTAAATAAAAGAATAATGATTTGTTAGTTGGGCCAGTGGATTGGATCCCTGCGTATTTTTAAATAGAGATTGGATACCCCTATCGGTAAAGGAGATAAATTCAGTATTAATCAGTGCCCAAAAGAAAATCTTGAAGTTAAAGAGATGCAGAAGATTTCTTATGCTTCGGTTGTAGGGAGTCTAATGTATGCTCAAGTTTGTATGCGTCCGGTTATTGCGTACATTGTTGGAGTGTTAGACAGATATTTAAGCAACCAAGGAATGGATCACTAGAAAGAAGCCAAAAGGATTATGAGATATCTGAAAAGAAAAAAAGATTACATGCTCACATATAGGAGATCAGATCATTTTGAGATCATTGGGTATTCTGACTCCGACTTTGTGGGATGCCAAGATAGTAAAAGATCAACTTCGGGCTATGTATATCTGTTAGGTGGTGGGGCTATTTCTTGGAGAAGTGCAAAACAGACACTCAGCTTTTTCTACCATGGCAGTAGAATTTATAGCATGTTATGAAGCATCCAATCATGGGATATGGCTGAAAAACTTTGTCACTGGGCTGCGCATGTTGGAAGGAATTGAAAGACCGTTAAAGTTATTTTGTGACAACAAGTCAACCGTATTATATTCCAACAACAATAGGAGCTCGATCAAGTCAAAGCATATTAACATCAAGTTTCTGGTTGTAAAGGAAAGAGTACAGAGTGGTCATATTTCTATAGAGCATATAAAGATAAACTCCATGATTGCAGATCCCCTTACAAAGGGTGTGCCGCCCAAGGTCTTTCATGAGCATACTGCTCACATGGGTGTTATAGAGCATGACGATGCTTAGATTTAGTGAAAGTTTGTATTGCTTCTATTTGATGCTTTTGTTTGGATTGTGCACACTTATGTGTTTGGATATTTTCTGATAAAAATAAAGTATTTTATTCAGTTCAGTACACTCTGTACAATTATGTTAAAGTTTTGATCTCACTCAAGTTTAAGAAGGACCAGTTGAAAATAAGCATGTTAAGATCACATTACATGTAATTTTCATGCTACACATCCACATCATGATCCATGTCATTTAGTTGTGTCAACATACATGACCATTGATGGGTCGAGTTATGATAGATATAATAAAGGCCGCTTTGATCCTATGTTGGTATGGTTGATGGACTAGATTGGTTATAGATACATTTTGGTAATGACAGTAAAATTGAGCTCATTTGGTTATTTTTTGCAAAATATAATTATAAGGTTACACATATAGCCCAGTGGGAGATTATTGGATTTTTAATCTAATACTGGGCTTATATGTGAAATAATTATGTGTTGCGGACTGTCAAATAAGGTTAAGCCCAATTAAAAGTGATTAGCTAAGGTTTCAGTGATTTGGGCTTTAATGTATCTGATAAGGTGTGGCCCATTGGGTTATCTTTAATTTTATGATGGGCAAAAATAGAAATACCAAAAGATAATGATGAAATTATCTATATATACCGGTTATGGTTGCATGTACGACCTTCTTCTCTGAATTCCATCATCGAAAAGAATAGCCAAGAGAAAATTCTAAAGGACTCTCTCGAAGTACGTGTTGATTTAGAAAAGAAAGCCAACCGTAGGACTCTAGAGAGCAATCAAGCAATATGGATTTAGGTATGCTTCCGTTTATGTTTATTAATTTTTAATGATTGAACATGAATGATTCTTGAACTTTATGGTGATGATCTTCACCAAAAGCTTCAGATTAATTCCAACACTATTCTCTTTCTTCTTTTGTTCCTCTTCCTCTCCATACATCTTTGATGTCGCTGGTGAACCGCCAATGGCTGCTGGAGTTTAGTTTGCGCTCAGCCTCTATTTTACTCTGTTTCAGGGAAGATGACAGCCGAATTTAAGGCTGATAGAGCCGTAATCCCCAACCGGTCCCTCACCAAAAATAAGTGCCGGCAATAGACGACGGTTGGACGAATAACCAGCCGACGAAACGCCCTTTCATATATCTATGTAGCAGGCTGGTTTCCGTTGCTTCTTCCCTCATGGATACCAGGATAACGCCATGTTCCTCTCTTTCTACGTTTCTTCTATTATTTATTTTCTCTTCTCTTCACATCCAACTCTGCGTAGCCACCAATAACATCTCTTGGGGCCAATCCCTCTCCGGAAACCAGACCATAGTGTCCGACGATGGCAACTTTGAGATGGGGTTCTTCGCACCAGGTAACACTAGTAGCTACTACGTGGGCATCTGGTACAAAAAAATTGCCATCCGAACCGTCATCTGGGTGGCAAACAGAGCAACACCCATCTCCAACACCTCCTCTGCCGAGTTAAAATTCTCAGAAGATGGCAAACTGGTCCTTCTCAATAGTTCAAAAATCCCAGTCTGGTCTTCAAATTCTACTCCATCAAACCCAGATTCCACGGTTGCAGTGCTTGTCGACACCGGAAATCTTGTTTTAAGAAATGGCTCGAACAGTACTATTTGGCAGAGCTTTGATCACACAACGGACACATCAAGATCACAAGGCAGTATCACAGGATCACTTCACGGAAGAATCCTGAGAACCCTGCCCCCGGGCCTTTCACTCTAAGCATGGACCCTGATGGATCAAATCAATTTGTATTGATGTGGAATGGTTCTGAAATTTATTGGAGTAGTGAAGTATGGGATGGCCGGTACTTCCCTGCGGTCCCTGGTACCATCGAAATTTTTGCAGGTGCTCCAATGGTTTCAGACCAGCTTCAGTCAAAGAATGGGAATCGAAGTATTGGAAATCAGGATGCGTGAGGAAAACCAATTTGCAATGCAGTAACAAAAGCTTGGCTGGAGGAGAGGAAGATGGATTCTTTAAGATGACCAATATAAAGTTGCCCGCCAATCCACATAATTTGACATTTGGAAGTTCTGAAGACTGTAAACTGGCTTGCTTGAACAAATGCTCTTGTAGTGCGTATGCTTATGAGAGTCGATGCTCGATTTGGACTGGAGAACATGGAACCTTAAACAACTCTACGATGGTGATATTGGAGCTGCGACTCTTTATCTCCGGCTTGCTGCTTCTGATCTTCCAAGTTCAAGTAGTTCACATAAGTTTGCGATTTATATCACTCTTAGCGTCATTTCTGGAATTTTTATTATATCATGTGTCCTCTTCGGGCTAATTTGGGCAATTCGAAGGAGGAAACAAACTCTGAACGCAAAACCAGTTGATGGTTCTCTGATGCAATTTAGTTATGGTGATTTGCAGTGTGCGACCAAGAACTTCTCTTTGAAGTTGGGGAGTGGAGGCTTTGGGTCTGTTTTCAAAGGAACTTTAACCGATGCAATTGAAGTAACTGTGAAGAAGCTTGAAGGCCTCGGACAAGGAGAGAAACAATTCCGAGCCGAAGTCAGCACATTGGGTACCATTCAGCATGTCAATTTGGTTCGCCTCTACGGGTTCTGCTTAGCGGGCAATGAAAGGCTTTTAGTCTATGAGTACATGTCTGGGGGCTCCTTGGACTCTCATCTCTTTCAGAATGATTCCTCAGTTCTACACTGGAATTCGAGGTATCGAATTATTCTTGGGATCGCAAGAGGATTAGCCTATCTGCATGAGAAGTGCAGGGAGTGCATCATACACTGTGACATAAAGCCAGACAACATACTTCTAGACGAGGAGTTATGCGCCAAATTGCAGACTTCGGCATGGCGAAGCTCGTAGGTCGTGACTTCAGCAGGGTACTGACAACGATGAGGGGAACTATTGGCTATCTTGCACCCGAGTGGATTTCAGGCTTACCAATCACATCCATGGTTGATGTCTACAGCTTTGGGATGATGCTCTTTGAGCTGATAACAGGCCAGCGAAACATTATGCACTCTGGGGATGGATGCATAAGCTTTAATCCTTCCTGGGCCGCAACAAAGGTCATTGAAGGTGATATACTTTGCTTATTAGACCATAGATTGAATGGTGTTGCTGACATTGAAGAGCTGACCAGAGTCTGTAGAGTTGCTTGCTGGTGCATTCAAGACTCCGAGGCTCACAGGCCTACAATGGGACAGGTGGTACTGATCCTAGAGGGAGTTTTGGAGGTGAACGTGCCACCGTTCCCAAAGGCTCTTCAGCAACTCATGGGAGATCGGAGCCAAATTCTTTATTATTTGTCATCCACTGAATACAAAGATCCACCTGATCAATCTAGGGATTCCTCTCAATAAGCGTCAAGCTACAACGGGCACTTGAATTTCTTTGCGGAGCATGCCAATAATGGGAACAATATATATGGGTAAAGTAGAGCATGTAGCTGTTATGATCCTTTAGAATGACCTCTATATCCTTGTGTAATGTTCTATAGTGGATGTAGTATCTATTTAGTGACATAAATTAGTTTCCAATTTATCACTTTTCAAGAAATGCTTTATGCTTGTATTTTTTCTATAGAGGTGGAATGAAATAATACAAAGGTGTAATGTTTTATAGAGGTGCATTGGTTTATGCCGGTGCAAATTGTATTATTAAACAAAAGCTTTGAGTTAAGATTCAAATATTGCGGATCTTGATTATTTATTATTGGTAATAGAAGATGTTGTCGCCAAATCACCTTCCTTGAATGTCAGGTAAGATTCGGAACCCGATATCCGATGAGGATGGGCCTGAGAATCCTCCAATGCCTCCGTCTCGGGCTTTGATCCTACAAAAAAGTTTCCGGAGGCTGGTTGTTTCAGCGAGGATCCTTCGATGCTTAAGTGAGTGGTTGGAAAAACAATAGTGTATCTCTTTTTTAGAGTTAGTTCAGAACTTGTAGAAGTTGAAGTTCCTCTCTCATCATGAGCGAAGACTCTTATACATGGTCGAGAGTCCCTCTTATCCCTTTTTGGACAGTTGTTGATCCCGAGACGCCGTGTTCTGACATTGGACAAGCGGTGAGGCCAACAGTGATAGGGGGTGTCTGCCTCATGGTCTGTCAGAATTGGCAGGCTACTTCTTTGTCTTATATGGGCGGCTATAGCTAGTTGGTGGGCTAAGTCTTGTCAGGTGCGATGCTGCAGACGGTTGGTAGGCCAGGTCTTGTCAGGCATGCACCGTAGCCGGTAGGTGGGCCATGTAGGACTGCAGGTGGTAGTGAGCCACGTGGGACTGCAGGTGGCAGGTGGATCAAGTGGGACCACAGGTGGTTGCAGTTGGTAGTGGGCCACGTGGGTGTCGAGACTGATGCTGGAGTTAGTGCTGAGGCCGACGCTGGAAGCAGTGTTTAGCCAACACTAGAGTCGATGCTGAGGCCGACGCTGGAGTTAGTGCTGAGGCCGACGCTGGAGTCGATGCCGAGGCCGACGCTGGAGTTGGTGCTGAAACTGAGGCTGGAGGTGACACGTTAGACCATAACGAAGGGTTTTAGTTGTCTGATTTTACCTCCGTTAGTTAGCCTCATCCGTTAACTGTAACATGGCTAGATCAGCCACATCAGATGCTCCCCTCACTCCTAAGCTCGTGCGGCCACATCTTTTGCCGAGCAAAAGGAGCATAGACTTACACCCTCAATCCTTGCCTGTGATTAATTATGGGCCCACGCCTCAGGGGGAGGTCAAATCTCTCTCATTTAAGAGAGCATGGGACGATGTATCAATGTTATGCAGAAGATTTTTTTCTCTTCTCTCGAAGTTGAGGCCATCTCTCTCGGATAAAGCAGTAGCCATCATTGTGGTGACATTATTGATGTCCCATCATTGGTCACAGATTATGCCTTTGCGCCGAGGTGTTTCGCCTCAAGTGAGATCATGCGACAATTGGGGTAACACCTTTAATAAGGGACATCCATGTCTGTGAATGCCCAGCGCCCTGCATCGGCCATTGGCGTGCGCCTGTATGCATCCCTAATTTAGTGACAGATTGCCCTTTCATCACTAATCCATTACAAATTTAGTGACGGAAGAGTATATTCATCACTAATTTAGTGATGGACTGCTCCATCCATCACTAAATTAATAACAGATTAGTGACGTATTATCCTTCTGTCACTAAATTTATACTTTAATTTTTTTTAAAAAAAAATTATGATGGAAAAATCAATTCATCACTAATTTAGTTACGGACTACCCCATCCATCACTAAATGGATTGATATTTTCATCATAATTTTTTAAAAAATAATAAAAATATAAATTTAATTAATTAATATTTAAATATTTTTATCAATCAATATAATTTTTTATGCTCTGATTGGATGGAGAGAAAAGTAGAGAGAAAAAAATAAAGGGAGAAAAAAATAGAAAGAAGAGAAAAGTGGAGAGAAAATATTTTTTTCCTTCTGTTTGGATGAGTGAAAGGAAAATAAAAAGGAAAGAAAAGTTGATATTTTATAATAACAACAATGCCCTCATTATAAATGATTAAAAAATGTATCAATTTTTTCATGTAAGAGTAATGAAAAAAAATAAAAAAGCACCCTTAGAGTTTTCTCTCTAAAATCTCTTCAATTTCGGAAAGAAAACATTTAGATAGGGCCCACCATTTTTTTCTATTTTTTTCTTTAATTTTCTTTCCTTTCTATATTTCTCTCCATCCAAACAAGATAAATTTTATTTTTTCCTTTTATTTTTTTCTCTAATTTTCTTTCCTTCATACTTTTCTCTCCATCTAAACAAAATAAATTTTATTTTTTTTCTTATTTTTCTTTAATTTTCTTTTCTTTCTATTTTTCGCTTCATTCAAACATAGACTTAAGTAAGCAACAATGTAATGATATACGTTATCAAAAGTAATATAGCCATTTCTGTTCAATAAATTATATTATATTTTCAACATCATAATCATGCTTCGGCCATGACTAAAAGTGCCATGATTCATCTCATCTCATGATATCAAAATTTGATATGTAACTAGCAATTTAAATATAATTCTATAATATAGCTAAAAGTTTATAAATAATATCATGAGCAGCTTATGGTTGGCAATCCAAATATAGCATCACAGTTCAGCTATAAGCCTATAACCAATAATTCATAATAATAAGACTAATCCAATTCTCTTATCTAATTAAATTATACATACATTCAATCTAAATAATTTAGTTGCAACATTCATACATATCATACTCAAAAATATTATGTTTAAAATATCAAATGCCACCACAACTCATGCATGATCATGTCCATCTAATCCATTGTTTAGATTTACATGACAAAATTTATCAGCACACTGCAAACAAACGTGCAGTAGCGTCTTCTAGTTTCTTCTGATCCAGACCACTCACTCGTAATTAAAAAAATGAATTCAAAACGTAGAGCGTTAGCGTGTGGGTTGCCCTCGTGCGAGCCCCCGCTCCTCCTACGCCAGGAAGGAAGTAAAAGAAAAAAAAAAAGGGATAGCCGTAGTTCGAACACTTATCAAGAAGTCTGCCGGTATAAAAAAGCTTCGAGTATTTTCTCACCAAGAAAACTTTACTGCTTAGCCATAGTTGTTAAAATTGGATTGGATCAATCGGAACCAAAATTTGAAAGTTAAATCGGTCTAATTCTAATATAAAATTAGATATATAAGAGATTCAAAATAATCCGATTAATTCATCCAATTCATCCGTGAATCGATCAACTCGGACTGAACCAAGTTACAGATTTATCAATGCCGTTTCAAATTTTTTAACCTTTACCATTTTAAATTCCTTGTTGGAGAGTTTATGGCAACCTTTTTCCATTGAGAAAGGAAAAGGATATCATGCAAAGAAGAGCATTGATTAGAGAAGAATAAAAAAAGAAAAAAATAAAATATAGAAACTCATGGGAACCAAGACGGGAAAGCATAGACATAAAGAGAAAATAATAAAAATAAAGGAAACTCAAATAGAATTTTTTTATTTTTTTTTGAGAAAAAGTTAAATCAGATTAAATTGGTATACAGATTGAAAGTAAATAAATTTTAGAGATTAAATAAGATACCAAAAAAAAAAAATTTCAAAAAAAAAGATTGTGAAAATTAGTATTCATGTATTTATTTTATTAAAAATTATTTTTATTAATATAAATATATTTTTATATTAAAATAATTTAATCGATGGTTCAACAGGTGACCTGATGGTTGAATCAATAACCGAGTGATCGGAGCCTTAGTCGGGCCAATATCCAGACCAGATCTAACAACTATGTGTTCAGCTACTAAACCTCAACAACCCCCTCTCCATATAAACATATACTGTCTAAGTTTTGAAAATTATTCTTTTAAAGGAGAGAGTTTTTTTTTTTAGAAAAAAAAAATTTAAAGAGGGGAGATGCGAACTGCTACGGCATTAAGGACTCAAACAACATCTAAGGAGAAATCGCATCCAATTATTCGAGTTTGCATTCCGACGCAGGAAACAGAGATATATTCAAAGCAACAGTTTTTCAGGACAGAACAGGGGAGTGGTTGTTTTGAGAACTTCATTCCAGAGCCCAGGCAATGCATAAGATCGAAGAATCCCAGGAGCGCCAGCAGTGAATTATCCAAATCCTTTCAAGCTTTGATTTGTTTAAAGCTTGCACAACTAAGATCTTGCATTGAAAGTCTTGCAAACTGCGAAGCGTTTGCGATATATCAAACCTCCGTTCCTCCAAGCTTTAATTATTCCTCTACATTTGGCTAGCAATCTTCAACTGAGTGCCAACATTCGCCTTGCTCCTCCAGGAAGAGACTTTTCATGGTAGGAAACATGCCCTTCTTCATAGAATGCAATAGTACATGATCCAACCGTCAAAGTATATCTAGGATCTTCCAGCATGAAATTTATATAGAAATAAAGTTTATTTATGAAATAGCTCACTGTATCTTCTACTCTGTCGTTATCCCACCTCGAGTCTGGCCTTGTGACATTGCTCCCTAAACGTACCAAGGACCTCACCCATTGTAACCCAATTGACCGGAGCCCTCAACACTGGACTTACAACTTAGACCCAGGAATGTAGAACTGAAACATTCTATTTGGATCCGAAATTTAAATTAATATAATTTATTATGCCAATTCAAAATTAGTATTCTTATTGTACATAGACAGCAATCAAAATCCCAAGGAAGTGTTTCTTGGATCACTGTAAAAATATGTAAGGATTTCTTTCCATGCTCTTGTATAATTTTTGACATATTTTACTTATTATCTGCTAGGTAATGAGTTTGATTAATGTATACGTTTTATGCTGATAATGTGTGAGGAGTTATCTAATATGGAATAGGTTTAGTATACGTACTTTATGTATGCATGCGTTATAATATTATTCATGATAACATGATGTTGGTATATGATATTGATGTGCAAATGTATTGTAATGTTGTAAAATTTTTGAGCCCATCTAGTTTGGTCCAACCCACTTCTAAACCTTAGCTCACTTCTAACCTAGCTCATTTATCACTATTCATCTTCCTTTTCTAAACCTCCCTTACCGCCAATATCCATGGCTGACTAACGGCAGGAATGGCAGGGGTGGGTCGAATTGAGGTTGGCAAAGAGGGCATAAGACTACCGTGGCCACCAATGGAAAGAACGTTGGTTTGTCGATGGTTAAGTATCTGCTAGCTAGGGGGGCCATTCATGGCGCCTTCGTTCTAAGAGAACGGCAGGCTGGCTTTTTCTTCGATGAAGACCCGACTAGTCGGGCCTAAGTGGGTGGATTTGAGTTAAGCCAAAGGATTTAGGCAGGACCGGGCTCATGGATCAGTGAAAAGCTAACTCAATTTTAGGCTAAGCCAATGTAGAGTTACTTGTTTTCCTTGGGCTCTATATCGGACTCTATATTGATCTCAATGGAGGCCCAAATTGGTAAAGCAAGCCCATGCCGTTTTCTTTTTGATGATTGTTTGGGATAAAGGAAAACTCATTCTCCACCGCGCGCGCATCGTGTGATATGATTGGCTACGCACGTGTATGGCCGCACGTGCAACGCGAAAAGGACAAAAATGCTCATAATGCATAACTGCATACGTGCGCTCAGTTACCACACAATGTACAAAGACTTTTTTTTGGGATAAATCCTTTTAGGCCAGAATGTTCTAAGCAATGTTTTGAAATCCGGACCGAACAACAAACCGGCTTGACATTTGGATCATAGGTCAATCGGTTCGATCGAACCTAATGATATTATAATTAATTTTTAATTTAATAATATAAAATAATAATATATAAATCAATCCAAGTGAAAAACTAAAAATTTAAAAAATTTAATTCTAATTTCATTTATCAAAACTCAACTCAGCTTCAAAAAATATAAGCTAAGAAGTTTGAACCCAAGACCATTTGTATACAAGTCTTCTTTCTTAACAATTCTAATATCTTTTAATTTTTACATTTATCAAAACTAAAAATATAAAAATCAGGATTGAATCGGTTCTTTGAAACCCGACTGATTTAATAGATTTTTTTGGTTTTATCGGATCATATAAAAGTTAACTTTAATAATAAAACCGAATCGGACTAATGATCGAGTTCTAGTTGAATCGATTCGACCAATCAGGTTCGGTTTTCAAAACCATGGTTCTAAGCCTAAAATAACCAACCGGTGAGCATGAAGCTATGGACTAATTGTTGTGGGTCCGTGGGTTGAACCTAGTTGAGCTTGAATTGGTCTAATTAAACACTAGCTAGGCAACTTAATGTCTTGATTGAGCTCTGATTAATCCAGTAATATAAGTGCAGGGATAGCTAAAAACCAAATAGGTGGATTAGATGAATGGGCCCAGAGATGAATTATTTAAATGAACTTCATTGATTTGGGTTTATTAGGACCTTATTTGCATCGGGTTAAGTTTTAAATAATTTTTAGGATTATATTTTTTTTGACATGATGTTTCGACGTGGGTTAAGGGATGGTACAAGTTTTCCATGCATATGCATCTAGGGTTTAACTTTTTAGCTTGTTTTAACGCTTAGAATTTTCAATATGTACCTGTTCTTCTATTATTTGTCAGAAGATGGGTTGACTTGATGGGACGGTGCAAATTCCAGTCCTCCACTTGCATCTGGATGTTGATAGTTTAATTTGCTTGGCAGTTTCATGCCAAGAATTTCCAAACATGTACCTTTGCTTCTTTTGCCCGTCAAAGGTGGGCTGACTTGACCTCAGTCCTGTCTGAATCAAATGGTAGGGCATTCCTAGCCGTCCACCCCAACAATTTAAGGTAGTGTTTAATAAAAAAATATTATTTTTGAATAAGTGTACGGGATAGAGTTTATCCACTGGTTATCCCTAGGAATATCCCTTGACTATCCCATTGATTATATCAAATGCAAAAAGGTAAATCCATGGGATAACTTTTTTTACTCTTATTTGAAGGGATAACCAGCTATTCCTGCATTCTCTAAGGAATAAATTGAGAGGATATCCCAAGGTTAACCATGGTTAACCATGGATTATCCCTTTGGTTAACTTTATTCCCAGCTATCCCTTATAGTTATAGCTTTTGGGAATAAGAGGGGATATCCCCTTGGATATCCAGGGGATATTCCCTCTTATCCCCTATTTCAAACACTACCTAAGTGACTAAAATGATCTCATGGCCAGACCATTTATAAACAGAGAGAAGAGCTTGATCGGAGGATAAAATTGTCATTGCGCAAACTGATTCTCCAACCAAAGTGCAATAGTATGACCGGTAAACAATGACAATAGAGGGAGGGAGGGAAAAAAAAAAAAGACTTGCAGCAAATGGTATCCCATCAATACATGCGTACGAAATTTCATTGCAGATCATGATAAGTATAAAGAAAGTTAACCTATTTCTTTTAACAAATTCAAAATCAAATACCTTTTCAAATGACCTATAAACAAAGTTGCAGCCTCTCTCTCTTTTACATATGAAATAATAATGATCCCTTAATTTCGTTGTGCTTGAGATAAAACCAATTAAAATTAAATTTAAATAATAAAAGTTTTATTTCTATAGTTTAAATTATTTGGTGCAATTTACTATCTTTCCATATGCATCAAAATTTGATTTGAAAATTCTTAAACCATGCATCAAGTGATACAGAAATTGAATTGGTTTACCATTTGTAAACCCCTAACCTTTAAGCCAAGATATCTATTTTATTATATAACATAGGCCATCTAACGTTTTGATCACTTGTTGAATGAGTTATATATCTTAAAATTATATGATTTTTAATATATATATATATATATATATATATATATATATATATATATATAAAAAAAAAAAAAATTATATTTAATAACTCAAATCATTGGTTATAAAATTATATCATTTATATCTAAATTTGATGGGATTTAAAAGGGGCTCGGCTATAGTGTAGCCAAGTAAAGAATCTGATCACCTTTTTTATTCTTGAATCCATATGAATCCTGAAACTACTCTATCTTTTTTATTTTTTATCTTTAAGATTCATTAACCTTGTAGATCAATGGTAGGCAAGGCAACTAAATCTAATTTTGGTTACATTTGAATATAACATAATCCAGCATCCGATCATCTTTCCTACCCTTGGATTTACATGGATTTTGGAGCTATCCCATCTTTTTTAGTTTTTCTATCTTTAAAATCCATAAATTGTGTAGATCAAAGAGTGGAAATATGAATGTAGCCAAGTTTAGGATATGGTCATTTCGTTCATCCTTGAATTTATATGGATTCTAAAGCTAACTTATTTTTTAATCTTTGAAATTCATGAGCTGTATGAATTCAAGAATAGGGAAGATGATCGAATGTAGCCTTGACTATATTTGAATATAGTCATATCTACTTCTTTCCGTATATATATATATGGATAATTGTGACAAAAGTATTGCCATATATTGTATTTTATGGCCTCTTTCTATGGTTTCATATGTGATAGAATCGAAGTAGTTCTATAAAGTCCTATAAGCATATTTTAGGAAGCTTCATGGATTCATTACTTCTAATGTTGTAAAAAACTTTCTTTCAAACTTATCCCTTCATTTTTCATGATTACTAAGTTGATATTTGAGTTTTCTGTCGAAAAAAGTTTGGAACTGAGGGCAGAAACAAATCATTATGATTATATCACTCATATATACGTAAAAGCTTATACTAATATGTTCAAAAAAGTTTAAATAAAAATAAAAAGGGGACCCACATGAGCAAAAAGCTCGCATGGGTTGTTGGCGTTACGCTCGTGAGGCAAGCGTTCCTCTAACGCTCACTTGAGGAGCGTTTCGTGAGCGTTAGTGGCCAACGACCAATTTTTTTTTTAATATATATATAGGGAAGCTTTGGTCATGGTCATTCTGCAGGACTGGAATAGCTGAGTTTATGGCCACCTTCCTTTTCCTCTACATCATCATCCTCACCGTCATGGGTGTGGTGAGGTCCCCTAGCAAGTACTCCATTGTGGGCATTCAGGGGATTGCTTGGACCTTTGGAGGCATGATCTTTGTACTGCTAGCACCTCTGATTTTGAGATTCTACTATTGCGGAGATCAATCAGGAAACTGCTAAAAAAGATAATTCATTTTTTCTTTATTATTATTTTTTATCTACTTATTGGGCATCTGAAGGAATCATTGGGTTATACTTCCATGCGATCGTGCTTGCGATAGAAGGTTCAGATCAAGCCGAATCATTATATCTTGGGATAGATCGCCAACAATCTGCACGAAGGGATGAAAGCTGATCCTTAGGGTTGTGTGTTGGCTTATGGGGGCCAGCGTCTCCCTTGTGATTCACTGCCATGGGCTTATGGGGGCCCACATATGGCATCGGTGCTTGACAGCCCAACCAACCGGTGCATGCCACATGGACGCACTGCGAAGCCCCTCATGTCTGCCCGCCACTTAGCATGGGGCTCTGCACTACCGTTGTGAACTGTGGGGGTGCTCTGCAGGAATCAGCCTTGGGGCTTAAGGAAATAAAGTACCGCCTTTACTGATAGCTATAGCTTTTGGTAAGATGGTAAGGGGCTTGATCCTAAAACCTGGTATCAGAGCGAGGTTGTTGGTTCGAATCCCCGGGTGTTGCTGGGAGGGAGAATTGTTGGCTTATGGGGGCTAGCGTCTCCCTTGTGATTCGCTGCCATGGGCTTATGGGGGCCCACATATGGCATCGGTGCTTGACAGCCCAACCAACCGGTGCGTGCCACATGGACGCACTGCGAAGCCCCTCATGTCCGCCGCCGCTTAGCGTGGGGCTCTGCGCTGCCGTTGTGAACTGTGGGGGGTACCCTGCAGGAATCGGGCTAGCGTCTCCCTTGTGATTCGCTGCCATGGGCTTATGGGGGCCCACATATGGCATTGGTGCTTGACAGTCCAACCAACCGGTGCGTGCCACATGGATGCACTGCGAAGCCCCTCATGTCCGCCCGTCGCTTAGCGTGGGGCTCTGTGCTGCCGTTGTGAACTGTGGGGGGTGCCCTGCAGGAATCAGCCTTAGGGCTTAAGGAAATAAAGTACCGCCTTTACTGATAGCTATAGCTTTTGGTAAGATGGTAAGGGGCTTGATCCTAAAACCAACATACCAATTGTTGACCCAATTATTGATTTTGATGATTAATAAAGGAATTGAGTATATTTATTTGATTACTAATGGATTTGAGAAGTGTTTCAGGAGTTAAAATTATTTGATCAATTTAAATGAATTAAGAAACGTGTTTTGAATCAATTGCAAAACTTTAATTTCAAAGTTTCAGAACCTGGAGTCGACACCTAGAATCTCTGGAGCTGACCCCATGGCCATTCAAATTTTATTTTGATTTTTGATACGGTCCGAGCCGACACCCAGAGTTTCGGAGCCGACACCCAGAGTTTCGGAGTCGACACTTACAGTGTCTGGAGCCGACTCTGATGCGGGGACAGAACGTTGATTTTTTGAGCATCCTGGAGCCGACACACACAGTATTCGAGAGCCGACACCTGACGATGGCGAGCCGACACTTACTTTTTCGAAGCCGACTCCTCAACGAACTCGGAAATTTCTATTTTTGAAAAAACGATCTGGAGCCGATACCTGAAAAGTTGGAGCCGACTCCAACCTGACTGGGACGAAAATTTAAATTGCCAGATCAGCTCTAACGGTAATATTTTATTTTTACCTAATTTCTAACGGATATATTTTGTTTACAGGTACATTCCAATGGCTAGTTTTCTTCCCAAAACGGATTAAAAGAAATCTATAAAAAGGGGAAAACACCCGTTTGAAAAGAGACGACGGAAAATAGACAAAATTTCAAATCAAAAATCCGAGAAAGCCTGAGCCTGAATCTCAAGAGAAAAGCATTCAAACTCAAATCCTTCCACTCCAAAAAGCTCAAAGAGGAATCCAAGGCGCTCAAATCAAAAATCGGTGGATTTTTCAAATTGAAGAAAAAGCTCCGTTTCTTCCATTTCCAATCTTCTCAACTGCAACGACCGTGAGGGATTAAAGCTGAGGCTTGATTCATCATTCCAAAGGGAGAAGAGGAAAAGAAGAAAAGAAGAAAAGCTCAAATTCAATCATCTCCAAACAGGCTTTTCTAAACTTGTTTACTTTATTTTGAATATTTGCTCAACTAAGGAGCTGTGAATCATTGTAAAATATTCTTATATTTGTTTGTGCTAGTTCTATCAAGGGGATTGAACTAGTGGAGGTTGTTAACCTTGGGTCAAGCTAGATTAGCTTGAGTTTAGGGTTTTGTGCTGGTGAGCCCGAAAAAACCGACTGGGTTCGTTGTGATCCCGGAGGAAAAACATTGTGAGTTGTGCTCTTGTAAAAACTCGGCTGTAATCTAGTTGGTTATAGTGTGGACCCAAGTGAATCTTGGGAGTGGACGTAGGTATTGGATACACCGAACCACTATAAAATCCTTGTGTTTGTCGTGCATTCATTATCTCTATCTTTATCTCCTTGTTTGTGCTTTATATTTGCATTGCAATTAATTTCATTTGTCTTAGAGCAGATAATTTTTTAAAAAGGTCAAATTTTTTAAAGAACCCAATTCACCCCCCCCCCTCTTGGGTTGCCATCTGGGCCAACAATTGGTATCAGAGCAAGTGCTCATTGTTTATTTGATCACACGATCAAGAGCTAAAGATCCAAATGGCAGCTCATGTTGGATCATTTGCCGAAGGTCATTCTACGAATAGACCTTCCTTATTTAATGGTTCCAACTATTCATATTGGAAAGCAAGAATGAGGATATTCATTCAAGCTTCTGATTATAAATTGTGGGGTGTTATAACTAATGGACCTAGTACACCCACACATTGTTGATGGCACTATTGTTCCAAAGCCCGAAAGGGATTGGAATGATAATGATAGGAAAATGGCACAGCTTAATGCTAAGGCCATGAATGTCTTATATTGTTCATTAGATGCTAATGAATTTAATCGCATTTCTACATGTAATTCCGCAAAAGATTTGGGATAGATTAGAGGTTACCCATGAGGGTACAAACCAAGTAAAAGAATCTAAAATAAATATTCTTGTTCATAAATATGAATTATTTAACATGGAGCAAACTGAAACTATAGCTTGCATGTACACTAGATTTACCGATATTGTGAATGGTTTGAAAAGTCTTGGAAAAACCTATACTAATTCTGAACTTGTTCGCAAAATTCTTAGGTCACTTCCAAGGACTTGGGAAGCAAAGGTGACAGCAATCCAAGAAGCCAAAGACCTCAACACATTACCCCTAGAGGAGCTACTTGAATCCTTGATGACTCATGAGCTAACCATGAAACAACATCAAGAGGAGGAAGTCAAGAAGAAGAAGACTATAGCTCTTAAGGCTGCAGAAAATGAGGAAAGCTGCAGTAATAGTGAAGAAGATGATGATGAGACAGCTCTTCTAGCAAGAAAATTCAAAAAATTCATGAGAAGAAAGAGACCCTTCCAAAAGAAGAAATCTGGATTTAAGATGGAAGGAGAAAAAGAAAAGGAAAGGATAAGGACAAAGAGAAAGACCCCTTGATTTGCTATGAGTGTAAGAAACCGGGGCACTTTAGATACGATTGTCCTCAACTAAAGAAGACTTTCAAGAAGAAGAAGAAAGCCTATGTTGCAACTTGGAGCGACAGTGATGAATCCTCTTCAGAGGAAGAATAAAAAGAGGTTGCCAACATTTGCTTCATGGCAAACGAGGATGATGAGGTAAGTTCTGAAAACCCTTGTGATGATTTTGCTTTCGATGAATTATTTGAAGCTTTCAATGAACTAGTAGATAACTTTAAAATTTTGAAAAAGAAATACAAGTCTTTGAAAAATGATAGCTCAATTTTTATCAAAGAAAAAGATGATCTTACTAATGAAATTAAAATGCTGAAATTTGAAAAAATTTGACAAAAGAAAAGGAATCAATTTCTAATGAAAATGATAAATTAAAGAAGGAAGTTGATAAATATAAAAGTGTTGTTGATAAATTTACTTATAGTTCTGAAAAACTTAATTTATTGTTAAGCAATCAAAGAGCCATATATGATAAAGCTGGTTTAGGATATAGACCTAACTTAAAACAAAATTTGTCAAAAACTTTTTTAGAAAAGAACAAAATAGAGATAATGTTACATGTCATTATTGTAACAAGAAAGGTCATAAAACCTATGAATGTAACATGAGAAATAGTAACAAAAATTTAAGTAGTAAAGGCAAGAAAATTTGGGTTCCCAAAGGAATAATTTTTTATGCTACTAACCATGAAGGACCCAAGAAGGCTTGGGTACCTAAAAATAAGACTAATTATCTTTGCAGGACTGTCTTGCGGCCAAAAGATCAAAGCGAAAGTGGTATCTCGATAGTGGCTGCTCAAGATACATGACGGGTGACAAGGATCAATTCATCACCCTTGAGAGCAAAAGAGGAGGAGTTGTTACATTTGGTGACAATGGCAAAGGCCAAATTATGGGGTTTGGTAAAATTCAAATAACTCCCTCCACATATATTGAAAATGTCTTATATGTTAATGGTTTAAAACATAATCTAATAAGTATTAGTCAATTATGTGATAAAGGTTTTAAAGTATCATTTGAAGCATCAATCTGCACTGTTTCTAATCCCATTGATAATAGCATTATTTTTATTGAAAATAGAAATGGCAATATATACTTGATTGATTTAGACAATTTGTCTACTAGTAATCATTGCTTA